>RSEF01000028.1:2624669-2726620 GCA_003993805.1 Himantopus leucocephalus
GTGATGGAGGCCGGCTTTCCTGGGGATGGCTGGACACCCGCCCGCCCATGGGGAGCAGGGAATGAATTCCTTGATTTCCTTTGCTGGCGTGCGTGGCTTTCACTTTACCGATTAAACGAGTTTTCTCTCACTTTGACTCTTCCGATTTTCTCCCCCATCCCACCGGGACGGGGCGGGAGGCAGCGAGCGAGCGGCAGTTACCAGCTGGGGTTAAACCACGGCACCCGCTCCCCGCCGTGCGCGCACGCTGCTCAGCGGCCCCACCGAGCGGCTCTCCGGTGGTGGCGGGGAGGGGGCAGCCGGGCCTAGGGATGGAGCCGTGCCGAGCCCCTCCATCCCCAGGCCCGGCTGCCCCCTCCCCTTGGCACCAGGCCCGGAGAAAGGGCCGGGATTCCCCCCGGAGCCACCGGGCCACCTCCGAGCCCAGAGCAAGCAGCGGAGAAGAACCAACATATCCCAGCATACCCCGCGCCCGCCCCCGGCGGAAATAGCCGCCCGGCGCCGATGGCCCGCCTCCTCCCCGCCCCTCCCAGCCAATCAAAAGCCAGCTCAGCAGGCCAGGGAAAGGCAGAGCAGCCAATGGGGTATGAGGAGTTAGGTGCCGGAAGTGCTCGTCACGCCGTTGTCCGGGCGACGAGGGCGGGGTGTAGCCTGCGGGCGGGCCGCCCTCCGCCGCCACCGCCGCCGCCCTCGCCCGGCAGCCCCGGGCCCGGTGCTCCCCCGCCCGGCGCGGGTCCGGGCCCGGGCTCGGCTCGGCGCGGCGCGGCCCGCCGCAGGGAGGATGGGGCAGCCGCGGAGGCCGGCGAACGGCAGCGGCCCGGCGGCGCCATGACCGGCGAGAAGAAGAAGAAGAAGCGGCTCAACCGCAGCGTCCTGCTGGCCAAGAAGATCGTTATCCGGGACGGGGCCGGCGTGAGCGCGGGGGATGGGGGGCGGGGGCCGCGGGAGCGTGCGGCGCGGCGTGAGGGGACGGGGTGGGCGGCAGCCGGGGTCGGGGCCGGGGGCCGCGGCGTGGGGGCCCGGGGCGGGAGAGGGGTGAGCGGCTGCGGGGCGATAGCGGGGGGCGGGGGGGGGCCGTGCGGGAGCCGTGCCCGGGGGTGAGGTCTCCCCCCTCGGCGGGGCCGCTCTCCGGGCTGGTGGGCTGCCCTTCTCTCGTCCTGTCCTCTCCCGGGGCCGCCGTGCCGGGAGCCGCGGTGCCCGCCGACAGCCCCGCTGCCCGGGGGCTCCCCGGCGTGCGGAGGAGCGCGGCTCTGGCCTAGCCCTGGGCCTGGGGCCGTCGTCCTCCAGACAGGCTCCTGGAACGTTTCGCCGGGCGCTGGTGTTCACTGGTCATGAGATGTCAACGCTGGCGTTTAATATTCACTTTGAGGATGACAGACTGCCTTCGGATCTGCGTAAAACATTTACCTCTCTTGAGAGGAGTTCTGTACTGCGGGGGAAGAGCAGCGCTGCAGAGGCTCCAGACAGTGCAGGCGACAGCATCATGCCTGAACCGAGACAGCTTTGAAGTGGGCGCACCTGAACTTAAGATGGTTGCGAGCTCTTCCCTCTGGGCCTGCTCTTGTCAGAGACAGTAGTTCTGGTCGTGAGGTGCTGCCTGTCCCGCGGGCCCCTAGAGGAGTGGTTTGGCGGGGTGACACCATACTCCAAAGGATATTAGCTGTCCTGAATTGGTTAGGGATCCTAACGCAATAAGATGGTTGGTAAGTGGAAGGAGTGCCATTAAGCTGTGAACAGGTTAGATCTGGACCTACTCCGTAAAGAGAGACTGGCTGTCAGTTTTGTTGCAGTCATATGGTAGAAATGTTTAACTGCTTGAGAGGGCAGAAAGGGGGATGATGAGAGGAAGAGGAGAGGGCTGCTCTGTGGAGCAAGGTGGGTAATGATAGCTGTGCTCTTAATTACTGGCTTGGGGCTTCTCTCTCTGCTGCAAAACATTATCTCATTTGTGTGCGATAAAGTTGACTTCTTTTAATGACCATGTCCCCCTCGGGTGGGGTGCTTCTTGTGTTGATGCTGTTGATTTATTTTTTAAGCAGACTCAGCCTGTCTGCGGGAGACAGTTTTAGTAGAGTCTGTGAATGTGAACAATATTTCAGCAGAATAACTTGCTGCCTTCTCTTGTATTTCAGATAATTTACAGCTGTATTAGTTATGTGAAATGCAGTATTATTCTGTCAAAACCTGGGAGGACCTGACTGGGTAAAAGATTGCTCTTCACACGTCCTGTTCCTGAGAATCTTGTCAGTAGTGAATGCTGGAGGCAGGATACTGACACAGATGCATCTTTGGTCTGGTCCATTAAATGATTTGTATCTCACGAGCACAGTGTAGAAATGTTAGTCAGCTGTGAGGAAATTAATCTCTTAGCCTAGAAGAAATGCCTGTGGATCTGAGGTTTCCCATACCAAATCCAATATCCCTTTGGATTTGAGATTTGTGCAGCTGATGGAAGTTTTTTTTAACTTCTGGATACTCTTCAAGCTGTTGGAAGCTGTCTAAATGTCTGGGATTGCAGACATTTCAGGTGGTTTTATTAATAATGTATCAGGGCTGGACTATGCTTCTTGGTGAGTTCAGATCATGTGGTTTGCTAATATAAGAAATGGGTTTTTGTGGAAAAGCATATTGTGCTACTAAATGTTTGGCCTGTGCGGTTCCCTGATGTAATTCAGCTGAAACTTGTGCACTTTCCTCCTGTTCCTTGTGATTTGTTTTCCTCCTGAGCTCATGACTTTGCAGGTGTGCCCTTCATGGCAGGAGAAAACCTCCTGAGCTAACAGATGAGATTTGGCACTTGGAAAAGTGTGGTCCTGAAAGCACCATCAGAAATCTTTACGGAAAGAAAGATAAGCAAGGCCTCAAGGTGTGGGGTTTTTTTAACAGCTGATCTAAGCACTGTGGCTTTTCCACCATGCTGGGTAGATGGAGTTGCACTGAGGAGTAAAATCGCCTTCTCAAACTCCCAGAGTCTTTTCTGGGATCTTGCATGTACTGCTGTGAAAATACTTAGAGAACTGAGGCATTTCGTTTCAAAGTCCTTAAGGTGAGGATTGAAAGGATGATACAGTCGGCCATGTTTAGAGGAAGCATAATGGTATCAAAGATATGAGTTCTTGGAGAAAAAAATTGAGAACAGTTAGCTTTGTAGGAGAGGCACGTGTTGGTGGTCCCCGGACGCAGAGACGCGGCAGTGTGAGCTCACCTGCACCAGGCAGCAGTGAGTCTCGTCGGGAATGGCTTAGGCCAGAGTTGACGTTTCGGCACCCAACCACACGTCTCAAATCCATCACAGATACGTGTGTTTTGTTACTTAATGGAGCTCTGTTTTGCAGCGACAGGGGATTGGAGAGCCCAGCGTGTACCACGCCGTGGTGGTTATTTTCCTGGAGTTCTTTGCCTGGGGTCTGCTGACCACGCCGATGCTGACGGTGAGTAAGTCTCCCTGGTAATAATACTAGCTCTTCTAGACTAGAGTTCACCTTGGGTTGGCGAGCGTAAAGATCTTAACATAGGCCTTGGGAATACAGGAAGTAGAAACCAGGATGTAATGGTTTGTACCTGAATTTTTTTTCTGTGTGAATAAGCTGGAGCTATAGTAATTTTTTATGGAGCTGGGCAATTATTTTCTTAATTATTGTACTTTAACTTGGAGCAAAGCATGAGTTTGATTTTTTGAAAGCTTTTGGAGGATTTCAAGAAAGCAGGACTGAAAGACCTGACCTGAAATTACTAGAATTTACTGGTAGTTTACTGTCACTTATTGCTTTTTTTGGGGGGGTATTTAGAAAACAAAAAAAGTGCACTTGGGAGCTTAATGAAAAAAGATGAGCAAAGCTTTGACTTTTTATCCAAAGACTGGACTTTTTGCCCTACACTGACTTATTTATGGATAAAGGAGATTTTTTGTTGGACTACCACTGTTGTCTGGGGTGTCAAAGCACAGAGACAATTTCCTGGCAATTATTAGCTTTTTTTTTTTTAAGACAAAGGCATTTAGAAATGTAGTCGTAGCTCAGTAGTATGAAATGCAAATCAAACATACAGACAGTGCGGAAGGGGGAGAGAATAGAAAAGTTATGTGGTAACATGAAGCAAAACGAGAGGGAAATTAGATGGTGCAGGGATGGAGAAAGGCATGTTTCAGATTATCTTGGCCTTGCCCAAGCGTGCTGGGATAATTTATAGACCCAGGAAGTGGCTGCCCGTGTTGGAGAGGGGAGGTAGAGTTCCTCACATAGGTACAGCAGTGGCATTGTTGGTAGCATATTTCCCATTTTCCCTGTTGTGCTCTTCCAGGCATCTAGCTGTCAGGTGCTGGTGGAAATTAATGGAAATTTTGCAAAAGCTGCTAGCTCTGGGTTTTGGTTTTTTGGGTTTTTTTTTGTTTGTTTTTTTTCTTCTAGGTGTTACACCAGACTTTTCCTCAGCATACCTTCTTGATGAATGGCCTGATTCACGGAGTCAAGGTAAGGAATATTCCTTCCAGGCGTTTCGTTTGAATCTGCGATCAGCACAAGAAGTGGCAAGCAATTATAATGCTGATGTTAACCAGTATTTGACAGAAAAATTTTCATATTTCCGTTTGGGGTGCTCATTGGCACACCTAGAGCAAAATGAAGAATTGGCAGAGCATAGAAATTGGGCAGCTTGTGTTGTTGATCTTACTGAGCAGTATTAACAACATGCTGCTTGTCATCATGGGTTTGGGGCTATAACAGCTGTGGGTTTCAGATGAAAATATTCTAATCATCATGAGATCAGCCATGTAACCGTATTCTGGAGCATAACAAAATGAAGAATCAATGACATCTGAACTTATCAGTAATTGAAGTTGAAACTAAGCAGGCCTTAGTGGGCTCTCCCCAGGCAGAAGCGGGGGAGTGTGCTGCGGCACGGTAAGTGGGCATGATGAGTTTAGACGAGACCAGCATTCCCAGAGCAAAACTCGAGGCAACTATAGCGGACAACCAGTAGCCATGTGTTCTGACTCAGGAAAACAGCTTGTTAGGCCCTGGCTCTGGCAAGAGGATCTCAAAAAATGGCCCCAGAGAGGTTTATTTGGATGTGAGTTGGGCATTCCTGTATACACTTAAGGGCTCTTCCCTGCCCGTCTTGGGTTTGAAAGATGTCGAAAGACATTGAAGAATTTTATTTGTGCTTAATGGCCTTGGCATCTCATCGGGTCTGTCTTGTCTCCATCTAAAAGAGAAAGCTTTCCCTAGAACTGCAGCAGATGTTACTGTGATGGGGCTGTGCCAGCATCTTTTTAGGTACTGGCAGGGCAACTCCCTGCTGCACAGGCGTGCCTGGGAAGACCACAGCTGCAGGCTGAGCGATTGCAGAGAACGGGGAGTAATTGGAGTGTTTAGCAGCGCCTAGCTGGTTGAGGACTGGGGTTTTTCTCTCCCTAAAAGGATGAGAGCAGTTTAACAAACTGTTATATTTTGGTAATACTGCCTGCTTGTAGAAAATGGGAATGGATCGTCTCCTCGTATTTTTATCTTTAGATGATGTTGTCAAAAGCTCTTGCTGTCAACAATGAGAATTTGACTGAGTGATTTCTCTCTGTCCTCCTGTCTGTCTGTCTTAGGGTCTGCTTTCTTTTCTAAGTGCCCCACTGATTGGTGCTCTCTCTGATGTCTGGGGCAGGAAATCCTTCCTCCTCCTCACTGTCTTCTTCACCTGTGCGCCAATTCCCCTTATGAAGATCAGTCCGTGGTGAGTTTACTTTTGTTACAACCGAGGGGTTCTGAGGAGAGGAATGAGTGTGAGGCTGAACGATGGGGGATTTGCGGGTGTTGCATTTGAGGATGAGAGGGAAGAGTCTGTCCATCCAGTGGAGAAGGATGCTCAGCCTAGAGACTAATTTACTTGTCTGGCTCTACTGTTAGTGTCAGGGAGAAAGAGTCTGTCTTTCCTCTCCTGGTGCCTGTTCTGGTAGGTGCGTAATCATTAATAGGGCACGTTGATGTTTCATTCCTGTGTGGGGAAAAGAAGTGATAAAACTCCATGGGCCACCAGACTGGAGCTCAGTGTTCCTGAGCGTTTTCTGGTGCAATGAAATAGGATGGACGAGAAGGAAGAATAAGGGAGAGGTTCTAATGCAGCAGCTGCGGGCTACTGTGTGGTTGCTCTCTAACTCTGCCTTTGGCGATGCCTGTTTCAGGTGGTATTTTGCTGTCATTTCCATGTCTGGAGTCTTTGCTGTCACCTTTTCTGTGATTTTTGCCTACGTTGCTGATATCACACAGGAGCATGAACGCAGCACAGCATATGGCTTGGTAAGGAGCTGAATAACTGGCTTGTCTCTTAAAAGAAATATTTGGAGCTCTGCAGGTAGGAGAGGTATAAAATGAGGGTGGGAGATTTACTGACAAGCCTGAGATAGTGTCAGTGAAAGGATGATATACGCTTCACTAATAATACAGTCTCCCTGTTCTTCCGTTTGTGATTCAGCACCAAGGGAGAGGGCTAATTTCTGTGTGATCTGAATACCGGCTGTATTATTGCTTAGCCTTTAAACCAGTCTGGTTTGTGAGCTTCGTTACACCAGGAAAGGGGCAGGCTGCGATGCTGGCGTGCATACAAGTAGTCTGTGATCGGGCCCTTTCTGTAGGTTTACTGAAAGTATTGTATGTGAATTGTTAGGTTAGCTTTAATTTCCCTTTGCTAGAACTTAGCCTAGATTGCAGCAAGAGAGCATACCTTCTTTCTGTCTGCAGGAGTCCCTGTCCACCTGAATTATCTCCATCAAAGATGGCAAAACTAGTACACTTGGGTTACTCTGGGGGAGAAAATAGGCTCTAGGAGGAAGAGGCTCCATTAATGTTTTATGCTTCCAGGTGTCAGCTACGTTTGCTGCTAGCCTGGTCACAAGCCCAGCAATCGGTGCATACCTTTCCCAAGCCTACGGCGATACGTTGGTGGTTGTGTTAGCGTCAGGCGTTGCTTTGCTGGATATTGGTTTCATCCTGCTGGCTGTGCCAGAGTCTCTGCCAGAAGAGATGCGCCCAGTCTCTTGGGGAGCTCCGATCTCTTGGGAACAAGCAGACCCATTCGCTGTAAGTAAATCTTGCTGCTGTTTTTCTCTGTGCTGGTAATGCTTATATTTGCTTTAGTTCTGCTAAATTCTCTCGAAAGGAGGATGCATTCCACAAAAGGTGACGGATGTGAGGCTTAGATTAAGGTACAGTGCTCAGCTGACAGCAGACTGCATATACCTGAAGCTGTCTAGCAGCTTCTAACCAATTTCATATCGCTACAAACCATCTAAAAGCAGCTCCAGATGTCCTGAAGCAAGAGCATCTCTTGGTGGAAATGTGCCAGTTGTTTGAATATAAATTCCATTACTTAGCAATACTACTGTGTCAGGAGGTGTCTTTTGTGTTCCCGGCTTCTCAGGACCTTTGCTAATGATGATGAGCTTTGCACAGTTTCCCCTCACCTACACTTGATGGGAAGATTATTTTGGCTGTCTGAGGAAAAAACAGTTCTGATCAAAAGCACTTGACTATAAATATGAGAAACTGAAAGGTAAAAATTCCTTGTTTTAGGGTGTAAGTTGATGCAATTGTACACCTGGTCTGGTGTGTTGTGGCAGTGTCCGCATCTTCCTCTGAAATGCTGGTCTGGTTTCATTCAAGCATTCACATCTTAGATACAAGATGGTGACTTAAGCACTTGGTTTTGCTGTCTCTGTACCTGGAGAATATTTAATGATATTAACTCTTTTTTTTTTTTTAATTTTTTTATTCCCCACCTCCTTCCGTACAGTCCTTGCGGAAAGTGGGTCAAGATTCTACAGTGCTGCTCATCTGTATCACCGTCTTTCTCTCCTACCTTCCTGAAGCCGGCCAGTACTCCAGCTTCTTCCTGTACCTGCGACAGGTCAGTCTCTTGCAATGAGGAAAGGCTCTGAATGCAGGAAATCTCAGCCTACAAATGTTATCTTAGTTGCATGTCCTGAGGAAGCTAGTCTCGGCCAATAGCTTAGTAAAGTTGAAGCTAGAAGAACTAATGCCTTGTTCCGGCTTTCCTAAAAAATGCGGGAGCCTGGCGACCGCTCTGTAAGCATTGCCAGGACCCTTGCTTGGCTTCTTGCTGGAAGGCTGCCTGTCCATTCCATCCATGCCACTTCCAGGCATTTGAGGTGAGCCCAGTGGTTTAAAGCTGTTTTATGAACCACAGGAAAATTGTCCATTTTATTCCTGTGGCAGCAGGAGGTAGTGGAAGGTACAGTTGATTAATGCGTAAGTACCCGATAAGCAATGTCAGTAAATATCAGTGACACTGATGGAGTGGCTTTTCTCGTATAGTACAAATCTCTTGCCTGAAAAGTCCCTCTTTGGTGTTTTCACAGGTCATTGGTTTTTCCTCGGAGACTGTGGCAGCCTTTATTGGGGTAGTTGGAATTCTCTCTATACTGGCTCAGGTGAGAAGCAATTTCTGTCTTGGCTCTAGCAGTCTGGTTACAAGAATGTCCAAAATTTGTGGTAACTGGGGCTGGTGAGTTGTCAGAATCCCTGTGGCCACACAAACATCAGACCTGTGCACGGCTACCTGCGGTCCCTCTTTCTTGTCTTTTGAATGCAGCTGTTGTTTGTTGCATGAGAAACTTGTAAACTGTGGGGTGGCCCCGTGTCACTCTGTAAAACTCCATAGGTTGTGCTCTGATTGCCATGGACAGGGATGTGCTGGTTTCTAACAGAACGTTACGAGAGCGGAGGACTGCACATGCAGATAGCCAGTCACACAGCAGCACGACTTCCCTTGGATTCCCATCCTCTTGTCTTGCAGTGCTGTCATCTTTCTTTGCACTTACTTTGAAAGCACCTGTTTTTCTTTCCAGACAGTAGTGTTGGGAATTCTCATGCGTTCGATAGGAAATAAAAACACCATCCTGTTGGGACTGGGCTTCCAGATCCTGCAGCTTGCCTGGTACGGCTTTGGATCGCAGCCTTGGTAAGAGCTTGTCCATGTTTTTCTCCTGGCATCAGCAGGTCTCTATTCTGCGGTGGCTCGGTGGCTGCAGCAGGGGGAGATGCTGCCCTGCCGCAGTGCTAGTCTGCGGCAGCCTGTCTCCTAACTGCTGCCTCTTTCTCCCCAAGGATGATGTGGGCAGCAGGAGCTGTGGCTGCCATGTCTAGCATCACCTTCCCAGCCATCAGTGCCATGGTGTCTAGGAACGCGGACCCCGACCAGCAGGGTGAGTTGCTTGGGGATTTGTCTTACGGGCGAGTTCATCCCAGCAGGCGCTTGAGCTGACGCATGTTCAGATTCTCAGCATTGGTGGTGGAGGGGCGGGCAGGAAGATCTGTACCAACTATGGAGTGTTGCTTTATTCGTAGTAGTGTTGACACCCTTGTCTTTGACCGTAGGTGGTGCTTTGGGAGGGAATTCTTAGATTGTGCACGCGGTGTTCAGTGTTGCCTGTCTGAGGTAGAGAGGAGACTGCTGCTTAATTGTTTGCCTGCTTCATGGTTTGACCCTCAGTCCCCAGACTTCGCTGCCTTAAATTCCAGTTCAGTTGGAAATGGTTGCTTGATGTGCCCATGCTCATTTTATTCTCCAAAGTAGCAAGCCCAGCATTACTGATTTTTGTAAATCCTGATACTGAGCGAGGCTAATCACTTCACCTCTAGAGTGCGTGTCGATCCAGAGCTGAATGTTTGATCCTGTCTTTAAATATGTAAGCGTCCTTGATTAAGATGAGTTTCTTCAGAAAGCTGAAGGCATATATTCCTTTCCTCACTCTGTCCCCAGGTGTGGTGCAGGGGATGATCACTGGAATTCGGGGTCTGTGTAATGGCCTGGGGCCGGCGCTCTATGGCTTTGTCTTCTATCTCTTCCACGTGGAGTTGAATGAAATGGCTGAGGTGGAAACTTTGGGTAAGGCCTCCAAACCCAACATGGCCAACCCTACAGATGAGGTAACCCGTTCAGCTTTATCGTTCCGTGTGCCGGGCTGCTGCTGTCCTTTCACTTGGGCATTAATCGTTCCTCTGTTTCTCCCTACAGAGCAGCATTATCCCAGGGCCTCCGTTCCTGTTTGGGGCTTGTTCTGTCCTGCTCTCGCTCCTGGTGGCCTTGTTCATTCCAGAACACAACCTCGTGCTGAGATCAGGCAGCCACAAGAAGCACAGTAACGGAGCCCAGACCCACACCCACAGCCCGCAGGCCGGAGGATCGGACGGCAAGGAGCCCCTGCTGGAGGACAGCAGCGTGTGAGGTTGGGAGAGAAGGACCTGGCTTGCGTCTCAACTCCAGATCAAGGATGGACTGAGCCAGTGGGAGTTCAGGGAGAACGGGTGGGGGGAAGAAGAAACAAGGTAACAGACTGTACCACTAACAACAGCTAATGAGAAGGGACAGGGTTTCCCTTCAAGCCAAATATACCCAGCTGGTGCAAAAATGGAATTGTATCATCTGGTGCTGATGGAAAGGGGAGACACTGAACTGCTCCACGTGAAGGGATAGTTCTTTAAAGCAAACCTGCCCTTGTACGTGAATACTGAACTTCATGGTGTGACCTGCCAAATACTCAACTCGCCAGTGAAAAATTAAGGAGCTAGCATTGTCCTTGTTCTAACGTGAACTAACCGAGTTGCCAGTCAGAGTAAAACAAGGTGTCTGTTACGTGCCCCATCCCCTCATACAACCGGTACTTGCTACTGATCCCGTCACAGCCCGGTTGGCTGACGGCGGCCCTGGGACAGCACTGGCAGCTGTCTGTGCAGCGTGTGCCGCCTGCGCTGTGACGCACCAAGGAAAATGCGTGGACGCGTTTGAACAGATAGTGTAGTCAACTGGGAGCAGATCCTCGCTGCTTGAGGATCTGATGAATTTGCCCATTCTGGCCCAAGTGAAACTTAGACCAAAAAACCCGATAATCTACTGACTTAATGTTCTGATGAAGATAAGAAAAATTAAGAAGTAAAGTTGCAACTGACACAGGGGAGAATGGGCAAATGAGAGAAGGGCAACTACATGAGTTACAAATGCTTAGATGGTCAACAATGTTTGTGTTTCTCCTTGGTTTTCCTTTTATTGTTACACTGATGTAACATTTGTCTGTTGCTACCTCCACAGGTAGTAGGTAGAAAGACTTCGAGACATCTTTTTCTGGAACTGTAGGGGTGGTTTAGAAAATACAGAGAGGTTGGAGAAACAACTAAACTCTGCTAAAAAGCGTGGTTTCCTGAGAGAAAGGTCAAAGAAATAGCTGTTTATCTTGAGCACTTTTATAAAGCATGTTGATTTTTCCCCAGGCTCTTGCCATGTGATATTAAAACCAGATTATGACTGTAGCTTGTTTTTTCTCAGTCCAGTAGATCCTGATGGTGATGACTGCAATTGATTTGAACTTACAGGTTTAGAATCCTTGTAGCGTTTCTGAGCCTGCTATGAAGGCTTGCATTTTGCTGAAAAATGGAATTGCAGCCTCTGCTGCAGGGTTCAACTCTGTTTAGAAAGAGCAGCAGATACTTGAACTTGAGTGTTGTGAAAGGAGCTAAGACAAACGTATAGGGAACGGTTGGTTGTTTGTAGATACATAGAGATGTGGCAGAGGGCAGGAAACAATTGTTCTCATTTGAGTAACATCAAAAGTACTGGCATTGAGCAATCACTGGGGAAGTAAAGACCAAACTGGGAACACTTAAGAAATCAGTTGTTAAGGGAATTGAGGATACAGTGGCCAAAAATAGTCCTGTCTCAGAGCAGGGTTTGTGCAACAGCTGCTGTTCTCTGGCTGGGATCCCTTCTCTGTAGGTTTGGGACAGGTGACTTAATGAGGGAGGCCAAAAGGGAGGGAGCACTGTCACTTGGTGTCTTGGGTTTTTCTTTGCAAACGGGTAATTGTGGCTGACGCTGTGCCTGTGCAGCAGTGACTGCAAATCCCGTTTGCCTCCGGGTTTAATGGAAAACACCGACTGGACGACCCTGGAGAGCTCAGTCCCTGAGCCACAACCAGCACAAGCAGGGGAGAGCGCTGTCGGTGCCCTGCTCTGCCCTGGCAGCGCAGCTCACACTGCTGCGGGAGCGTGAGGGGACGTGAGCTCTGGCGTGTGTTCTGCGTCTGACCTCTTTGGTGCGCTTGTCAGCGTGAGGGCTGGTCAGTGTTGACTTTGGACGGATTGAGAGCTGCAATTTCGTGTCGGTCTCTTTAACGCCTGTCAGGTGTTAACAGCTGGGAACCACTGCCTGCCTGGACGGGGCTGAGCTAATAATACAGTGTCTGTTTACCAATCTTCTGGACCAGTTAGTTATTGGAGGTGGACATTTAAGTGAAATAATTCATAGTTTGTTTTGCATTCATCCAGCCTGGTACCCAGATCCTGTAATCAGAACTGTAAGCATAGATTATTGTCTGTGCAGAGGGCAGCCACCTCGGATGCTGAGGGTTTGCTGATGTGGATCTAATTGCAGGAGTGGAAAACAGAGCTAGCAGAAAGTCTCGGTGACCTGCGATGACTCCAGTTTTCCCAAGCTCATTGTGGCGATGCTCCAAATTCCCAAATGTTACTGGGGTGGTCTGCACCGTGCGTGCACAGCAAGCGTCTTTCCTGAAGGAAATCCAGTCACTTAAACTTCCAGGCAGCAGCCCCATCTCTGTATTGCTCACAAAAATGCCTTTTTTAGACTGGCGCTTTACCGTGTCTGGTGATTCATTTATTTACGCTGTATTAAAATGAACTGAAGTAGGTTTGTCCCTCACACACAAATGAAGTGAAATGAAACACCGAATCGTTACCTCGTTCACACTGAGGCACTTGGAGCTTCACGGGTAGAATATAGTGGAACGTTACAAAAAAGACAGGTGTAATTTATATGATATAAAATATATAGAGATATATTTTTAAAAGTACTTTCCTTTATTGAATAGTTTATTGAAACCGATGTGTTTCTAGTCCCGTTCCCTCTCACCAGTGCTGCTGCCTGCAGCGTCTCAGCCTCTCCTGCCCTTCAGACAGTGGAATTACCCAGGTGAGCTTCTCTTCTCGATCCCCCTCTGTCACGACGCAATACCCAAGGTTCCAGCGATGCCGACATGCC
Organism: Himantopus leucocephalus; assembly: GCA_003993805.1. Lineage (NCBI taxonomy): Eukaryota > Metazoa > Chordata > Aves > Charadriiformes > Recurvirostridae > Himantopus > Himantopus leucocephalus. The sequence goes on from RSEF01000028.1 coordinate 2,637,726, forward strand.
CCAGCTCGTGAGTAGTGGACCTGGAGTGTTTTGGTCACTTTGTGAGCCCCTGAGCTCGGGGCCAGGCGATGCCGCAGGTGACTGCCGTGTTGGTGGGCTGCAGCCCGGCTGTGTGAAAGGCTCCACTGTGGCGGAGGTTTCTTTGGCCGCCAGGGGCGTGCAGTGTCGGGCGGCCCCACGGGCAGCGGGTACACTGTGGGCACCGTTATCAACGTAAAGCTGACTTGTACATCTGTTGTTGCTGTGCTGGTGCCGGGCCTGGCCCTGGGACATGGTGTAGCCCTGAGCCCGGGCGCCTGTGGCCCATGGACCTGCTCTGGGACCGGGGCTCCCTGTGGGGCAGGGCTGCTCGCCCACCCCAGAGGTGTCACTTGTTCCTGGTGCTGGGAGCAGGCAGGGATTCCTTTCCATGGTTTTGGAGTTCCTTTCACCCGATTCGGTGGGGGCCTCAGCCCCAGGAACCCCCCTCCCCATCAGCGTAGGGATGTGACCCACCCACCGTTCTGCCTTTAAGTGACGGGGAGGACTTGGGCCAAGCGGTGTCAGAGCTGAAATTACCGGACCTGAATGAAGAATGTCTCATTCTGATGGGCTGGTAATTCTGCAGCATCCCACGTGGAGACTGGAAAATCTGTACGGAGCATTCAGCTAGTTTTGCCAATTTTTGTTACTTTATATGAAAATGCAACTTTTTTAAAAGAGCCTTTTCTTAAAATCCCCTTGGTCTGCTGTGTAGTGCCTGAGCCTGGCTGTTTAACATCACTACTCCCAGAATTTGTCTGCAGTGACTTATAATTCAGGTCGGTAACAGCAATGCCCCAAACATAAGGCAAAAATTGGCTTAATTGCCCTTCTGCAGTTCCAGTAGCAGCAGTTCAAGTGAGTTTAAACTGATCTTGTTGCATTAAAAAAAAACATGTTAAACCATTACTTTCTCTTTTGCCATTACTTTTGCAAAATAGTAGCTTTTTACTTCACTGGTTTTTGTTCTTTTCTCTGCACTTGAATGGCTGCTAACATCTTTGATTACCTTTAAAATGTGTGGGCACGTGGCAAGCCCACATTCACTGCAGAACGGTGGTACCTCTGCTCTCTCAAAGTTTACTATTGCGTGCATTTCTGTATCTTTTTTTAAGCTAACGATGAAATGTATTTATTTCAGTTCCAGTTGTGTTTAGAACTGGCTAATCTCTCCCTCTGTTGAATTATTTATTAAACTGCTGCTTTCCTGTTGTGTTGAAGTGCTCTGTCCTCGTCCTTCTCCCCTGCCTGCATTACAAGACGGCTTCCCAAGCCCGCCCCGTGCTTCTGCCCAGCACTGCCACCGGCCCTTGTAAGTTGTGCTGAAGAGGCTGTTGCACAACACTATGCATCAGGCCTCCTGCATCAAATGGGCGCAAGTTGTCGAGTTATTTGTACCAATTCCTTAAAACTAAGGTATTCTAGAGCACAAAATGCTTGGAACCAATTCACATTTGCCCTTGATCCTAAAGCGGCTATCCAGGTTTCCACGGGGGTATTAAAACAGCAGAACCTCAACAGCTCGAAATTCTCCGGTGCTTTGGCATGAACCATTTTGAGCCCTGATGCCACTGCTCGTTGTAGTGCACAGGGGCCGAGGGCTCGTGCAAGAGGAAGCATGTTTCGGGCAGTTTGTGCAGGGCAATAATTACAATATCGGGCCAAGTAGGGAGCAGCGAAAGGCTCTGGAGGAGCGAGGAGTCCGCTGCCTGTAGCAGGGCAGTGCTGGCAGGGTCCTGCCTGCCCCCAGCCCCATCCCCACCCCACGGCGGCACAGCAGTCCCCGGCTCCCACCTGCCCCACTGGATCCCAGAGTCTATTGTCTTCATTTCCAGCCAGGCTTAATTTAGATCTTATCTTACTCATTTAAACACTTCTTTTGGTGTTTGGAGACTGTACTAAGTGAACAATATAATCACGAGAAGCATAAACACATTCAAATCAGCTCTTGGATGGGATCTGGTGTTTGATGGCTGATATCCTGTAATGAGCTGGGAACACAAGCAGTCTATTATACAATATATTGCCTTTTGTATTTATTTCCTCTGGACTTGAGTTTGTCTAATTTTTTTCATCTTCATTTGAGAAAGAACCCTCAGCTTGTCTCACCTTGCATCAGTGCAGGAAAAAGGGAAGGTATTTCAATACAGTATGTCGTTGGCCATCCTCTCCTCGATGCGGCTGGTCATTTGGGCGGCACGCACAGCCTGGCGTTGCTGCAATGGGGACGCTGCGGCTGTGCTGCCCCGCCAGGGGCAGAGCCGGTCTGTGGGATGAGCCACCCTGGAGTGGGATTTCTGTGTTTCGCACCATGCAGAAAGCCTTCATCTTGTTCCAGCCGCCCTCATTAACACCTACTCCTGCCTTGTCATTTCTGATACCGGTGTTTGAGAGTGCTGGTGATGACAGCCTGGGGCTACACCCCGGCCCGAGGGGCTCTGGCGGTGCCGCTGATGGTGTGGGGGTATCCTGTGCTGGGGCCCAGCGCTCGTCCCTCCGCCTTTGTCTCTTCCCACTGAACTGTTTTGTTTCCTGCCCGTGGACTGTGTTGCCCCGCGAGAGCCCCTGCTCCTGCCCCTCAGGAGGAAGCACGATTGGCTTCCAGGAAAGATGTTCAGCTTGTTTCTTGAAAACCACCGTTCCCCTCGCTCTGACCCGAAAGCTTTCCTGTTGGGTGGAAAACTGTCCCAGTGCCTAAGCTTGCTCTTTCCGCCCTGTGTCTGCAACCTGCTGATCTCTCTTTGCCGTGTTCGGGGCAGAGGGAGTTGCCCATGTGCACCTCCGGGATGGGGGAAGATCCTCTGAGGCCATTAAAGGAGAGACCCTGAGCAAGTGCTGGAGCGGGAACTGCGGTGGGTCGCTGCACGGGGGGCAGCTCAGAGCCAAACCTGCGAGAGCTGCCATGGGGACCCGCTGCCAGGCTGCACTGAGCTTGGACAAGTCCCCTGACCTCTCCTGGCTCAATAACCTCACCGTTAGAGCTGACCCTTGTGGAGTGGGAGGTTTATCAGGTTTCCATAACTCTGATTTCCACTGCGATCCATGTTGCCCGTCCGCCTGCGCGGTGAAGGCCGAGGTAGCTCCCGAGCACTCGTGGCGTCAAGTGCTCTGCAAGCTCCGAACCCGAGGAAGTGCATCATGAGGCTCTGGGCTTTCTGGTAGCTATTAATCTCCTGATGATGGGTCCAGGAAAGCTTCTTTTTAAAAGAAAGGACTGTTCCATAAGTGCTCAACTCTGTTTCAGACAATGATTTATGGGTTTTTCTTTTCTCACCTGAAGCATCATTTTGAGGGGCACCCAGGGGCTTGGGGTGCGATGCCGAGAGCTGGTGGAGAGCCGCCTCTCGGGGGAACGCCAGATTCCAGTCCCCAGTGGCCACGTCTGCTTTTCCCCCGGCTCATGGGCAGAGGCTGCGCAGCTCCACGGACCCCAGCACGAGGCACGGACTTGGCAGCCGGCGCAGCCCGTGGGCACCGAAGGGCTGATTCCCCCAGAACCTGTCGGTGTTGGTCCATCGTTGCAGGAGCCCCAGCTGAAAGCTACACCAGGCCCTGGCCAAGGGTGGCTTCCAGGGCTTGGATAACTTTTTCTTTTAACTGTGTTTTGCCACTCCTGCCCCAAAATCCTGTAGCCGTGAGAGTGGGCTGTGAGGACAGTAGTTCCCTTCTTTAAACTCTCACTTGGTGACATTACGATCCCCTAATGAAGTGACTCATTGGTCGGTGCTTACCCTGTCTGCAAACCACTGTGGGTGTGCAGCCCATCAGCCCTGACCGTTCCCTCCCGGGGCTCACCCGGGGTCTTCGCTCACCCATCACCCACGGAGGGACCGGCGAGGCCTCGTGCACCGAGCAGGCACAACGGACCTGGGCTGTGGGAGCAGGAGGGGGAGGCAAAACCCTGGCACCACGTGCGCATCCTTGGGTGTCCCGGGCTCGCTGCTGGGAAGAGCCCGGCCGGTGCGAGGAGCAGCCCTGACCACAACTTGTCCCACACCAGGGCTGGGCTGGGGGCTGCAGTGGCTGCTGGAAACTCCGGGAAGTGGCTCTGTTAACACAGGATGGAAGGAACAAAAACCCCAGAGCCATTAATCACCCTGCTTCGGGTGAATGAGCATATTTGATGGCGGCTGTTTACAGAGCACTTCCCTTGCTCTGGTCCCTCTTGGACCACCAGAGGATTAATTACCCGGCCTCCCGAAAGGATGCACGACGCTGCCTCTCTGGAGCATTCCCAGATGGGAAATGGCCCGGTCCTGCGCCGACTTCCCACCATCTGCAACAGGAGGTGCAGGGTTGGGCACATCCCCTCCCTCGGCCCTTCGGCGCCTTCCCTGGCCCCGGCCACAGCCCGGCGGGATGGCATGGGGCAGAACCAGTCCCGTCTCTTCCCGGGGAGCTGGGTAGGAGCAAGGGAGCGATGCCAGACCTGCCAAGAGACAGAGGACAGGCGCTGAGGCTGTGCCAGGGCCTTGGGGCTAGGAAATGTGGGGTAGTCAGCATCTTCCACTTGGTAACACTTTCTCCGTCTATACCATAAAACCAACCCTTGCAGGAATGCCTGCTTTTATCCCCCAAAACACCCTGTTCTGGGAATAAATGCTGTTTGCAGCCCTGCTGAGCAGCACCCAAGCCTGGGGCTGGACACCTCCTCCCTCTGCCCTGGGAATGCACCGTTCCAGACCCCACGATTTGGGAGTCAGGGCTCAGGGACGGGTTCCTCCTGTGTGCCCTTGTGCCACTGCCCAGGCTGCGACGGGGGCTGCTCGCTCCCGAGGGGTTCCTGCAGGGGTCCTGGTGGGACAAGCCCTGGGCAGCGGCTGTGGCCGCGGGCTCCTCTCCCTCTGCCCCATGAGCTGGCCGCAAGCAGCCATGCTCGCCGGTGATGTTAAACATGGGCTCTGGCCCCGCTTTTGGGGCAGGGGGTCCGAGATGGCCCCTCCCAAAAAGAGATATCCCCAGGCAGCCCCACGAGGGTTTGTTTCAGCTGTGGGTGCTTGAGGTATGAAAAGGGCTGGTTTGCCAGGGGCTCCAGGGGGAACAGCAAAGCCCGGTGAGAACTGGTGGAAGGGACGGGATCTCGCTGTGTCCTGGGGTGCAGGTACCTGTGCAGGACTGCCCGGTGGGGGTGATGGGGGACCCTGCAGCCATGCAGGGACCCTTTGGACCAAGGGCTCTCCTGGGTTTGGGCTGCCAGCACAGCCCTCGGCTGCAGAGCTGGGTGTTGTGCAAGAGCTGAACTTGGAAGAAAATCAGAAACCTCCCTCTGGAAATACCCCTCGGGCTGGAAAGTCACAGAGGCCCCCAGGGCTGGTGCTCACGGGGGCGGTTCCTGCAGAGCTTAAGAAGGGCTGAGGATGGGGCTGGCGGCCAGAACGAGACAGCCCCAGCTGGTGGCATTTGCTCCCTGGAAGGAGGGAAGAAAGGAAAATCAGCCTTCGCTGCTGCCCTGCCCTGCTGCTGGCTCTGTGGGCGATGGAGCTGGCTTCTCTCCTCCTCTTCCTCCTCCTTGGCTTGCTGTGGGGCTGCAGTGGTGAGTGCTATGGTGCCCGCGACCCATCCCGGTCCCTTAACCTGCTGTGCTGCTTGCTGCTCTCTTTGCTTTGCCACATGGCACCGTGGGCCAACACGGCCCCAGGGTCTCGCTGCTGTTGTGCCCCAGCGGCTGCCATGTCCCACATGCATCGCTGGTACAGCGCTCCTCGTCCCAGCGCTGCAGCCCAGTGCTCAGAGCCACGGAGCACGCCGACATGCGTGTGACAGTGTGCACCTGGCTGCGGTCTGCTGTCCTGCAGACAGAAGAACAGCGGCACTGGTGAAGGATGGGGACTGGGGGAAGGGGCATTTGGGATCATTTCTCAAAAAATTGGCTAGAAAAATCTCAGTGATAAACAGAGACGGATCCAGCAGCAATGCCTGCAATGGGGCAGACCCGGGCCGGCAATCATCATAGGCGTGTTGGCTCCACGGTGCTCCCGATGCCTGGTGTCGGCCAGTGGCTGTCCTGGGACAGCAGCACTGCGGGGGAAGCCTTTGCCATCCCTAACGAGCCGTTGCTATGAGCGGTGCCCCCTCCATGGTGATGGGGATAGAGCTGCTGCAGTGCCTGAGCGTGACTGTCTGCATCCCAGCAAAGGGGGGAACGGACACCCCATTTGCCTTCTAAATGTCTAGATTCTGGCGATTGACCCTTCCCTAAACCCCACATTTTCCTCCTTCCTCTGCCCAGCGCAACCTGCTGAGAAGCTGGTGGTGATGCCGCAGCAGCCGGTGGTGCGGTACGGGGACTCAGTGCAGCTGAACTGCTCCCTGGCCTGCGCAGGGGGCACGGTGCAGTGGAAGGGGCTGGACACCAACCTGGGGAGAATCACCTCCTTCCCCACCCACAGCATCCTGCACATCAGCAGCGCCGTGGTTGCCATGGGCGGCACCAAGATCTGCCAGGGGACCTGCCACAGGCAGCGCTACCAGCACACCGTTGACCTGAAGGTCTACGGTAAGCATCCCCCAGTCCGTCCCTCGCCACCTTCCCACTGAAGTCCTGCATCACCCAAGGCAGCCCACTCCCTCCCGGGCGGCGGTGCCAAAAATCACCGCTTGACGCTGCGATTCCCTTCTCAGCCCTCCCGGACACGCTGCAGCTGGAGGCAGAGCCCCGTGCCCTGGAGCCGGGACAGCCCACCAGCCTGCGCTGCTCAGCCCAGCGGGTTTACCCGCTCACGGGGCTGGTGCTCACCTGGTACCGGGGGGACCAGATGCTGGAGAAGGGAGTCTTCAGTGTCATGGATTCCGAGGAGGAGCTGTTGGACATCGTGTCCACGTTGCCGGTGGCTGGGAAGGACGTGGGAGAAGGGGTGGAGTTCAGGTGCGAGGTGACGCTGAACATTGGGCAGGAGACCTTCACCCGGGTGGCATCTGTGGTGGCGAGCGCTGGGGGTGAGTGCCAGGGTGAGAGCTGGGGACCCGGGTTTGCATGCTGCCCTGTCCGCTGGAGCTGACCCCCATTGCCCTGTGCTGCTTGAAACAGCTTTGCTGGAACGGGGACCCCCATTTCTGCGCCACTCTGCCAATGTCCTGCCCCTGTCCCTGCTGCCGTGCCAGTGGTGCCGGTTTGCTCCTGCTTCGCTGCCTCCCCCTGTCCAGGGCTGGCATGTTCATGGGGTGGCGGAGGAGGGGGCCATTGGGCGGTGCATGCAGAGGGGGCTGTCACCCCATGGGGATAACGTGTGCCAGAGAGGCCCCATCCTGGATCTGAGCCGCAGCAAGGCCACCTGTGACCTGCTGTGTTTGCAGCTGTGACGGAGCAGCCGGTGGCCATGGCCACCTCCACAGGGAGCCCCTGGACATCAGCGGATACAACGGGGAGCCCCAGCACGGCCAGGCCCGTGACCACCACACCGCTGCCCCCAGAGCCAAGTGTCCCCACACATGATCCCACCACAGCCCTGACCACTGCACCGCAGGGGCCCGACGCTAAGACCATGCTGGAGCCAGCTGCTGCCACCAAACCCCTCTCCACAGAGCGCCCCACTCCTCGGGACCTCATCACAGGCAGTCCCACGGCACGTCTGGCCACCACCATGCTCCCTGGCTCCAGCAACACAAGCCCCCCAGCTGAGGCGCAGGGGACGACTGCGGACAGCATCAGCGGGGGCTCTCCCCCGGCGGCGAAGGGGACAGGGCTGTCCGTGGGGACAGTGCCCACCTGCAGCCTGCAGATTTGGTCACTGCCTCCCAATGGGACACGGGGCAAGGCCCTGCGCATCGAGTGCCATGCACGGTGCACCAGGAACGCCACCGTCCGCTGGCTGCGGACCCCCGTGGCCCTCTCGCAGTACCGGGAGGAGGCGGCAGGCAGCAGCTCCACACTGCGGCTGGATCATGCCGAGCCCCAGCACCAGGGCTACTACCAGTGCATCCTGCTCGGCCACAGCTCCCAGGTGGTCAGTCTGCAGCTGACGGTCTCGGACGGTGAGTGGTGGTCTGCAGCCCTCTCTCACTTGGGCTTGGGCTCCAGTGAGTTGTGTCGGTGCTGCATTCGGTGCTGGGGGATGTTATGCTCACCCCTCGGTATTTGCTGGCGTGGGCAGAGTCTGCTTGCAATCATACATCCTTCTTGTGTCTTTGCAGATATGGTCAGCACAGGCCCTGCCATTGCTGTGGGGACAACGTTCTCACTGTTGGGACTGATTGTGACCGGTGTCATGTCTCATCGCCTGTGGAAACGATTCAGATCTCAGTACGAGCTGCCCTAGGAGAAGGAGCTGCCTACAGACGCCCACAGCCCTCCAGACCTCCCTGCTGTCACCCTTTCCACTGCTGGCCTCTCTCGGCCCCGGGGACAACAAGCAGCCGACGGATCCCGTCTGCCCCGATCATGGCAGGGACCGGTGGAGCTGGTGGGGTGCGGGACGCTGCTGTGAGACCCGAGAGAAGAGCAGCCCTTGTCCCAGGACAAGCGCTCTGGGACCCAGAGACCTCCGAGCTGCCGCTGCTTTTGAAAGCTTCATGTATGCCTGAGGCTGCTGCTGCCCGGGATGCTGAGGGGCTTGTGAGGGGCAAGGCTGCGCTGCCCTGGGACCTCCGAGCTCTGGGAAGTGCCGGGCTCCCGGGCCTGCTGCTCGGAGGAGCTTGGGCACGAGTCCTGCAGGAGAGGAGAGCCTCGGGGCTGCCTGCAGGACACCGTGGGAGGGGAAGGCTGGAAGGGAGACGAGCAGAGATGTCCGCAGTGACGGGGGGACGGGGACAGTCCCGGGGCTGGATCACATTGGGCCGGCGCTGGGGGGGGTCCGGCTGTGGGGGCTCCTGGCACACACACAAGTGGGCGGGAGAGTGGCGGCCGATCGTCTGTCACGACAGAGGGGTCAGAATCATCCCGGGGCAGGGGTGCATGTGTGTGTGTGTGTGTGTGTCTGTGTACATCCCCCGGGCACGGGCAGAGGAGAGCGGGGCCTCGGCCTGCGGCGCGGGGCGCTCCAATAAAGGGGTCTTTCTGTTGGAACCCTGAGAAAGCGTCATTTTGGCCGGGCTGGGGCAGGCCTGCACCCCCTGATCGGGCCCTGCACCCCCTCACCGGGCCCTGCACCCCCTGATCGGGCCCTGCACCCCCTCACCGGCGCTGCGGGAGGCCCCGGGCCCGGCGCGGGTCACCGGGCAGCGTCCGCAGCGACCGGTTGCTAGGGGCGGGGTACCTGCCCGGAGTAGCTATGGCGGCCGGGGCGCCCCACCGCCTTCCGGCGGCCAGGGCGGCTCCTTTGACCACACTCAAGATGTCGGCCCTCGGCCTCGCCCAATGGCGGTGCCTCAGGGGGCGGTGCGCTCGCCCGCCTTCACGCCCACCGATTGGCTGCCAGTCTGCAAGATGGCGGCGCGGGAACTTCCTGCCCCGGCGGAACGGCAGTCCAAGATGGCCGGAACCGGCCTTCGCTGCCCGCAGCCAAGATGGCGGCGTACGAGAAGCGGCGGGCGGCCGCCGCTCCGGCTCCTGCCCCGGCGGCGGGCAGCGGGCTGGCGGAGCCGGCCCGGGCGGCGGCCGACGGGCTGGGGAGCGAGGCGGAGTTCCTGCTGCGGGCCGGCGTCACCGCCATGGTGCGGGAGGCGCTGCTGAAGGTGCTGGAGGCGCGGCCCGAGGAGCCCGTCTCTTTCCTGGCCGACTACTTCGAGCGGCTGGTGCTGGGCAGCCCCGCCGCGGCGGGCGAGGCCGCCGCCGAGCTCCCGGGGCCGCCGCAGCGCCTGGCCCGGGCGCTGTGGTACGTGCGCCTGGCTCACCACTCCCACAGGTGCGGGCGGCGGCGGCGGGGGGCGGCGGACTACAGCTCCCGGCGTGCCCCGCGGCAGCGGCTGGCTCTCCGCGGCGGCGGGCGGCGCCCGGGGCACGCCGGGAGCTGTAGTGCGGGGCGGGCGGGGGGGTGAGGCCGCCTGTCTGCCTCTGTGCCGTGTCGCGACAGGACGGCCTTCGACAGCAACGCCGGCGCGGCCTACGAGGTGCTCGGCGCCGGCGGCCGGCGGCGGAAGGCGGGCGTGGACGGGCGGCTGTACAGCGAGCTGCTGCGGCGCATCTGCCAGCACGGGGGAGCGCCGGCGGAGGCGGCGGCGGCACTGCTGGGGCGGGTCCGGTGCCGCGACCACGAGGCCGTGCCATTCGACGTCTTCCGCTACGGTGTCCTCACCTGCTTCGTGCTACTGGAGTTCGCCGCCAAGGCGGATGCGCTCTTCGGCGTCCTGGATGGCGGCTCTGGCGCTGCCGACGGGCGGGTGTGCCAGGCCGTGCTGCGCGCGCTGGAGGACGCACTGGGCGTCGGCCATGTCGCTCTGCCTGGCCGCTACCTGGAGGCGGGCTCCAGGCTGGGGCCGGACGGCCTGGCCCTGGCCATGGACCGGGCGCTGCAGGAGAGGAAGCTCGGCGCCGCCATGAGCCGGGAGGAGTTTCTGAAGAAAGCCACCGCCTTGTTTGTTGCAAAAGTGAAGCCCGTTGAGTAACGCCCGGGTGGGAGCAATGCGGACTGTGCCCCCGGCGGCCTCCGCAGCTACTCCGCACGGAGCCAGTTACATGAAGGGGCTCCGGTTCCCGACGCTGAGCTGGATGGCGGGCACGGGGGCTGCCAGGCGCTGCCCAACGAGATTCCCCATTTCCACGCTCCCTCCCTGGTTCGAGCCGACAGGCGTGCGGCCCCCTCTGGCGCTGGATCTGTCCCTCTCTGCTGTGCTGCTCCCAGCCACAGCTCCTCCGATCCGGCTGCCATTTGTAAATCTTTTTTAGGTGTTAATGGGGGACTTGCAAGGCGGCCTGTAAGCTGTAGGGCAGCGTTAGTCATTAAAAATGAGGCAGAATGAAGTAAATGTGGGCCTGGACCCCCAGATACCCTACAGTTTTGTGCTAGCCCTGGCAATGTCGTGTCTTGCAGCTTCAGCAGGGAACTTTGTTTGTGCTTTTGGGTTTGTTTCACACCTACATGTGAAGTGGGGAGCGATGTTTACCTACCCCCAGCTGTGAGGAGTCACAGGTAAATATGGGGCTGATCCAAAGTGTGAGATAAAGTGTTAATTCTATTCAGGAAAATGTTTTAAACCCACAGCTGAGAAAGGGCCAGCTGGGAAGCAAACCTCTCCGGGAAGGGCTGCAAGCCAGAGGGGGTTCTGCCTCTGCCAGCAGCCAAGCTGTGAGGTGATGAGCTGTCCCCGCTGCCCCTTGCGTGCTGTTTACCCAACCGCCTCTGGCTGCTGTGGTCCAGACTCTGAAGATCAAAGCTCATACCTGAGCAATGACTTCTCAAGCGAAGCTGCAGAATGCTATGGATTCGATAATGATTTGGGACGTGGAGCACCAGGTGAAGAGGAGACAAATCCCCTTCCCTGAGGTCATAGTTTGCTTTTGAATGGAGATGCGTGTTGAACCATGTGTTATTTATTTGAACTTGTCTGTGTTAATTATTTATACTGTGCAATTATTGGTTTTCTGTAAGACATTAAAGCTTTTTATTATTTTTTGTGGCCAATTTCTTTACTGCCTGGCAGCACTTAGTGCCAGGATGAACCGCAACAGCGCTCAGATCCTTGAGGCAGTTTCTCTTTTCAGGGTTGATGTCGGCAGCTTGTAGCAGCCTGCCTGGCGGAAGGTACTGGCGTGCAAAGCACTTGTAGTTACTAGGAAAAAAAAAAAAGAGAAGCTGGGAGATGCCTTTCATGCTCTGTGATGTTTGTTTTGCTTTGCTGAGCGGATGTTTTGACCCCTGCAGGCAGGAGGGGCACTACTGGAGCTGGTCCAGGTGAGGCTGGAGGCGGTGGCTCCTAAACAAAGCGCAGGTGACGGGATGTGACACGACAGGAGGTGAGAACCCGTGATGCTGGAGAGCTCTCCCCTGCTGGGGCCGTGCCAGGAGCAGCCTCTGCTTCCGTGTCAGGCGCTGCCTTATAAAATGCCGTAAGGTGTTACGTGAGCGTAGTAATTGCGCTGAGCGCTTCCTCCTGGCTGACGGTGCAACTGCCTGGGGAGGTGTAAACCACTAAACGCTGACCTGAAGCCCCACGGCTGCATGGCGAGCAGCAGGGCCGTCATCCGGGGTGGGATGCGGTGCCGGTCAGGGTGCTGAGGGCCTCCCGGGGCAGCGACGGCGCTGCGGCCTGCGCTGGGCCCGAAGGGCGGCGGCCGATCGCTGAGGTGACCTCTGCGCCTGCAATGGGTGTGCTTGGTGGGAAAGCTGGCTGCGCCGGCGTGGGGGGGCGAGGAGCAGGGAAACACGCCGTTAAACCGGGCCCGGGACGGCCCCGCCGCCATCGCGGCTCGAGGCACCGGACACCCGCCGCGCCGCGGAGGCTGCCGGGAAGAAGCCCCGCCCCCGCGGGCCGGCGGTGCGTTCTGATAGGCCGACAACGCGGGGGGAGGAGCCCTATACGTGCCCCGCCTCCCGCTGCCATCTGTGCACTCTGATGGGCCGACAGCGCCTGGGGGGAGGAGACCACTCCCTGCCCCGCCCCCCCGCTGCCAGCTCTGCGCTCTGATAGGACAGCGGCGCCCGTATAGGAGGAGCCTGTGCCGGCCCCGCCCCGCGCGGGCGGACTACAGCTCCCGCCGTGCCCCGCGCGGCTGCGCTCGCAGCGGCTGCGGAGCAGCAGGACCCGTCCCCGCCGCCCCCCGCCCCGCAGCGGCCGGCGCGCCTACGACAGTCCCCGGCTTCGCTCACGGCCTACCCCGGCTGCTCGGCATGGCGCGGCCTCTCGTGCCCAGCTCGCAGAAGGCGCTGCTGCTGGAGCTGAAAGGGCTGCAGGAGGAGCCCGTGGAAGGGTTCCGGGTCAACCTGGTGGACGAGGGGGACCTCTACAACTGGGAGGTGGCCATCTTCGGCCCCCCGAACACCTACTATGAGGGCGGGTACTTCAAGGTGAGGGGCTGGGGGCAGCAGGGGGGCGTGCGGTGTCGGGAGGGCCGAGGTCTTGAGGAGGCGAAGCTCTGGTGGCGCAGGGGGGACTTGGTGTGTGGGTAGGAGGACCTGGGGGGTGGAGGTGTGGGGTGGGAGATGGGGCTTAGAAGGGGTGAAGGCTGAGTGGGTGGTGTTGGGGGACATGCTGGGGGGAGGATGCCTTGGGAAAGGATTTTTGAATGGAGTCAGACCGTAGGATAGCAGGGAGGCTCTGGAAAGTGTCTGTGGGGTGAGAGGGAGGGGGTATTAAGCATTCGGTTGAGGTGGGTACTGGGGCAGCATGACTGCGGTGTTCCTGAGCTTGAGGGCATGCTGAGGGCCAGGGAGACCCGGGTCTGTGGCTCGACACAGTGGGGACATTGGGGTTTGGGAGCTGGGGGGGTCCTGGAGTGCCTGGCAAGGGGAGCCAAGATGGGGAAGGGAGCCTGTGTGTATGTGGCAGGCAAGGATTCCCTTCACTGGAAGGGGGATTTGGCTCTGCCTCCGAGGGCTTTTCCTCTTTCTGGCCCCCTTCCATCCCCTGCTCTGTGGGCGCAGAAGAGCGAGCTCGGGGTCGCTGGTGTTCCCTCTCCTGGAGGGGATCGGTGGCATCACCACCAAACCAGAGGAAGGAGACAAAGGACTCTCCGTGCAGGCACAGGCAGCTCGGGCCGAGTGAGCAGCAGCTGGAGCTGGGTGGGGAGCGGGTGTTGTGGGTTTGTTTGGGGTTTGAGCAGGGGAGAAGACGTGCGCGGCCTGACTGCGCAGTCCCTATCGGGAGGATGTGTATGTGCCTCTTCCCAGGTGTTGTGCAACCTATGTAGCTGTTTTCTTCCTCTTTCTCTTCCGTCCTCCTCCACTACGGGCTCTTCTGTGTTCATCCTGTTGCTGGCAGGGTGGGGATGCACCCGGGGTGAGTCAGCCCGAGGGTCAGCTGTGAAGCTGGGAGGTTTGGTTTTCCTGTGGAGCAGTGGCAGGCAAGTCTGATGCTTCAGAGTCAGGTTTTCTCTCTCCACTGAAACTGAGTCTTTTTCTGTAGCCTCTTTTGGCCCTCAGCATGAGGCTCTTTGAACTCTCACCCTTTCAGCAGCTGATGCCCCTGTTTTGTGCTTGAGAGCTTCCAGAGTAGGTGGCAGTAGATGAGACTTTCTGCATAAGAGGAGAGTGAAGGGGCCGAGTCCTCTTCCAGCTCATGGTAGCATCAGCCTGTTTCTGTACGGCAAAGCAGGATTGCTTTCTGAGCCCCCTTCGGATCGCTTTGCCTCTGGCTGGTTTTGTTCTGATCCCCTCTGGTACAACAAAGGGGATTATTCTGCGAAGTTCAGCTGTTTGGCCAGAGCCCAGCACAGGGCTGCGTGTTGCTGTGTGCGTGTGCGCTGCCCTGGGCTGCCCGAAGCTCCACACACACACACACAAAACACGTCCAGCCCCAGCCGTCACCTCGCTTTTTCTTCTTTCCCCGCCTTGTCCTGTGCCACAGAGCGGTCAGACAAAGGGCCAGCCTGGAAGGCAAGATGGCAGCGTGTGTAGGGATGGCCCCGCCGCGGTCGGAGGCTCCTTGGACTCGCCATAAGATCAACTTGTGTCGGGGAGGGATCCTGGCAGGGTAGGAGGGGGTCAGAGAGCAGAGGCCTTGGAACCCGGGATGGAGTCGGGGTTGGGCGGTGGGGAGGAGGAGGACAGATGTCTCTCTGCCTTCTACACTAATCTTTTAATGGCTGTGAGCTGACGACTGGGTTTGGCAGCATTGCCTATTGTCGAGGCTGTAATTCCAGAAGCATCTGAAGCCCCGTTTGCAGTTACCTTCCTGAATGGGGCCCGTGCTGTGCTCGTGGGGCTCGTTCCGCAGGTGCAGAGTGATGCTGGGTCACTGCCAGGCAGAGTCGGGCTAGTTGGCACTGTTGCTTCACAGATCCAACGTCTAAATTCTTGTGTACACAAACTGAGGGAGCAAAAATGTTCAGGGTTTTGTTGTGTGTTTTAAATCTTCGCCATTTCGTTCGTTTGTTTGCTTCTGGCCCTTGGCTTTTTGGGGAGCAGCGGCTGAATCTCAATCTGGAAGTTCCCTTCCAGAGCCTGGAAACACCCAAAAGCTGAAACGGTCACCGCAGGTCATGCAGTGACGCAGGGAGAAGCGGCCCCCATCCTCGTGGGACGCCTGGCGCTGGTGGGCTGGGGCAGCCGCTGTCTGGGAGGATGAGGGTGTTGCTGTATGTCTCTGTACCACCTCAGGCTTCACCTTCTCACTCGGAGGCCGGCAGCAGGCCTGTCTTTTTGGCCTGCCTTAACCCCTTGTTTTTTGTGGGCGTTGCCCGCAGGAGAAGCCAGTGGTGGGCCGGTTGTCTCTGCTGGCGCTGGAGGCTGCGGCGTGATCTTCATGTGCTTTTATTTTTAGCACCTGAGCTACACGCTGCGGCCAGTTTTGACTTGGTCTCTTTTTTCAGTGGTGATGGGCTATTTTTAGAGATTCAGTGTGTTAATCAGAGCACTAAGCACCTGATGCTTCCTCCCCTGTGAGCTCTGAAGGGTAAACAGCCTTTGCTCCAGTAGCGTGGCCATCGCCTGTCCCTGACAGCAGGACCGGGGATGATCCCAGGCTCCCAGTCTGGTTCCAAGTGCCGCTCGGTTTATTCAGGTGTGTGGCTCGAGCTGGGGCCCACAGCCCCGTCTGCCACCTTGCAGGCATCAGGCCCTCGCCCCACCGCTGTTTGCTGTCCAGGGCAGCCTGCCCTCGGTGTTGTCACCCTGTGCCGTGGGAGGGGGTGTGCGTGCAAGGTGTGTGCCGGGCCGGCACCGCCAGCTCCCACTGCCTCCCTCCGTGCTGGAGAGCACTGTGTTAGCGTGGGTGGGCCCCGGTGGAAAGGAGGTTACAGGGCAGGATGGTGGCGAAGGAGCTGCCGCAGCTCGCAGGCCCATCCGCTCGCCTTCCTCTGCGCGGTGGCAGGGCAGCCGCGCTGCCGGTGTCCTGCCTGCAGAGCTGGCAGGCACGGAGGCTCTGTCTCTGCGGGAGCACAGCTGGACTTGGCAGAGGTTCCTTTCTCCTGGTGGTGTCGGGAGATCTGTGGTTTCCTTCCCTTCCTTCTCACAAGCTGATGCTCACTTCTCCTGATTGTTTCCTTACAGGCTCGTCTCCGGTTTCCCATCGACTACCCCTATTCTCCTCCTGCCTTTAGGTTCTTAACCAAAATGTGGCACCCCAACATCTACGAGGTAGGTCGCCTGGGACAGCATGGGGTGTCTTGGACAGGCAGGGGAGCACGTGTCTGTCTACTGCGACTATACTGGATGAAAATGCCAGCCTTTGTCACGAGCACGGCATTGGAAACTCGGTGCCTTTGGTGTTTAGTGCCTGGCACTGGAAATGCAGCTAACGAGCTTATGACAGCCTGTTTCCAGTCCTGGAGCAGGTTCCAGGTCAGCCAGGCTTTCCAGGCTTGAAGGCTCCCACGCTTGGCTAGCGGGGACATCGTGCTTAAGCCAAGGGTGGATGCAGAGCGGGCGATGTGCGTGGCCCCGGGGCTGCGTGCTTGCGGTGGATTGCTGCCTGGGGCTGCGTGGGGTTGCGTTGTATCAGGTGGGCATCGGGAGGGCTGCACCGGTGACGCGGCATACGGCTGGGCAGCCTCGTCTGTACTGTGCTGGCAATCGCAGGGTGCTTATTCCAGGCCTGAGGCTGTGGGCAGCGTAGCGGGGACCTTCCTAGGGACTGAAAGAACAGGCTTGGATTGCCTCAGCTGGCTTAAGCCAAAGCGAAGAGCAAACAGTACTGGAACAGAGGACTGAGGTGCTTCTGGAGGGTGCTTGGGGCAGCAGCTCCTAAGGATCCCATCTCACTTGTGCTTTCAGACCGGTGATGTCTGCATCTCCATCCTCCACCCGCCGGTGGACGACCCGCAGAGCGGGGAGCTGCCGTCTGAGCGGTGGAACCCCACCCAGAATGTGCGGTAAGGGCTATGCGGGGAGCGAGCTGCGGGCAGGGGGCTCGTCCAAGGGCAGGGGTGGGAAAGCAGGAAGACGGGGATTGTGTTCCGCTCCCAAAGGCTGCGGCAGATGCCGAGAGGTTGTTGAAAGGCACTCGGGCTGTGTGCTCTGCTGAAGAAGAGGGAGAGCTTGTGTGGGAACGTGCGTGAGCCTGACAGCCCGTGCACCCGCCTGGCTTGCTTAACTTCGCTGAGATACACCCTCACTGGTGGCCTGCACCAGGGTCCCCCCCGACCGGTGGGACGCAGCAGCGCTGTGACACTGAGGCTGCTGCCATCGCTGGGGCACGGGCAGCTGCTGACCCGCCTTGGCTCTTACCTGCTCGTGTTTGTTGATTGCCAGGACCATTCTCCTGAGCGTGATCTCGCTGCTGAATGAACCCAACACGTTTTCTCCAGCCAACGTGGACGCCTCCGTGATGTACCGCAAGTGGAAGGAGAGCAAAGGGAAGGACCGGGAGTACACGGACATCATCAGGTGTGTGCTGAGCTGAGCCCAGGCCCAGCAGTGCTGTGGCATTCTTGGGAAGACTTGATAAGCTGTGACCCTGTAGGACGCAGAGGATGGCAGGATTTTGAGGGCAGATCCTGCCCTGCCGAGTCCCATCTGCAGGCTGGTAGGGGGGAAGGATTCTGGCTCTGAGCGTGGCTTTTGGGAGAAGCTTGGCTGGGCTATGTGCCCAGCTTTGCTCTCAGCCGAAGCTCTCGCCCTTTTTGGCTCCCGAGCTGAGGATCTGGGTTTGTAGCAGACGTGGTGCCAGCACGGCCTTGCTGTCAGGGCTATCCCATGGGACCAGCATGGGAAGCTCCTGAGCTACAGACTGGCCAGCCCTGGTGTGGCAAGGGGGGCCCTTGGAGCGGGGGCACGTCACAGCGCAGCCGCGTTTGCTCCCTCCCCAGCCCTTTCACCACTCTTGTGCGAGTGAGCAACCCACGAGCTGGGGAGTGAAAGGGGAAGGGCTGTGTTGCCGAGCATCCCCACAGGGTGAGCTGCACGTGGCAACGTGGGTGTGCTGTGCAAAGCTCCGTCCTCACCCCCCACTTCTCCCTCCAGGAAACAAGTCTTGGGCACGAAAGTGGATGCTGAGCGGGATGGCGTGAAGGTCCCCACCACGCTGGCAGAGTACTGCGTGAAGACCAAGACTCCAGCCCCAGATGAGGGCTCAGACCTCTTCTATGATGACTATTATGAGGATGATGAGATGGAGGAGGAAGCAGACAGCTGTTACGGTGATGAGGATGACTCAGGCAATGAGGAATCTTGATGGCCCTCTGGCATCGCAAAACTTACCATAAACTACTGAATTTTACCTCAACTAGGACAAACTGGTTTGAATTTAGGATCTGTCAGCCCTGGAATTAACTCTCTACCTCGCAGGGAGACTGTTCTGCTGTTGCAAAGGAAATCCCACCACTGTCTTTGTAGAAAAAGCAAAAAAAGCAAAATTAAACCCTATTTTATAAACTTGCTGGGTGGAGGGCGGGTGGGGAGGGGGAAGTCACATTGGGGCGTTCACGAATCCACAGAAACCGGGGAGCTGGTGGCTCTGGCTGGATGAGGAGCGACAAAACCTGGTGGTGGCTGCCCATCGTTGGGGCATGTTCAACTCCTCTTTGGCCCAGCATAGGAGGAACAGTCTGGGGGGCTGTGGAGCCGGTGAGTGGTGGCTTTGGGTGGGAAGCGTGTGAGCATTGTGCAGCCTTTGAGGTGTCTGAGCAGGAAGGGCTGCAGGGTGAGCCCTGCCGTCCCCGGTGGGACCCTCCTGCTGCCCCTTCCCGTGAGGCCGGAGCGGTGTTTGCAGGGTGGGAAGAGCCGGGATGTCGGGCAGGACGTGCCTGGGGATGGGGCTGTTTGTAGTTTTTAACTAGCTGGGAGGGACGGGGTAGTTCTGAGTCTTTCTGCTTCTGTTTTTTTGGAAACTATTTAATAAAGTACTTCAAGGGAACGGCCGTGTGGTGCGTGGGTGAGGCTCTGCCCCGGTCTGTGCCCAGCCCGTGGTGGTTTCCGTGTCAGCTGTGGCCCTGCAGCCCTGGCAGGGTGGGGGCTGGTGGGTGGGCTAGCTGCTCTCCCAGGGCTGTGCTGGGGGTGACAGGGTGACCTTGGGTCTCGCAGCCAACCCTCTTCCCTTCCTCCCCAAGCTGGCAGAGCAGGCAGGAGTGTCTGGGCAGGGTTCCCTCTGGCCTGGAGAACATCTCTGCCCTTCCTGGGGAGGGTGCAGCGTTTGCTGCCTCTGCCCTGGAGCTGTGGCCAACGCGGTCTCTGCCTGGGCAGGAGGGTGGGCCCCCGAGACCCTCCAGCACTGCACTGGGAAGGTGTTTTCACCTCCTGCTCCTCCCAAGGTGCTGAGCTCTGCTGAGACCTGCCATGCGGCGCAGACCTGCCCGGGCAGGGCCCGGCTGTGCCGAGCGGTGGCTGACGGGTGCCCGGGGCCCTCACGGCTGCTCTGATCCAGGTGCACCCGGGTGCACCCCAAGCCTGTGGGCCAGGACTGGCCAGGACATGTGAGCCACCCTGCTCCAAGCGAGGGGTACCGCCGGTGCCTTGTCCTCCTGGGCTGGGGAGCTCAGCTCCGCCACCAGCTCCTCAGGGATGGGGCAGGGATGTGCCTGTGGCAAACCCTCTGGGGCGCTCTGCCACCCCGGAGGGGCTCCTGCCCCGGCTCCCACCCCCCTGGGCAAAGCTCATCAGAGGGGTGATGAGCAAAACTTCCCCTGCCTGCAGTTGTGCACAGGGGATCAGGGTTTGAGTGACACTTGTGACTGCACGTGGCAAATGCATGTGCTTTGTTGCCTTAGGAAATGAGGCTAAAAGGTGAATAGGATTATTGTCACTTTGCTCAGGCCTGGCAAATGGCTTCCAAGGTCACCCAGCTGCCTCAGAGCAGTGGCAGCCCTGGCTACTAGTTCAAAGCCAGGCCCCCAGCAGCTTCCCCCACCCTGGCTGGTCGCTGGCTGCCAGGGCACAACTCCCCATGCCCACATACCCCCTGCCTTCGCTGGCTCCTTGCAGCCAGTCACCTCCCTGCTGCGCTTCGGATGCTGCTGCAGGTGATGAGGTCGCAATCCCGGCAGCACTGCGAACTGCCCCCTAGCCCTGGGGTCCCTGGGAGCCCCCCGACCTCGGCCCTGCAGATCTGGGCAGCTCAGGGAGGGGCGGCTTCCCTGCCGCCCGCTGTCCCCCTGGCAGGAAGGCACTGGGGTCCCGTGCAGCCCCTCTCCCCCAGCCTGGGAGCGCTCCTGGCAGCGCCGGCCGCAAGATGGGACGTGCTGGAGGGCTGCCCGGAGCGGGAGCGGCTCCTTGGGCAGAGGATGCTGTGGGCTGCCATGCTCTGCCCCATTTCTGCCCCACGGGAGCAGCACCCCCGTACCCCTCCAGCACAGAGCGGGAGTGCTGCGACCGGCGGATGGGAGGGAGCGGCCGGGCAGGGCACGGCGGGGGCAGACGCGGCGCTTGGGGGAAGAAACGCTCCGGGAGGATCCAGGAGCTCACAAGAGCCGGGGGATCCCCGTGGCGAGCGCGGCGGGGGCTGGCGCCACCGGCCCCATTGTCTTGGCTCTTCCTGCCCGGCGCCCCCGGCCCCCCGCGCTCCGGCTCGCTCCCGGGGCTGGGTTAGCCCGGGGTCGGCTCCCGGGACGGGGAAGAGCCGGGGACGGAGCCGCTGCCTCACGGAGGCCCCTTCGCTCTGGCGACCGGGGCCTCGGTTATCGCCCGCCGCAGCCCTCGGGGTTATCAGGGCCCCCAGCCGGGCTGCGGCCGGCGAGCGGAGGGCCGGCGCCCCCCCGAGAGCTCCTCCTGGGCCGAGCGTACCCCCCCGCGCCTCGCCGCACCGGCCCGGGCCCGGGGGCCGTCGCCGGAGGCGGTGCGGGACCGGGCCCCGTGCAGCCGGCCAGGGCCCCGCTGCGCGGCGCTGCCGGTTTGCCTCGGCCGGGGCCCCGCTGCCGTCTGCGGGGACCGTTGTCTCCGCCGCGCTCCCCGTGCCGAGGAAGCGCCGCCCGGTCCCCTTCCCACGTGTCCCGCCGCGGCGACGCGGCCCCGGCTCACCCCGAGTGCCGCCGCCTCGGGCACAGCCGCGGCGGCGGCGAGGCGGCTCCTGGCCCGGCCTGGGGACCCCCGGTGTGCCCGAGAGCGCCCGCCGGCCGCCCCGGGCCCCGGCGCGCCCCGAAGGGCCGCGGGGGAAGGGGGGGTGGGGCAGCCCCCCGGCAGCCCCGTGCCCGCCGCCGGCCCCGCCGCCCCGCGGTGCCCCTCGCCCCGGCGGGGCTGCGGACTCTCGCCCGTGTATTTTGACCCTCCGCGCCGCCCCCGGGCCGGCTCCTCTCCCCGCTCCCGACCTCCCGCCCGCCTCCCCGGAGCCGTGCGGCGGCAGCGGGGCAGCCCCTCACCGGTACCGGTACCGCCACCGCGCCCGGTGTGTGTCCCCCCCCCGCCGCCGCCCCCCCTCCCTCGCGCGCGCGGAAAGGCCCCGCCCCGGCCGGTGGTCCCCGCCGCGCCTCCCCATTGGCTGCCCTCCCGCTGGGTGGGCGTGGCCTCGGCGGGACCGGCCCGAACCGGCTCTCCCCGCAGGAGACAAGAGGGAGGAGGAGGGCTCTCTGTCGTCCCTTCTCTCTGATTGGTCGCGTCGGGCTGGGTGGGCGGGCCATCCTGGCGGAGAGCTGCGCGATTGGTCGAGGGGCCGCGTTCCTCCCCGGCCCCGCCCCCCGCCTCCGTGACCCTGCGCGGCGCTTTTATAGCGGGCGGCGCGGCGCGCGGCACGGCGCGCGGGCGGAGATGGCGGCGATGGCGGCGGGTGCGGTGGGGCCGCGCGGCCTCGTGGCGCTGCTCCTCCTCGGCGGGATGGTCGCCGGTGTGGCGGGGACAAGTACGGGATCGGCGGGGTTGCGCGGGGGGAGAGGCCTCGGGGGGGGGCCCTTAGGCCGGGGGAGGCCCGAGGGGAGGCGGCCCGGCGGGGCCCTGAGGTGGGCCCGGGGGGGGCGGGCGGGCGACCTGCGGCGCGGCACGTCGCTCGGCGGGCGGGGCCGGGCCGGGGCGGGTGTTACCGGGGCGGGGGGCCACCCCAAACCGGCGGGGTTCTGAGCCGGGACGGGGGGGCGGCTGGGCTGGGCTCCGTGCCCGCGCCGAGGGGCCGGCGGACCACCCGCCGGAGCCCGGGGACCGCCCCTCGGGCGGCGAGCTGGCGTTATGAGGAGTAACGGGTCCCTGGGCTTTAAAACCTTAAAGATATTCACATGATGCTTAAGTTAATCCCGTAATGAGGAAGCGGTGCCCGCTCTCGGGCTCCGGCCATTTGCGGTGTGGAAGCTGCGTGCGGTGGGCGCCTGGCAATGGCGGTAGCCCCCACTTTTAAAAGCACGACCCCAAAGCAGCCGGGATTTGCCGTGTGCTGTTGCTTTGGCGTTTCATTTTCTGGCTTCTTGCGCTAGCGTCGGAGGAGCCCGTCCCGCCGGTGTGTTCTGAGCCACAGGTGAGCGGGCTGCCCTGGCAAACGCAGGGGGTTTTCTGCCCGGAGGACTGTGGAGTCTCTGATTCAGACCCTGCTGCAGGAGGTGCTGATGGTAAAGGCTTGCTTTTATTGTGGGTGGTAGGCTGCTGCTTCTGGCCGCTCAGCGTATCAGGTACTGAAAAATTCATAGCCTGTTTGCAGTGTCAGACTTACTTCGGTGTAGTAGAGCCCAACCCAAAGATTGAAGCAAAAGAGTGGAAGGATTCTGGAAAATCCAGAGGTAGTAACAGAAGTCTCTGCTCCGGTATTTCCTTGCAGCAGAATTGGGTTTTTATACTGCAGAGCAGGAGGGCAGGGGAGAGCCTTCTCCTAAACTTCGCACCTAGTGGGAATGTGAGTTTTATAAACTAATCTGAAGCTGCCCATGTCGTCTGCCCCCCCCCTCCCTCTGCCGCTCTGAGCAATCTCCTCCCTAAGGGATCAACACAATTGAGATGTGGCTGTTTCTGTCCTCCGTCTGAAAAGCCTCTGGAAGAAGAGCTGCTCTGCAGCCCCCCGGCTGTGTAACCATGCGTCCTGCCCGGCTGCGGGGCGCTTGGTCTCCCTGTGTAACGGTGCGGATTCTTCAAGTAAGCGGAGTGGGGGGCTGGAGAGTGAGGGGTTTTACCTCTCAACAGTGTTTAGATTTGGTTTTATGGAGCAGACTCCATGAGAGACGGTCCTTTTAATCTGCAGCAACCCCACTTCTGGTGACTCACCACACAGACCTGGAGCATAAGTGGGGGTGTGCTTGGGCTCTGTGCCCTCGGGAGGGGGTGTCCTGACTGAAAGCCTTTGACCTGGTTGGGTAGTGACTGCCTGGTTATGCGAAACTTAAGGGGAGAGTAGATTTTATAGCTATCAGTGGAAATGGCAGAAGGTGTCAGAGCCTCATATATCCCTTTCTGAGGCGAAGAAGCAAAGGTCATGGCAGGGAGGAGAGCGTAACCTGCGGGACGGTGCAGGCTCCTGCCAGACTCAGCTGCCCTGAGCGCAGACACTGTTTACACCACGAGGACTCCTCCTCCCTCTGCTCGGGGAGAGGTTGTTTTTAGTTTGAAGGTGACTCGGGAGAATGTTATCTGGTCTTGTCTGCCTTCACCACCGTCCAGCTTGATCAGATAGCACTCTGTGCCCAAGGGATGTGTCCAGCTCAGTTCTGTGAAGAATGTCTTGTTTTTGTGAGCTGGTTTCGACTTGCAGCCCGTCACCATTTGGAAAAGTTTGAGCAGCTCTGATCAATTCCAGCGAGTCGATGCTGGCTGCACTCTTGTCTCACTGGACCCGGCAGGCGCGTTCCCCAGCCTTGAGCGCCCAGGATTTTGATTGCCTGAGCCTGCTTTGTGTTGGGAGGAGAGGGGATATTAATCCCATGTGAATGCAAATGGTAGTTGCTGTTGTTACTGCTTGCTGAAGCTTTTTAGCCTGTCTGAACTGCATGAAGTGCCCTCTAACTCAGAGCAAATAACCTTGCAACAGCTTATTTTGTCAGCATACAATAATCACCTTGTATCTGTGAAAAAAAAAAAACCTTGATCTTTACTGGCTCCCATTTTAAATCGGGCTGTAGTTAAAATCGGACAGGCTTCTACAAGTGCTATAGTCAGCTCCGTGACTTCACAATTAGGTGGTTGGGAGTGTTTAATCACAGGTCTGTGGTGCAAAAAAAAAAAAAAAAAACCACCACCAAAAAAAAACCCCCAAAACAATTTGGCACACAGGTCAGTTGTTCTAGAAGTGAAACTCAGTGTATGAGAAAGTTCCTTGCAGCTGATTCCCCCATACATGGTTTTTTTTGGGACCGCATCACCTCTCACTGCTTTAAAATCAGTTCAAGAAGACCATTTTAGTACAGTTCAAGAAGATCTGGTACAACTTAGTCATCCAGAGTCACTTGGAAACCTTGAAACCTTTGTAAAAGTGTTGTTGAACAATACCTTTCTGAATGTAACCAGCAGTACTGTGGTTGGTGTATGAAATAGCACAGAGGTGTTTTAGCCCCCGAGTTCTCTCAGTCCTCTGTTTTAAGGTGCCTCAGTTTTCAGTATCAGCCTTTTCCTAAAAGTGCCTTATCTCAGATGAGGGTTGGATCTCTCCTTCCTTGTCTGGGCATGTTTATTCTTCCAGGCTTTTAAAGCTTTAGTATGTAAAACTAATTTTTCCTTAGAGAAATGTGGAATTGATTTATTTAGAACTCTGAAACTTACGTTGCAGACTTACTTGTGTCTTTCTTGTGTTTGGGCAAACTTGGTTTTGTAATACTGATTCGTTTCTAGGCTCACAAAAAATGGTCATAGGATTTCTTATTAAAACATCTTCAGGCATTCAAAAAACAAACAAAAAACGTGCTCCCAAACCCACCTCCTTTGTGCCTGTAGGTCATGGTACGTATATGGAGGGTTGTATGTAATCATGAATTTAAAGTGCTTAATAACTGAGTGAATGGATTTCCTGGAAGCAGCCGTGCTGTGCGGCGTGCCCCGTCAGCCCGCTGTTGGAACGTCTGAAGTACAGTCAGTGTGCAGGAAGGACGTGTCGCAAGCTCAACTAGTTCTTCTTAAATCTGACTGAGGTTGAGTCACGTAAGTAACCTTGACCCATGGATGATGTCTTTTCCTGAAGCGCTGTTGCTCAGCCTCCCTTCCTGCCCCTCCAGGAGCAGCTCCCCGGGGGCTCTGCCCTTCTCCCTTGTAATGGCTTTGGGCGGTTTGCACCGGGGGACCGCTGGTGGCAGCGGCTGTGCTGCGCCTGGCTGAGTGCCTAAAGGTGTTTGGCAGTGGAGCTTTCCGCAGTCCAGTGGCTCACGGACCTACCTTTGGACTCTGTTTTTGAAAGCGGAACCCCCTGGCCGCTTGCTGCAACAACAGTTTGGAAAATATGGTAGTTGTAGCCTGCAGCTGCTTCTCATGCTTTTAATCTGTTTATTAGTAATTTAGCTCTGCACGGTTATCTTGCCCAAGATGAAAAGTCTGATTTCACTGTTTGTATGACAACAAATGTTACACATTTCCTCACCTGGCTTGTGACATCTTGCAGACTGTAAGGCATTCCTCCCTCAAAAAAGCTGTTATCTTACTATTGTGCTTAAAAGTACCTGCAGGGCATCATAGTGAGCAGAGTGATGAAACAAGTGTGTGAGAGAGGGGCAGAGAGCAGCCCTTGCAGCGCAGCGGGCGCTGGCAGATGAGACCAGCAGAGGGTATGGTACGTGTACCAGTGCACCACGGCCTCTGGTCCCCGTGCGGCAAGTGGGGGTGGCCAGGACCTGGCCAGCTCTGAATTACGGCCAACTGACCGTGGGCATGTGCAGCGGGGAGGAACGGACACGTTCCTCTTTGGGGTGAGAGGGCAGTAATAAGCGCTTTTCCCATTACTGTTGTCTTACTGATGCTGACTAAGCAGGGGCTCGGTTGTGCCTTGGGGCTGCCGTCCGCAGCTGCTGGCAAAGGTGCTGCCCTCCCGGCAGTGGGACACACAGACGGGGTTGTGCTGCCTTGCTGCTGCCAGCCTTCCATCGCAACCTGCGGTGGGGGCTTTGGCAGACCTGTGGAGCACCTTGCCAGAGCACAGGGGATGCTAAAACCATGGGGGGGCCGTGGAGGCTGGATAAGCCCTTGCAATAGAAATCCGTTGCTGTCTTCATCCTGAACTGAAGGTGCTTGGAGACCGGATGAGTGTCGGGGGAAGCGTGGCAGGCTCTTGGTCTGCCCTGACGAGCATCATGCTGTAATGCTGTCCCTCGCGGAAGGCGGGCCATGCCATGACTGCTGTGGGTTTCTTGTTTGCATAGTGGCAAATACTATGTGCTGTTTTGTATGTTCTGGTTTTGCAGCAGAATCAGAGGAAGTATTGTTGGCTGGAGATGCAACGATTCAAAATAACAGCCCTGTCCCAGCTGGGCAGGGTTCAGGGAGCGTGGAGGGGAGGGAGGGAAGAGTACACTGATCTGACAATTGCGTGTGGCCTCTTCTCAGTGGCTGAATTTTTTTTTTTTTGCTTGTAGAGGGTGAATTCTTGCTTTACACTAACACTTTGCACTAATACCTCTTCAACTCATAGCTGGTTTTATAAAGTCACCGCTGTCTCAAAAGAGACTGACTCAGGACAGCGTCGAGTTGTACTGCGAGGCGATTGGCAATCCTATCCCTGAGATCCAGTGGTGGTTTGAGGGAAACGAGCCAAATGAGACCTATGCTCAGCTCTGGGATGGTGCACGGCAGGACCGTGTCAAAATCAACGCCACCTACAACCTGCACTCAACCAGTACCATCTACATCGCAAACCTCACAAGCGACGACTCGGGCATGTATGAGTGCCGGGCTAGCAACGACCCTGACCGCAACCACTTGTCGAAGAGCCCCAAAGTCAAGTGGATCCGTTCCCAGGCGAACGTTTTTGTCATCGAACGTGAGTGGCCACGCTGAGGCCTTGGCACTTGCTCGGACACCGGTGTCTTGAGTCTCCTGCCATGCTCACCCCTGCACCCGTGTCCTGTGGCTCCCGAAAGCTCCCCTCACCCTCCCACCCCGGCTGTAGAACTGAGAGACTCCCACCCTCTGTCATCTCCCCCACCACCCGTGACTTGACCTGAAATGGCCCTGCTCAAAAAGGGTTGTGGCTTCCCAACCAAAATGCCCTTCGGCAATCCTGCGCCTTTTCCGGAGCCAAAGACCTGGAACGTACCGCTTATTCCTGAGTGCCTCCGAATCCCGGTGCTGGCTTGCAGAATTGAGCCTTCATTCTGCGGTAGACTCTGCCCTAACCACCACTGACAAACCAGCCCTTCCCTACAGCTCGTACAGCTTCTGCTCCTGTGAACAGTTGTGCTTTAAGCTTGCTTTCTTGCTAGTGATACAAGCTGTGGGGAACAAAACCTGCTTTGAGTTTCCTGAGATGCAACCGTTTTTGAAATGGCCCTGTCTGTGTGCGACACTGAATGTGATGTAGTTGCTTGTCCTGGGGAAGTGACCAGATTCCCTCTCCTTACAGAGCTGGCAGTCGACCTCTGGAGCTAACAGGCGGCTGCTTTGAGTAATAGAAACCTGGGCCAGTGTGAGGGAATTTAACATCCTGCTAAGGTCTTGCCATGAATCCTGAAGTTAGCAGAGCAGCGTAGCGGTCTCTTCAGCACAAATGTGCTAGGGAATACAGAACTCCAGCAGAACCTTCTTCCAGTGGAATTTGGGTAGGAGGAAAAGCAAAAAGCCCTGTGCAAAAATCATTCCTTCCAAGAGGCTGGGATTGGGAGGAAGGGTAGGAACCGTAGTGCCACCAGGGCTGTGTAATGGTGCTGCTCATAGCAGCTGTTTCCTCGGACTGCCTCCTACAAGTAGAAATGCCTGAGTCATCTTATGTTGCATAATTTACTGCTGCTTGGCATGTGGAGGCCAGGACCTTTTGGAGTCATGGCTCTGTGTGTTCACCCTGGAGTAAATCTAACTATAATCTTTTGGGCTGCATCAGATGATGCACGTGTAGCTTGCATACGGTCTGGTTTGCTGCCCCTCACAGCCGAGGGTCTTGACTGCCGTCAGTTATGTTACCTGGAGGTGTCTAAATCTGCTCAGGTGCTGGAAGGTGTTGACACAGTGAGTGCTCCAGTGGCTCGTAAAAGCAGAGAGCTGTACTCTGCCCTTCACAGTATGACCTTTTCCATTGCTTATTGAGCATTTAACTGCGCTGGAGCTGCACCCGTTGTAGGGACAGCAGGGACTCAAAACTACCCAGAGCAGATGGCAGCGATGCTGCTGGTGGTGGTAGCAGCTGCAGGGTCAGCATCAGTTATCGCTAGGACCCTAGTCGCCTGGTTTTTGGGTCTCTCCTATGCTCATATCGTCAGTTCTGGTAGGAAACTGTTTGCAAAGGTAAGTGAAAGCTGTGACAGAGACAAGGAGCTGTGTTTTTTTCATTAAAGGTTCTTGGGCAGGCAGGTGACCTCTGGAATACCATATGTTAACTTCAATCAAATTATTTATGAATGCAGGTCCAGATGTCAAAGGTCATGTAACTGCCATTTCTGGCAAGCTGATCCTTACCTGTAACGTGACAACGCCTTACCCTGACATCAAGGGTCACGAATGGATGCATGGGGACAAGATACTTCAAACAGACGTGGAGTCAAGCGCTTTTACCAGTTACACGTGAGTGTCATGGGCAAGGTCAGAGAAGAATCTGAACACAGGGGACGGGTTTTTTACCGGAGGCTGTTATTCTTTCCTGTCAGCTGAAGCCAAAGCTAAGTGCTTGCAGTCTTGCTGCGAACGTAGGCTTTTAAACTTTAGAACATAAGATGAGCTAAACAAAGTTTTGGTAAGGCCCAACACTTTCTCCTTTATGGGGAGGAGGGGGCAAAAAGGAGGAGGAAGGGAGAGTTAGATGCTACAAATATCCTCTTAGTAAGAGTAGTTCTGCTGCTTCATGTTCTTATGCAGGTGTTCGGCTGGGTGTTGGTTCGTCAGGTGCGACGTGGCTGGCGCTGCTGCCCGCCCTGTGTCCGCACTGACAGCAGCGTGCTAGAGCTGTTTTGCCAGAGCTTTGAGGGACCCCTGCCCTGTGCAGGACACCGGCTGCCTGCTCCCCAGAGGCCGTGTGTGGAATGAGAGACTCTAGTGTCTGTTGGCTGTAGGTTTTATGTACCTGTCCAAAGTCCAACCATTCTTACAGAACAAGCTGGAATCTGCCTGCAAGTTATGGTCAATGCTCAAAACTGTTTGCAGGGGGTAGCTGAGCAGAAGCGGGAATACCAGCCTTATTGTAACAGTGCAGTGAGCTTTCCTTTTTGATTACAGTCAGGCCTGGCTGGCACTGACCCAGCAGCTGTAGAGGCATCATGTCCTTTTGTATGGCAGTGCCGACGTGCCTGTCTCCCCATAGCAACAGGGAGCTGAACAAGGATTAAAGTATTTATAACCCAGCCTCCCTCGCGTGACCTCAATTCCTTAGCTGAGTGGTTTTTGGAAGTGGGAAGCGCCATGCACAGCAGAACTAACAAACAGCCCGTTGTCCCAGTGCAGCCACGGGACTGAAACTTTGCCTGTCCCTTCTCCTGAGTAGGTATTACCAAGCTTCAGAATGAGATGTTTGTTGCAGTGCAGCATAATCCACTAAATCTCATTGCAGCAGCTTTACAAAAAGGAAAATGAGAGAGTTCTCCCTACGCTTGGATCAATCCAGAGTAGCCCAGCCTGGGTGTTTCTTTGCCACTGCTTTGCCATGTGTTTCATTGGGCTCTCCTGCAAGGGAAGAATAGCCTTCCTCTGAATCTGTTGTCCTAAGCTTCTTGACCATCTCCTTTAGAGGTGAACTGCAGGGCTGATGCCTTACATGACGTGTGTGGCCATGTCCTGGGTTGTGCTAACTAGAGGACTCTCTTGCTGCACTTCAGATTCTGTTGGCTTTGCTCAGTGGGGTGTGATTATTCTTTTTTAATGAGCTTGAGCACGGAAGAGGGAAGAGCATGGAGTTGGCCACTTCTGAAGTGTACGTACGGCACTGCACCTGGTGATGGTGTAATGTTGTCCTGGTGCTCTGGTTTTCTTCTTGACTGTTAGCTGGTATAGATGGTCTTACGTTTTTTCCCCTTGTAGAGGCCCTGATGGCAAGAGTGCTTTGGGTTAGGGGGTGAGAGCTGCTGGTGTTCAGGATTCAGGGCCCAAGATCAAGGGTCTCGGTGATCACTGGCGTAACAGACCTGTGTCAGACTTGGTGTACATGAAATCCTCTTCTGCCGTCCTCCATGCGTGGGGAGAGAGGGGTGGAGAGTTGGGTTACTGTAGGTACATGGTGCAGTGTAAATACTGGCACTGGAACGGGAGAAATTGGCTACGGAGGAGGTCGCTGATGCTTACAGATGTCTGTTTCTGTGGGATTGGAGTTTGGTATCTGTGGAGAAGTCAGTTGTGCTGAATGCCTGTCTGACATCCTGGTTTTTGGTAGAATCGAGGGGAAGATGGAAGAGCACTCCGGCGTCTATGAATGTGTCTACAGAACAAGCCCGGTGATAAAAGGACAAGTGAATATTTCGGGTAACTTCATATGTTTGCTTCTGGGTCTGAGGAGGGGAGTGGGGAAGCTGTGATCTCCTGAATGCTTTGCTTTGGTATCTTTTCAGCTTCTTGCAAAGCTGTTTCTAGCCCTTTTATTAATAAGGCTGCAGGATGCTACACATGTACTAGCAGACTTGCTCTGTGAGGCAGTTCCATTTTGTCAGGCAGCTGAAGTGTCGGTAGGGTCAGCTCTTGGACCTTGCACTAAACAAGCCTTCTGCTGTGGATGTGTTCCCACAAGAGTAATGGGAGAGCGTTAATACCCGGTGGACAAATCTGTCTGAACGCTTCTTGAAGAAGCTTGACGTGCTGTCCTCTCTGAAAATGCCAAACAATGGGCAAGTGAGGAGAATAGACCCAGTAATGCATTTCTTAAATGTGTTATTTCTTACCCATAAAAGTCAAGCTGTGTGGGTAGCTTTGTCTGATTCTGGCTAGGTGGACTGCAGGGAGTACAAATCTACGTGTTTTCTATAATGAAGTGTCTATTGGTTTTGTTGGGTTTTTTTTTTCTCTTGCTGCAGTTCCACCCCAAGTGATGCCATATAAGAAGTCTGAGCATGGGAATGAGGGGGACACAGGCGTGCTGACCTGCAAGAATCCCTCTTTCCCCCCTGTCAGCTCTTGGGCCTGGTACAAAAATGGTCAAGAGGTAAGTGCTGTGGTTTGGTACTCTTTCTCCCCTCCTGCCTACCCTACTTCCCAGCAAAGAGGTGGAGGACCTCATCCCATAAGAATTAGCTATTTCAGAGTAGTCTCCTCAGTGCGACAGCAAGGAGGACTTCTGTAGTGGTAGGACCATGTGTGGTAAGTGAGCAGCTCCCCTCATGTCAGCACTGTCCTGAGAGCTGTCTCCCTCTTTCTCCCTCCCTCCAGTCCATCATCAATGGTTCTGGTCGATACATTATCAAGTCCAGTGGCAACAAGACAGAGTTACGCATTCTTAAACTGAGTATTGAGGAGGATACAGGTGACTACCACTGCAATGCCACCAACTCTTACGGCTTTGGTAGTGCTATAGTAAACCTGCGTGTACGCAGCCGCCTGGCAGCACTCTGGCCCTTCCTGGGTATTGTGGCAGAAGTCCTCGTTCTTGTCACCATCATCTTCATCTATGAGAAGAGGAGGAAGCCAGATGAGGTTCTTGATGGTAAGAGGCGCCGGGGGTTAAATCTTTCTGGGGAGACCAAGTAACTCGTAGGGTGCAGGCCAAATGTTCTCTTTGTCAGATGGGCATTCATTTGAGGGCTGCTTCTCAGGGCACTTCTTGTAAAACCATGGTAGTGTTTACCAGGCTACTTTAGCCATGAAGTTGCAAGTAATTGCAGTGTTTCTGACAGTCCTTCAGCAAACTGTGCTTTGGATCCGGAGCGAGATAAGATTCAGTGCAGGTCAGCCTGACCCTTTGTCTCACCAGTTCCTCTGCACTTAGCTCAAGTCCTTCAAGTGAGTGTCTGCAGGACTGGGTTTTCTTTGGCAGCTAACACTCTGGAGAAGCTGATTTCTGTGTAAGTAATAGAGCTTTTCTGGTGCTGCAAAATCCGGGGACTTTGTCAGTGGCTCCGTGAGACCGGGCTTAGTGTAGTTCAGGTTCAGTTCATGGATCTGTTTTGGGTCCTCAGATCCACACATCCTGACTCTCAGAGACTTCCTCAAAGCCCAGTGCTATCTTTAATCTGTTCTGGAAACAATGGCTCCTCCCTTTCCTTATCAGTAAGAATCTGCATTGTGTTAGCCCCGCCGCCCCTCCCTTATCTGATCCAGTTAACAATGAAGTGTAAATGCTTGGTATCCTTCCTGCTTGCTGGGTTAGGGAACAGCACATCAGGTAGGCTGAGTGCTGTGAGGTGCAGCAGGGGGACTAAAACTAAATATCCCTCCCCTGACTACAGGGCTCGGGGGAATTCTGCTCAAGGCAGTTTTAGAAGCAGATGCTTTGCTCTCTGATGCTCTTGGCTGGAAGGCAGATGTTGTCTTAAGGATATTGTAGCTGCAGCTTCCAGGAAAAAAACTACAGCCTGTGTGTGTAGAGTGATCTGGCTTCTGATGACACTAGCCTGGTCCAGATCATGTTGAGTGCTGACCTGCCAGAGCTGTAGCAGATGCTTTGACAGATGAAGACAGGACATGTATACTGAAGCATCCTGATGCTCCTTGGCCAGAGCTCTTAAGCTCAGGTTCCCAAGTACTTGTGGATGAGGATACAGCATCATACCTGTTTGACAAACATACATAGCTTTACGCTTTCCTGGTATAAAGTGGTTATCTCTCCCCAAAAGTCTTTGTAGCTTTGCCCCTCTTGAGAGGAGGTAACAGAAGGGCATTGCTCAGCCAGCTCAGACAAATGCTGTTCCTCACGGTATGTGTTTGTGAATGGGCTGCTCCCTGTTACCCAGGATGGGGGGAGTCTGGCTTGTGTACGGTGTGCTGTCCTTGCTGGTGTTATCTTTCCACGCTTCCCTTCTCTGCTGCTGGGCACCACCCCAAATGGTAAGTAGAAGATAGTTCCAGCCGTGTTTCTGCATCCATCCTCTCACCAGCTGTGTGCAGATGTTGGTGCCCAAGGCAGGCCCAGTGCTTAGAGTGAGGGGCTCTTGCTCGATGATGGGGAGCCTTCTCTTGGAAGGGGGCAGATTGCAAGGAGCTGGTGAAAGGCCCCGGTGCTTGGCACGTGTTGGCAGAGATGTTTTCGTAGCTGTGCTTCTCAGTGTAGCAAGGATGTGGTGTGCAGTGTGTTTATTTTGATTTCACAAAATGTGCGGGGAGGAGGAAGGGCGTACTGCTGCTGATGCTTAGAGCCTCATTCCTGAAGCACCCTGTCTGGATCCCCCTTCACTTGCTGTTGAAGTCCGTGCTCAGATCTGGGAGCCATCCGAACTGGCGATGCTGTAGGGGTGAGAGCAGCAGGGAGGTCAGTGGAAGCTGTGCTGTCTTGCTGGGTGGATCTGTGGCTCTCTTTTCCAGTTTTAAGTGCTGGTAGTGGGAAGACTGGCTGGTATGCGGAGGATGCACAGGGCGCAAATGCGAAACAGACATTACCAGTCAGCAGTGCTGCTTCAGAGACTGCCCGGAGGCTTCCCTGTGTAATTCTAGTTCTGTGGCCTCCCGGGGTAGTCTTAGGTATGCCTGGGGGTTAATGAGGTGCCAGCCCTGACCTCTGCTGATTGGTGAGGGGGTGGTGGCGACTTGGTTATCCTGTGAGCCAAGTCTACCCTGTGCCAACAGAAGCGACTGCGTAACAGGGGCTTATGTCTAAGTTTGTGCCTTGTCTAAGCTTAGACAAGAAGCAGCTTAAAACTCACGCAGGGGGTGGTAGTGTTCTGGTAAGGAGTAGCCCCCTGCTCTGCCAGGGCTTGGTGAAACAGGAGCCCTGTGGGTGAGGTGGCCTTTTGGGTCCTGTGCAGGCAGTAGTATCCAGTATATCCAGTAACCCATCTGGAATGCACTCTCCAGAGTTCTAAGAGGTGGCAGAGATTACTTCTTACATGCTCTTCCCTGACACTATTCCTTCTTTTTTTTCTATGCTGTCCTGAATGAAGATGATGATGGAGGTTCTGCACCACTGTAAGTACTTTGCTTTTTCCTATTTAGCCAGATTTGTACTGGCAGATCACATCCATCCAGAGAATCTGCTCTGAATATAAAAGCTAGCTGGTGGGGGAATAACACACTGGCTTGCTGGACGGGAGACTTTCCCCCTCGTGGTTCATTTAATGTGGCCTGTGTATAAGCCATATATAACTGGGGATGGCACCAGTGTCTCAAACTGACACTGTTCTGGTAACTAATCTCATCTTGCCTTGTCTCGACCATCTATTTGGACCTGAATTACGTTCGTGGGTAGGGTGGGACGTTGTGCTTTTTCTTTCCTCACTGCCCCTTTTCTCTTTCCAGGAAAAGCAATGCCACGAACCACAAGGACAAGAATGTCCGCCAGAGAAATGCAAACTAAGAGCAGGGGCCAGGTGAGCGCCATTCCCGAGAAGAGCTGCTGTGCTGCGCTCTTCACCTCCTCACAGCGAAGGGCTCCTACAGCCGCCTGAGATGTCTGTCTCTAGCTGTAACCTACTGGGAGCTCCTTATCAGCTGCTCAGGGGTCTGGCCCAGCTGCAGTATCTGCATCTGCAAAGGGGCTCAGGAAGAAGCAGAACCATCCATGCAGGCAGAGGCTCTTCTGGCCTGACGTCGTACTGCGGGTTCTGGGGAGGTGGGGGGAAGGTGGTGCTGTGAAGCTCAGGCACAGACCGTTAGTAGCCTGGTCGGACCTGCCAAAGCTGCTGGGACTGCGTGTGGGGATCAGCGGTGTGTCGGGCCTCTGCCCAGAGGGACAAGGGGAGAAGGAGGAGAAGGTGTTGGACTCCACTGTGGGGCTCTAAAGCATGGGAAAGGCAGGACTGCCTGATAACTCCTGCCCTGGCCTCCAGCAGGAGATGAGTCCTCACCCACAGCTTTACTGAAGGGCAGCCTTTGTCCTGCACTGCTCCATCAACCCCCTCTAGCACAGCGCAGCCTTACTGGTACAACTGGGTTATCTAACTGGCTTTTCTTTCTCTCCTGCCAGGTGATGTGTAGATGAAGAACTCGTCTGGACAATTTTATTTTCTTTTAATTTCTTGGTAAAATAGCACCATGAAATATTCTAGTGTGTCCTTGCAATTCAGTTACTTCACTTTCTTTAGAAACTTAAGTTGTAGAATCTAAAATACACTACTTTTTTTTTAAAAAAAAAAAGAGTTGTGGGAGGGTTTTTCTACCTGTAAGTGTAAATCCCTTGTTTCTGGTAGTCTAGGTCACTGGCTGTCTCTGTCCTAGGTTTCTTCATGTTGATACAGAAGGGGTGGGTGGGAGTACAGCTTGTTTCTTCCTCACCTCTGGGAAGAGCAGGGTGTGTTGGGCAGGGCCGTTCTGAAACACCTGCGGTGTTTGAGGCCGCTGACGGAGCTGTGGATAACAGACCTGAACACGCAGGGAGATGCGCGTGGTTCCTCATGTGCAGCTCCGCTGGATGTGGCTGGCGTGGCCCGTGTTCCCAGCAGGTGTTTGCCTGGGTCAGGGAGACACTGCTCCTGGGGATGACCCAATCTGACCGGAGGGTTTAGGATGGCAGTTCTCCGTCTTTCCCAGTGCATCACCTGGAGCACGGCTGCACCCTTCCCTAGCGTGGAAGCGGCGTGTGTCCTGTCAGCCACTCGGCCAGGGCCACCAGGCACATCTGCTGGTGCGGCTCCTGGGGAGAAGTGAGCAGAGGGCTCATCCCTCGGTGTGTGCCACACCACCCGGACCCGCACCCAGTGCTGTTCCCTGTCCGGCAGATTCCCAGTCAGCTCCTCCAGAGCTGTTCTTAGTTACTCTTAAACAGACAGCGTCAGAGCTGGACACTGGATAAATGATTGCTGTTAACTTATTTCATGGGTGGTTAGTGTGTCTCTTCTCAAGTTGCTGCAGTGGGGGATGGGGCAGGGCAAACGGGGGCTGCGGTGCTGGGGGGGCAGTCTAACAGCGTGTGTTCTTGTGCTTGAGCCATCGTGATGTTTGCGTGACATAGGAGCCTGAGAGCAGACAAATGCTCAGTGGAGTCTAATACCTTTATTGCTGGGTAGCATTGAACTCTGTTAACACACTTCACAAATAAAGATGATTCCTCTCTTTTTTTTTTTTTTTTCCCCCCATCTTTGTTTGGACTCTGGTCTCTTCCCCGCTGGCTGGACCCCTGGGTTGCCTGACCTGCTGACTCATTTCTGGCTGTAGAACGTGATGGTGTGTCTCGCAGTGCGGTGCCAGCTCTGACACTGCTCTAATCAAGTATCTGCAGCTCGAGAGGTGTTCGAGCCTCCGCAAAGGGAGACGAGCGGTGCTCCCTGCTCTGCAGAGCCCAAAGGAGCACTGGTCACCGGAGCACACTTGTCTGTCTGGAGACAGGCGTCACCTTGCCCAGCTGCACAGCTCCTCAGGTCTTGTGGCCATGGAGTCAAGGCTCATCCCCAGCCTACAGGAGCCCTCGCAGGACTTGCTGCTTCGTGTCTCATGCTTCTCTGAGCAGTTATTTTTCTTTCTCCCTGCTCTTCCCTGTGGGGGAGAGGGAACGGGAGGCCTTTGTGTGCAGCATGGTGCCTGAGGAGAGGAGGGAGGACGTGGCAGGGGGTCCCTTGCCTGCTGCCAGCGCTCCTGTCCTTGGAGCAAGGCAGGGGTGGCCATGGGCTGGCGAGGAGCTGCATGAGCCCTGCCTGCCCTGCTCCCAGCGAGTGGGTGAGCTGTGGCCCCACAGCCTCACCCTGTAGCCAAACACCTCTCCCTGCCCGGGGAAAGCTAATTAGGGAGTGTGGCTCTGATTGCAGGGCTGTGCCCAGCGAGCTGCTGGCTGCGGTGTGGTGGCAGGCAGGTATGGCAGTGGTGCCAGCAGCCCGGAGCCGTGGGGGCCCAGTGCCTCTTCATAGCATTTCTGCTGCCTCTGTGTGTCATCAGCCGGGCCGGCCCTGGGGCTGACCGGGCAGCGTGGCTCTGCAGCACAGCACGTAAGTGGGTTATGCAAGGCTTTCACAGCCGGCCTCGTGCTTGTGGGTGCCATCCTGGTGAAAAATCAATGCATGGCTTAATTTCCTTGATGAGGATTATGGGTCCTGCCTGACCCGGCTCTCGGGCCGCAGCACAAAGCACTGCTTGTGCCTTTTGTTTGGCAGGGCAGGCGCAGGGGGGAAAAACAGCCTGGGGAGCTGGGGAGGGGATGGAGCGGCATCGTGCTGCTCTCTGCCGGGCCTGCTTCCCGGTGGCAGCTGCCACGCTGGCCAAGGCGCTGCCGCATCGAGCTCTGCGCAGGGACAGAGTGAAGGGGCCTCTGCCGTGGTGTCCCACTGCGTCCCGGGGAGGGTTGGGTGCTCTGGGCACTGCCGTCTGCGGGGACACTGCTCGGCCTCTGCCTCCCCACGCCCTGGGGTGAGCCCTCAGCTGCTGCCTCGCTTGCTCGCTCTGGTGGCTCCGGCCTCCTGCTCAGGTTAAGCCGCGGTGTTGGTTCATGGGGGGCTCCTCTGGGGGCTGGCTGGCGGGGGGCTGCGCTGTGCTCGGGGCTGTTTTGGAGAAACGGGCTGTTGCTTGCGGGCAGCGATGTGAAGTGTGGGGGGGTGACTTGTTGCAGAGTGAGCCTGCTGTGCCCTGGAGCGCGGCTTGTGGGGCATCCCCTGCCGTGGGGCTCAGCGGAGGGGCTGCGGCCGCCCGCTCCCACCCCGGCATGGAGCAGGGCTGGCTCGGGCCGTGGGAGCTGGACGCGCGCTGTCCGGTTGTGTCTCTGCTCCGTGGGCAGCTCCGGTGCCACCCGCCGCAGCCACATCGCCCGTGCGGCACCGTGACCCGGGACGGCTCTTGCGCTGCCCCGGTCCCGCTGGAGCCCGGGCTGCAGAGCCGTGTCCCCGTGTCCGCCCGTTCGGCGGTGCTCGGGGCTCACCCGCCTCCTCGCTCGGTGTCCCCCGACGCCACACAGCCCGGGGGAGCCGCAGCGGGAGGAGCACGTCCCTGGGGCGGCGGCGGAGGTGCTGGTCCCGCCGACCCGTTCCCGGCGCCCCGAGCATCGCACCCGGCTGCGTCTGGCGGAGGTGCGGGTGTCCCCTCGGTGGTGCCCGGCTGCTGGCTCGAGTTATCCGGGGACGGGCAGAGCCCCGGCTCTGCGCCCGCCCGGCTCGGTGCCGGGGGGGGCTCAGCCCTGGGGGCGCGGGGACGCGCCGGCTCTGGGCTCGGGCTGGCGAGGGGGGCGGCGGGTCCCCGGGGCCGTGGGAGGGCGAAGCCGCCTCCTCCCGGTCCGCACGGAGCCCCTCTGCCGCCCGGAGGGGCTGCGGGGTCCGTGCCCGGCCCGGGGGTGGGCTCGGGCCGCCCCGACGGCGGGGCCCGGGGCAGGGGGCGGCGCCCGAAGCGCTCCCTCCGCGGCGGGGCGGGTGGGCCGGCGGGCTGCGGAGCCCCGCGGGGGGAGCGCCCGGCCCGGCCCGGCCCCGGGGGCCGCCCCCCAGAGAGACCGGAGCCGTCGGGCGGAGCGGGGCGGCCCCGGTCGCCGGTCCCGCCGGCGAGCGCTGTGCCAGCGGGGGGAGCTGCGGAGCCGCCCGGTCCCCGGCCCGGCCCCGCCGCCCGCCCCCGGCCCGCCCCGGCCCGCCCCCGCCGCGGCGGCGGGCGCCACTCGGCCGCCGGTGGCCTCGGCGGCGGCAGCGGCAGGATGCGGGCGGGCCGCGGCGCGGCGGGCGGGGAGGCGGCGGCGGCGGCCGAGGAGGAGGCGGCGGCCGAGGCGGCCAAGCGCGGCGGGGCGGCGGCGGCGGCGGCGGGGCGGTCGCGGGGCCGCGGCGGGAAGGGGTCCCCGAACGGCGAGTGCCGGCGCGGGGAGCCGCCGCGGAGCCCCGGCCCGGAGCCGCCCCGGGAGCCCAAAGTCTCCTTCTCCTGCGGCGGCGGCGGCGGCGGCGGCGCGTCCCCCGGCGGGGCTAAGGCGGCCGAGGAGGGCGCGGGCGAGGATGCGGGCGAGGAGGCCCGGGGCAGCCAGGCCAGCTTCATGCAGCGGCAGTTCGGGGCGATGCTCCAGCCCGGCGTCAACAAGTTCTCGCTGCGGATGTTCGGCTCGCAGAAGGCGGTGGAGCGGGAGCAGGAGCGCGTCAAGTCGGCGGGGGCCTGGATCATCCACCCCTACAGCGACTTCAGGTGCGCGGGCGGGGGGCGACCGCTGCGGCCGGGCCCCCCCCGCGGCCCCGCGGCCCCGCGCCCGGCGGCGTCGCACGGGCCGGGGCGTCCCGCGGGATGGGGCGTCGGGCCGGGCCGGAGCCCCCGGTCCCGGCGGCGGCGGGCGGGGCCGGGGGGCGAGCGGGGGCCGGGGAAGGGGAGGCCGAGCCGAGCCCGTGCCCTGGGAGAGGGCACCTTGAGCTGTGCCGGAGGCGGCGGCGCCGCCGCTGCTCGCCGTGTGCGGGGAGGGGCCCGCGGATCGGCATCCCCCTCCCCGGCGGAGCGGCGGTGGGGCCGGGGATGCCGAGAGCCCCTCCGCTTCGGCAGGGGGTGCCCGGGCAAGGGCACCCCCTCGTCCTTCCCGGGGCCGCGGGCGGCTCGGCCCCGCACAGACCCTCTGGAGCCCCCACCGGCCTTTAACTGCGTCCCCGGAGCGCCCCGGGGAAGGCGTCACCCGCCCCTGGCGGGGCCGGGGGTCTGGCGGGGGGTCGTGCTGCTCTCTCTGCTGCCATCCGAGCTTTGTGAAGGCTCCCCTCCCCCAAGGAGGCCTGATGCTGTCCCTGAGATTCAGGCAGTTCCAGGGGGGATTCATCTCGCTCCCACGACCCCGGAGTCCGCAGGACCCAGCCTGTGCGGGTGGCAAACCCGGCGAGAGAGACTCTGCGGCTCCATCTCCTTTCCGCCCCCTGAGCCCGTGGGGAGCGCAGAAGTGGCGAATGGCTCCCAGGTCGCGTGCAGGCTACCGGGAGGGACGTATGGCTCGTCCGGCTGGGGCAGGCGGCATGACACCTTGCGGGGAGGGGTGGCCGAGACCCCGCTGGCATCGCTGGTGAGCCAGCCGTCAGGGCCCCAGAGGGGCTGGGGGGAGCGGAGGGCTCGGCTCCCAGTGGTTCTGCTGCTGTTCTGGTGTGTGGCTCGGGGAGGGTTCGCTGGGCGCAGGCGAGCGGGTGCACGGTGTGGGGGACACCGCTGAGCCAGACCCCGGATCTGTTCACCGCTGGCGTTGATGGGTCCCCACCAGTAGGGGGGTCCCCGGGGCAGGTGGAGGTGGCCATGGGCAGCGGGGTTTGCCCTGGCCAGGCAGGCTCCGAGCAGGTACCAGCACCTGCATCTCCTGCTCCTGCCCTCGTGCACTGCTCCTGGGCTGATCTGGCATCTTCCAGAGGTGCAGCTGGAGGCCCTCAGCCTCCTCTGGGGGCTGACCTCCCACACAGGGGTCTTGTGCCCTTGCGGCAGACATTCCCATTGGGAACCCGCTGTGGGTATCCATTGGAGCCCCCTCCTTGGCTCGCCGGCTGG
Source organism: Himantopus leucocephalus (assembly GCA_003993805.1). Classification (NCBI taxonomy): domain Eukaryota; kingdom Metazoa; phylum Chordata; class Aves; order Charadriiformes; family Recurvirostridae; genus Himantopus; species Himantopus leucocephalus. The sequence continues at coordinate 2,678,126 of RSEF01000028.1, forward strand.
GGACCAGGTCTGCAGCAGAGCCAGGGTGAGGGGCAGCTGCACCGCATGGCCATCAATGGTCCGGCGGCAGAGAGAGCTGTGCCATCCCTGCCGTGACTGGGCAGGTGTGGCGGTGGCAGGAGGATTCCCGGCACCAGGGGGTTCCCAGGAAGACGGGGGACTCTGCTCCTCCGTGCTGCCTGCGCTCTGCTTCGCCCTCAGCGGCTGCAGGCTGGTGGGGGAGGCTGGGAGCGGGGTGGTGGCCTGGCCCCTCTGTCCCCCGCCATGACTGCACCAGGGCCAGAGCCTGTCCTGCTTCTCCGAGCTGCCAGAGATGTGGTCCCAGTGGCAGAGCCCGTGGTGCTGCCGAGTGCAGGGTACCCCCGCGATGAGCCCGTGGCGGGAGCGAGGCCTCGGAGGCTTCCTGGGGCGCAGCAGTGTCGCTCCCTGGGCTGGTGCTCGCAGCGGGCGCTGGTCCGCGCCAGGGTGACCTTGGAGAGTCACCCTGGCTGTCCTGCCCCGCGCTGGCTCCATCCCTCCCGGAGTCGCTATCAAGACTTGAAACCCATTGGGGAAGAGCCGCTGCCTGTGTTTTGATGCTGCAAGTGGCGTAGGAGAGTTCCCTGCCCAGCGGGGAGGAGCTGCAGGCAGAGCCACAGCATCGTCTGGGTCTACAAACGTGCACATAAACAGGATCGGCTCAACGCAGGGCTGAAAGCCCGGTCGCAAGGAGCCCACTCTGCTTGTGCGTGTTGAGGACATGTGTCCGTTTATTCCTCATTGCCCTGCCTTAAAAAAAAATTATGTTTATCTAGTAATGATAATGGAGCATGAACCCAGCCGTGTTTCCCCTGCAAAACCCATTTTCCCATCTTAAGATAAAATCATTACCCATCTGCAAATGTGACATCATTTCATAATCAGAGTCGTTTAGAGATCCTGTCTCCTCACAGACACGGCGCTGCGATTGTTCATGCAAAATTCAGGGGCAGACTTGCTCCAGGAACGAAAGTTGCTATTTACATAAATACCGAATTATTAGGAAGCAGCCTGGGTGGCTGGTTGAGATCCCGAGCTGCAAATCTGATAAAAGAGACCTTGTAAATTGTGTGCTGAAGTTGACAGTGTCGAGCTGAGCCGTCTCCTTTTAGGTGCTGTGCTCACTTCTCTTCTCTGTCTTTGCCACTTCTGGTCTTTATCGATGGGAAAACCCAGATAGCATCGACTTTTTCGTTATTGCTGTTGGTGTTTCTGCAATGGGGGTATCGCTCTTGGAGCAGGATTGGGAGCCGGGGGCTGCATCCAGCGCTCGTTTGGCAGTGACCTGGGGCACGTTGCCGGTCTGGCTCCCATCCTCACAGGAGAGCCCGGCAGGGGCGGGCGCGGGGCCGGGGGGCATTCCCCGGGGGAGCAGGTGCTTCGGATCCGCGGTCGATCCCTTCCCCTTCTCGTGCGGCGAGAGGCGTGCGTAAGCCCGGGAGGGCTCAGCCCCGGCGCCGTGCTGGGTGCAGCAGTAACGCCGCGAGTTGTGCGCAGCCGGTGGTGGTGGTGGTGGTGGTGCCTGTCCCCCTGTGACCACGGCGGGGCCACCTGGTACGGCTACGCCACATCCCCTGCCGCCAGCCCGGCACCCGCAGCCTCCCACGAGGCGTGGGGCTGGGGCTGAGCCGCGAGTTTGCACTGCTGGTGGATTCCTGTTGCAAGAGCTGATCCCGCACCTGAATTGGTGCATCCAGAGCACGCGTCCCTGGTGCTCCTTGGCCGGAGCCTTCCTCCTCCAGGGCTCAGATGGTTTCTGGGGCTTTGCTGCTCCCTGGAAGGTGCCACCACCTTGTTCGTGCCACCGTTGGGGCTCCTGAGCAGAGGGACCCGGGCTCACTGGCTGCTGTTGCTCCCGATGCATGTGCCAGTGCTGCGAGCTGCTGCTGGTCCCGGTGTTACCGTTCCCACTGGTGAGGGTGTCGGGGAGCTGCTCTCCCCCTCTGCGGCATCAGTGTGGGGCAGTCGGACCTGGGGGGTGGCTGGAAGCCATCAGGGTCATCAGGGAGGAAAGGCCGCGACTGTCTGCCTGGGGGGATTGGGGAGGTTTGGGGTCCTTGAGAATTTCACAAAGCCTTTATCCCCCCTCCCCTCCCCAGGGACCCCCGGGGTAAATGGCTTTTCCAGGGGAGAGCGGCACCAGTCGTTCATCACAACTGGCTGTACTGGGACGCGGGGGTACGGACGGCACGTTGGGCGCTGTATCTCTCCGCTCACTTGGCTCAGGCAAACTTCTGCCGTTGGCTTCTTAACCCACTTCTCAGAGTGACCTCGTTTTTAGAAGCGGAGTATTGAGTGTGAGTCTGCGAAGTACCAATCTTGCACCGATCCCGCCCACCGGGCAGCCCGGCTGTTTGCAGAGGGGACCCCGGTCCGGGCCGAGGGGCTCAGCCCTCGGGGGCATCTCCCGCAGAGGGGGGGTCTCAGGGCGCATCGTCCGCCTGGGCGGGCTGGCGAGTGGGTGGCTCGGGGCCCGTCACTGTAGAGGGGAGCGATGCGTTGCACTGAGCTCACGGAGGCGGTTGGATCGTTCCCGGCAGCCCCCGGTGCTCTGTGTGCCAGTGATGGAGCTGAGCGGCGATGTCCCTGGTGTCCTGCGGCTGTGCCCCCCGGGACGGCTTGAGGGGGGCTCTCCTGGCCCCCTCCCAGGCAGTAACAGCGGGCGGGCGGACAGGCTTTGCTGGTGCAGCCGTTGGGATTGCCCCATGCCTCTCCAGCCTCGGGGTCTCCGTTGGGGTTTTGGAGGTGCAGGGGAGGCGGCAGCTCTGCGGAGGGACGTGCTCCGGGGTTTTGGGTACAGCAGTGCGGTGGAGTCCCTGGGACTTGGTGGGGGTGCTCAGCTCCGACTGTGCTCCTGCCCAGGACCTGCGGGGTCTGTGCCAGGCTTTGGGCAGCCGATGGAGTAGGAACGCAGCAGCCCCCGCTCGCAGAGGCTTTCGGCATCTTCTGTCACCATCGCTGTCATTCAATTGGGTCAGAAGAAGGGAGCGGGTGCTGAGGATCCTAATTAATTTGTTTTCAGATATTTATAGTAGCCTGGATTGGATCTTTTTTTCTATGCACACACTGCCCTCCAAGGAAGAAAGCATTGGTATCGCACCCCGGTCCCCGAAGAGATTGCACATAGTCGTGTGTCGGGGGGGTTCAGGAGCAGTTTATCTTTCTCAGCAGGCCGAATTCTGCCCTGGCTCAGCCAGATTGCAAAGGGATTTGAGCCAGAGGAGAGTTTTGCCCAGCTGGCGTGGTTATTTAATCTTTGTTCTTCACAGCTTTGCATGGCTAATGCCCCCATGGGACTGGCTTTGTGCAGCGGGGTCAGTCTGCAGCGGCAGCGCGAGCTGCCGGGGGGTTTGTGGGACAGATCCGGCGCGGTGCTGCTGCCGTGGGCTGCCCCGGCCCCGGCAGTGGCTCTGCTGATGCCGGCGTCTCTGGGGGGTCGTGCCGTGTGGCTGGAACCGGGGGTCCTGCGGGGCCCACCACGGCCGCAGCCTTGATGCCTGCGGGGGGTCGTGGGGCACCGGAGACGTTCGGTGCCGGGGCTGGAGCTCGCCCGTGGGGCTGAGGGCTTGTGGGGGGAGCATGGCCCAATCCCCCTGGCTGGCAGCTGGCGAGGGTACCCTGGAGACGGCCCTGCGTGTGAAGTCATCGTTGTGCAGCGGTGACATCACTCATGGTTGCCACGGCAACGTCTCACATGGGGAAGGTGTCATTGGAGAAAGGTCAGGAGCTGGGATGCTCCGCTCCTTCTGGTCCTGCGCTAATCTGCACGGGGGGGGCTGGATCCAGCCCATCTCCCCTTCCTGTGTGCGGGGGGTCTTGCCCCCCTGTCCCTGGCAACGTGGCCCGGGCACCCCTTCCCCATCAGCCCGCAGCTCCCGGGGGGCCCTGCCTGGGGCAGGCAGCACGGCGGGGTGGGCTGAGCGTGGGCAAGGGTCCTGCGTGTCTCTGCGCATGGCACTGAGGAGCGTCCCCCCCTCCTGCCCCCCGGGCCAGTGCTGGGGCACGGGGCAGGCGGGGAGCACGGGCCAGGGTCCCCTCCACACGGTGCTGTGGGGACGGGGCTGCTGTGACCTTGCAGGCGCTCGGAAAGGTCATCGGTGGCCCAGAAGACGGGGACAAGGAGAAAGGAGAGAAGGACGAGGGTGATGCGGGAGAGGGCGGAGGAGCCGCGCAGCCCAGAGGCGGCCGTCCGCCTCTGCTGCCGCCTGACCGGGGCTGGGGCGATGCCGGCTCCAGCTGCAGCCGTACGTGACCGGGAGCTGCCGCGGCTCCTTCCACCGCGGCCGCGCTGCCGGGGTCTGGCATGCAGCCCCTGCCCTGCGCACCCCAAAACCGCGACCGCAGCTTGGTGTGGGGATGTGCCGGGGTGGGGTGGCCCCGTCCATCCTGGGGGACGGTGTCCCTCATCCTCGGGTCCCCCCTCTGGGAGCGGGGAGGGGTGGGGGATGCTGGGCTTTCCCGTCCTGCCACCACCCGCGACCTCGAGCGCTGCCCACGGAGAGCGCGATGGCCCCACCGCGGCCGGCGGCTTGGGGAGGAGAGCAGTCCCCACCACACGGGCTGCCCCAGGGCGGCTCGGCGCGAGGGTCTCCCCCACCGGCGCCTTCCTCATCGTCCTCCCCTCGCCCGGGACCCGCCTGGGTTCGGGTGCTCAGGGCAGACCTCCAGCCAAACAGCGCAGCGGGAAGAGCCCCTGCAGCGGGCAGCCCTCAGCTGCATCCTGCACCCCCTCTGCATGCACAGCCCTGCCTCGGCCAGCGACGGTGCTGGCCTGCAGGATCAGGCCCGGGGGCAGTTTGGAGAGGGGGGAGCAGCATGTGGTCCCCAGGGAGAGGAGAGGGGCACCCGTGGCTGAGGTGGTGTCAGTGATAGCACCTCGGTAGCGCGGGTGCCTTAGGGAAGGGTACGATGGCTGGGTCCCCTCGACACGGAGGGTGCCTCGGGACACTGGTGACACCCTCCTCCATCCTCTCGCTCCCCAGGTTTTACTGGGACTTCACAATGCTGCTCTTCATGGTGGGCAACCTGATCATCATTCCTGTGGGCATCACCTTCTTCAAGGAGGAGACCACGGCGCCCTGGATCGTGTTCAACGTGGTCTCTGACACCTTCTTCCTGATGGACCTGGTGCTGAACTTCCGGACGGGGATTGTCATTGAGGACAACACAGAAATCATCTTGGACCCTGAGAGGATCAAGAAGAAGTACCTCAAGACCTGGTTTGTGGTGGACTTTGTCTCCTCCATCCCTGTGGACTACGTCTTCCTCATTGTGGAGAAGGGCATAGACTCGGAGGTGTACAAGACGGCCCGTGCCCTCCGCATCGTCCGCTTCACCAAGATCCTCAGCCTCCTGCGGCTCCTCCGCCTCTCCCGGCTCATCCGCTACATCCACCAGTGGGAGGAGGTAAGGGTCCCGCGGGACGCAGCCCGGCGGTGGGTTCTTCCTCCGGCAGCGGTGGGACCATCTGGGGAGAGTTGGCGAGCCGGCGGGTTGGACGGGGTCTGCGGGGCTGGGGGGGGCGGCTGTGACCCTCCCTGGAGTCGGGGGAGGCTCTGGGTGTCCCTGGGCGTCCCCCACCTTCCCCTCTGCTCAGTCCCCGGGGGGACAGCTGGGACACGAGAGTGCTCCTGGTCTGCTTCGGCGCAAAGGCTCCTCGGGGCCTGCTGGGTGCCACCACTGAGCTCTGTGTGTGTGTGTGCATGTGCACGTGTGTGTGCACGCGTGCCCGGAGGCTGGGGTTTGCCCTGTACGGCACTACCCACGAGTGACAGCACGGCCAGCACAAGCAGCTGTGCCACCCCGTGCTCCACCGGCAGCTCGGCCGTGTCCCCCTGCTCAGCTCCCCACGTGCGGGGCAGGTGACACTCCTCGCCTCCGGTCCCCTCCACTCTCTGCTCTGCCGGGACCTCAGGGGGGGCTGCGGGACCCCTCTGTCCCCAGGGCGGGAGGCAGGGTGCTGCTCGGGCTTGCTGCACCCGGGGCTGCGTGGGCTGCGACGCGACGTGCCTTTGTGTCGGGACGTGGCGTGCTCGGCTTTGCCGCGTGGCTCCGGCGCGTGGGCTGGCGGCTCTGCGGGCTGTGCAGGTGGCCGCTGCAGCGTGGGGCCGGCTGCGCTCCACGGGCTGGAGGGGCATGAGCGCCTTCGCTCCCTCCTCCTCCTCTTCCTCCGCGTGTCCCCAGGCCCGATGGGGGCATGTGCGGCTCTTAGCCGGGGGTTCCCCCCGTGCAGGCTCCGTGGGCGAGAGCTGCCTGGCAGCACTGCAGGGGCCCGCAGTGCAGCCTGGGCACGGTGACACCGGCTCTGGCGGCAGCAGGGGCGGCAGCAGACCCTCTCCTTCCTGCGCCTCCACCGTGCAAAGACAGGCGGCTGCTCTGCGAGCCGGGGTGGGCGCTGGGGGTTTGTGCCCAGCAGCCCCCGCCGCGGCACTGCCCCGTTCCGTCGCGGCTCTGACTATCCTGGCCTGACCCTGCAGTGGGGAATCGCCCGACGACGCGTGGCTCCGCAGGGGCTCAGCCTCTCGCACGCGCGGGGCTCAGCTTGGCTGTCCCAGCAGAGCCCCCCGAGCCTCGCGGCGCTGCTGGGGGCTGCCCCCGCATCCCGGGGCGGAGGGGTGGGGTGGGGGGCTGCAGTTCCAGTCAGTCTGCGTGCATCCCCCCTGCCCACATCCCCCTGCCCACATCCCCCCCTGCCCTGTGCCCTTCTCCCTCTCCGTCCGCTGGGGCTGTGCTCTGCTGCAGGAGCATCCCGCGCCTCCTGCGAACCCCCCCTGTCCCAAAGTGTGTCCATCCCCCCCCATCCCTCCCCTGTCAGGGCTCCCGCTCTGCGTCCTTTTCACTTTCAGATGGGACTTAGCGGGGAGAGCCCCGGGGACGAGTTAAACCTGTGCGTGGCTTTGCAGATTATCCTGGTAATCGCATCTGCTTACAGGGCTCAGGAGGGGAGTGTGGTCCCGATCCCCGCTGGGACCTCGCCTGCTCTCGGAGGCACCGCGGTGGGGGTGATGGATGCGGTGGGAGCATCTCCGGGGGGTGGGGGGAGGGCAGCACATGTGCCTGATTTTGCCCCCAGCAGCCTCGGTGGCGGCTGGGAGAGGGGCAGCGAGGGGCCGCCCCGTCCGGAGGGTGGAAGGGACGTGCCCGAGGCCGGCAGCAATGGGGCTGGGGCCGCTCCTGCCCGTCCTTCGCCCTGCGGCTGCTCCGTGCGATGCTGTCGGGCTCCAGCCTTGGCTCTGCAGCGGGGGGAGACCGAGAGTTTCACTGCCAGGGGGTTAATTTCTTATTTTCTTTCTTTTTTTCACCCCCCTGAATTCACGTTTTCTGGACCCTAAAAATATTAGAGAAGGAACAAGTCCTCAGCCCGTGGCTCAGTTTGCACGCGGCAGGACACGTCTCTACCCCCTGGGTTTGCCTGAGTGGGTGCCCCGGGCTGAGAGGGGCTGAGACCGGGGACGTGGCTGGGGGGACACCCCGCTCTCGTGGGAGCTGTGGGCTGGTGAGGGGAGTGCTCGGAGCAGCTGCTCCTGGAGGCACGCTCCTGCTGCATGCCCCTGCATGGCGGGGCTCAGGTCCCAGGACCACCATGGTGGGTTCCCGTGGTCACGGCTCCATCCTGTGCCCGCCCTGGGGCTGGGGGCTTCCCCGGGGGCTCCCCCGGGGTGTCGTTGATGGGTCTCAGTGTTGGATGCTCTTGTAGCCACCGGCATGGCGGGGGGGACGCAGCCCTGGCCCGTTGGGGTGGGATCTCCAGGCAGACCACATGGAGCCGCCCTGGCTGCTCTCCCCACGTGGGGGTCTCCCTTCAGCCCCCCCCGACCTGGGCATCTCAGACCCTCTTTACCGAAAGCCGCCCCATGGCTGAGCTGGGGGTCTCCCCCTGCGCTTCTGTGCCGGGGGCTGCCCTGCTCCCTCCCCGGTGCCCTGAGCATTTGGCTCTCCCTGAGCATCCGCCAGCGCTGGCTTATCCTCGTCAAAGCTTGCAGCCATTAGCGCTTTCCGGGGTGGCAGCATGGCGGCATCCCGCTGGCTATAAATAGGCAGGTGGAGCGCAGCCGCCACGGGGAGGGCTGGGGCCGGACCAGCCGCGAGTGCCTCCTTGGGCCGAGGCCATGCGGGTCGGTGCCCTGAGCGGGGCCGGGCAGNTCGGTGCCCCGAGCGGGGCCGGGCGGGGGGGGACGGTCCCTGTGCTCACCCTCTGCCATCCCGCCCCGGCCCCTCCACCCGCAGATTTTCCACATGACCTACGACCTGGCCAGCGCGGTGATGAGGATCATCAACCTCATCGGCATGATGCTGCTGCTCTGCCACTGGGACGGCTGCCTCCAGTTCCTTGTGCCCATGCTGCAGGATTTCCCCCAGAACTGCTGGGTCTCCATCAACGGGATGGTGGTGAGTCCCGGCCCCGTCGCGCTACCCCCAGCCATCCCCATGCCCTCCGGTCTCTCTCCACCGACCCCAGGACATGCCACTCCGGCGCTGGCCGGTGCTGCGGTGTCCCGACAGCGCGCAGTGCAGCCGTGCCTGCTGCGGACGGTGTCCCTGGTGAGGTCTCGCAGGACCCGGGGCTGTGGATCGATCCGGGTGGGAGGAAGATGCTGACACAGCTCTCTGCCCCGTCCCCTGCCGCCTTCTCCCTGCTCATTAGCAACAAAGCTGCTATTAATAAATAATGGCCACGTTTCTAATTGCTCCCTCTCAGCCCTGCAGTCTGCTACAAATGGCTCTTCTCCCTCCATCCGTCTCATCCCGTTCTGCCGGTGTTTCCGTCTCTGCTCCGTTCCTCCCATGTGGCTTCCTCCCCTTCCTCTCCTCCTTGTGCTGCTTCTTCCCTGGCTGCTTCGCTCTGGGGGGGACGACCGGGGGCTGCGTGTAATGCTGTGCCGGGGGATTCCTGCCGTCCCTGCCTGCTGCTGCCCACTGTCCCAGCCACGGCCACAGGCTCCCGCGCACGAGTGCTGCAATAACTCAGTGTCTTCCACACACTCGGAGCTTGTTCCCGTCACCGTGTTTCACAGGGGCTCCCTGCGCTTCTGTAGATCAACTTTAAAATAAAATAAAATAAAATGACTGGCTACCTAAAGGAAAGCCAGGTGGGCGGCGAGGCGCAGCAACCTGCCGGGAAGGAGCAGAGCGCTGCAGGGTTTGTTTGGATCTCACCTGCACAGTGAGACTGTCAAAAACAAACAAACAAATCCTGTTGTTCACACACACGCACACGCGCGAGCAGCTGTGCACCAGCCAGGGCTGAGCACCGCCGCCGTCCCTGTCGCTGCAGAACGACTCCTGGAGCGAGCTGTACTCCTTTGCCCTCTTCAAGTCGATGAGCCACATGCTCTGCATCGGCTACGGGAAGCAGGCGCCCGAGAGCATGACGGACATCTGGCTGACGATGCTGAGCATGATCGTGGGGGCCACCTGCTACGCCATGTTCATCGGCCACGCCACCGCCCTCATCCAGTCGCTGGACTCCTCCCGGCGCCAGTACCAGGAGAAGGTAGGACTGGGCTGGACGGGGACCACGGCTCCTGTCCTGTGCCCGGCCGTTGCATCCCCTCCTGGAGCTGCAGTGGCTCCCTGTGGATCCCATCTGCGGGGCAGGGACGGGGCAATGGAGCAGGACGTGCCAGCAGGAGGGGACCAGGACCAGCCCCACGGCGTGGGGACGCGTGGGGGGTCCCAGCCTGGTTGGGTGCTGACGCCGTCTCTCCCTGCAGTACAAGCAGGTGGAGCAGTACATGTCCTTCCACAAGCTGCCCGCTGACTTCCGCCAGAAGATCCACGACTACTACGAGCATCGCTACCAGGGCAAGATGTTTGATGAGGACAGCATCCTGGGGGAGCTCAATGAGCCCCTGCGCGAGGTCAGGGCCCCAGGGGCTGGAGAGCCGTGTGTGGGATGCCACAGGGAGGATGAGGGCTGCCCCCCGCAGTGAGGGACCCCTCTTCCCTGCCGTGGCGGGGGGTGGGGGGTGGGTCCCACCGGCTCCTGCAGTGCATGTCCTTGGGGGGGGGGTGTCGAGCGCCTCTCGTTCTGGCTTTGCAGCTCCAAGTGTGAGTGTGTCCATGCACGATCGTGTCTGTGTGTGCTGACACCTCTGTGTTCGTGAGTGTGCCCTGGGGGAAGCCATGTCCCGGTCTCCTGGTCCCTCACCTCCTTCCCCTGCAGGAAATTGTGAACTTCAACTGCCGCAAGCTGGTGGCCTCGATGCCGCTGTTTGCCAACGCGGACCCCAACTTCGTCACGGCCATGCTCACCAAGCTGAAGTTTGAGGTGTTTCAGCCGGGCGACTACATCATCCGCGAGGGCACCATCGGCAAGAAGATGTACTTCATCCAGCATGGGGTGGTCAGCATCCTCACCAAGGGCAACAAGGAGATGAAACTCTCTGATGGCTCCTATTTTGGAGGTGCGTACTGGTGCGGCTGAGCCCAGGTCCCCTCCCAGGGTCTGCAAGAGGCACCGGGATGCCTGTGCTGTCCCAGGGCACCCACCACGCAGTGGTTCTCACCCCCTCCTCCTGGCCTGTCTGCCTTTCCAGTCCTCGCTGGCGGTGTTTTGACACTGGCACTGTTGGTTTCCCCCCAGAAATCTGCTTGCTGACCCGCGGCCGGCGCACGGCCAGTGTCCGGGCAGACACCTACTGCCGCCTCTACTCACTCTCCGTGGACAACTTCAACGAGGTGCTGGAGGAGTACCCCATGATGAGACGGGCCTTCGAGACCGTGGCCATCGACCGCCTCGACCGCATCGGTAGGGCATGGGGGGCTCTGTGGGAGTCTGAGGGGGCTGTCCCGGCAGTGTGGGGCAGCCGTGCCCGGCGTGGGGGAAGCCTGGCGCTGCCCCACCGCAGGGTCTCACGGTGCTCCCCGTCCCGGCCCCCTCCTTGCAGGGAAGAAGAACTCGATCCTGCTCCACAAAGTGCAGCACGACCTCAACTCGGGCGTCTTCAACAACCAGGAGAACGAAATCATCCAGGAGATCGTCAAGTACGACCGGGAGATGGTGCAGCAGGCAGAGCTGCAGCAGCACACGGCCATGTACAGCCCCGTCCAGCCCCAGGTCACCTCCGCCATTGCCACCCTCCAGCAAGCCGTCGCCATGAGCTTCTGCCCGCAGATGGCCAGCCCACTGGTGGGCTCCATGGCCCTGGGCTCGCCCCGCATGATGCGCCGCTTGCAGTACGCCCAGGCCGTGCCCAGCCCCTTCGCCGTCTCCCCCGTCTTGCTGCAGCAGAGCCCCCCGCAGCAGCCGCAGCCCCCCGTGCCCCACGCCAACCCCTCGCCCTCGCAGGACCAGGCGCAGCCCGCGGCCCTGCCCGCCTCCACCAGCGCCTTTGCCGCAGCCGCCGCCAGCCCGCCGTCCCAAAGCCCCCTGGCCAGCCGGACGTTCGCCTACGGAGGAGCCCCGGGGCAGCTGGGCTCCCAGCTCTCCCTCAGCCAGCAGCAGGCGCCCGGCTCGCCCCAGCGCCTGGCCGCCCACAAAAGCACACAGGCGCTGCCCACCAGCAGCCTCAGCCAGGATTCGCGGCCCCTGTCGGCCTCGCAGCCCTCCCTGCCCCACGGGCTGGCGGCCGGCAGCACCCAGAGCCCCCCGGCCTCTGCCCGCGAGTCCTGCTCCTCCATCGGCGGGGCTCCGGCTGCCGCCTCGCCGGGCCCCGGCCCCCCGGCCGGGCTGCGGGGCCAGGCGCCCTCGCGGGGGGCCCCGGCCCACCCGGCGTCAGCAGGCTCGCTGCACGCGGGGCCACCCGCCCTGCCGCAGGACTCGGCGGCCACCCGCAAGGATTCGGCGGCCAGCACGCCCGACACGGACCCGGCCAAGTCCAGGCTGTCTTCCAACTTGTGACCTCTGCGCCACAGCAGCTGCGGGGATGTGCGCGCCGGAGGGGGCTGCAGCGGTCAGTCCCGTCTCGCCCCGCGCCCGTCCCGCCGAGGGGTGCCGGGTGAGGGCTGCGGCCGCCCACCGGCTGCCTCTCCCCGCTGCGGCACCAGCCCCGCTCCCCGGTCCATCCCGCCGCACGCCACAGAGTGCGGCGACTGCCGGGGGTGGGCACAGGGCCTCTGTGCCCCCCCACCCACCGTGGGGGCACGGTGGGGTACGGGCTGAGCCTCCGCCTGCATCATCTCCGACCAAAGTCTGGCCCCATCTCCCGCGGCGAAGCCCCGCTGCCCCCAGCCTCCCCGGCTGCCCCATAGAAGCCACAGCTGCATCATCCCCCGTGATCAACGCTGTATATGATATTTATGACCTGAATACATACCTGTATGTGTGCATCCGCAGGACACCTCCCCGGGGCTTTCGGCACGCTGGCCGGCCCCGGCGCGTGTCCCTGCCTCCCCTCCCACAGACCCAAGGCGAGGGGTGACGGTCCAGGACTGGAGGTAAGTGGGGGGGTCTGAGAGACGGTCGCCCTGCGCACACGCTGTCCCCCAGCCCGACCCCGGGGCTGGCAGGGTAAACGCAGCCCGAGTCCCCCGTAGTCAGCCTTAGGACGGAGGCAGATGCTGCAGCCCGGGGGTGCTCCTGGCTGCAAGGCTGGGGAAGGCACACACCGTGTGTCCCAGCGTGCCTCTGCGTGTGTGTGTGTGCGCGCACCTATAGGCACATGTGTGTGCAGGGTGTGGGTGTGTGTGTGTGTGCACGTATGCCTCTGCCCAACACTGAAGCCTTCCACGTTGAATGTATGCAGCGAGCGAGGGGCCATGCGCCAGCCCGGTGCCCTGTAGCCATGGAGCCAGCGGGACAGGGCCCCGCTCCACGCGCCCACCTTTCCATCCAGCCCATCCTGTGCAATAAACGTCAGCAGCTGACAGAGCTACGCACGACTCCGTCTCTGCTTCTTCGCCACCGTCCCTCCCTGCCGCGGCTCCGGCTGCTCACGCTCCCCTGGCCCAGCGCTGGGAGCCCTGCCACCGGGCACAGCCCCAGGTCGGCTGCAGGAGGCAGCTTTGTCCTTTGAAGAGCTGTTTCCCTGCCAGAGAAATGACAAGCTGAAAAGCCTCCTCCCAGAACCTTTCCCCTCGCTGACAGCGCTGTGTCTCTGCTCCAGCACCAGTGCGGAAGGAGCTGGGAACAGGCTGCAAACAGGAGCTGGTGGGTACAGGGCTCAGCCAAGAGCTGGGCTGAACACACAGCTCCAGCTGCGAGCTCTCCAACACCAGTTGCTGCAGAAACAGTGCACTCACACACTGCCCTGTAGAGAGGAGGGCTGGAAGGCCACAGGCGTGGTGAGACAGGAGGCTCCTGGCTAGAAATGCAAGGGCCAGGCGGCCACAGGCAGCCCCTGCGAGGGCCCTGCTCCCACTGCAACCGTGGGAAAGTTTTGTCTTTGTTTCTGCAACAAAAGCATTTCCAGAATATTACACCCCTGTGAATAACTGAAGCCCAACCAGTCAGCAAAACAGCGGCTGTCTAGGGAAACATCAGTCCCATCTCCCCAGGATCTCGGGCAAGGACACGGAGGAGGACACAGTTGCCATTAGTATTTCAAAAAACATTTTATTTACAGTATCATACACCTTCACCCCTGTGTTAGTGGTTTTCTCTGCCTGAGACCCCGTGAGCAGAATTGAAACCAATCCCTGGAAATAAGCGTCAGGAGCCGCCGAGGCTGTACTACAGGAGAGCGGTGACCGTGGCCAGCGCCTGGAGCAGGGCATGGAGAGCAGTGCCCGCCCCGCAGCAGGCGGGGGCCTAACGCTGCAGGAGGTCTGAGCCCCACCAGTGGAGAAGGACGGAGAGGGATGGCAGCCCAGGACAGGCGCTGCCCAGGCAAGCTCTGGAGCTCGCAGCAGTAGCAAGCACGTCCCTTGTACCAGGGCGAGGACAGCCAGCCCCGTCTACCGTTACCCCTTCCACCCCACCCCAGAGAGGCGCAGCCCTCTGCAGAGCTCAATGCCCTCTCCCCTTGCCTGGGATGCAGGCAGTAACAGCAAATAGTGCAGACACCCTGTCCCCCACTGGCCCCCCATCACCGCCCCTGCGCTCCTGGAGGCATCCCAGTTCGGCCCAGCATCTCGCAGTTGGCAGGTGTCTTTTGCTGTACCCACTCTCCCCGTGAGACGCAGGACGGAGGAGCCTCGTGGGCCAGTGCCTACCCCAGCCTCCAAGGCAACCAGCAGTCCAGAGGTAGTCCATGGCCCCGCTGGCTGCCGGGGCTCAGCTCAGCTGAAGAAATAGGTGGAATCCATCACCTTCTTCAGGTTGAATTCGCCTGGGGGAAGTGAGGGAGAGGTCAGAGGAGAGCAGACTCGGCACAGGGCCGAGATGGGGCACCTGAGAGAGAAGCTGCCCCGAGCCCCGCTTCAGCATCCTCAGAAAACTACTTCAGCTCAGCCCCCACTGCAGGGTGGGCCGGGACAGCAGGGATCTTAGAGGTCTTCCAGGAACTGCTACTCTCCCTGCCGCTGTCCCAGATGAGTTTGGAGGGACAAGACAGAAGAGCGTAACAGCAGGAAGGCAGGGAAGGAAGAGAGGAGCACATGGCCTCAGGGTACCAACCATCCCCGCCACTGGATTGTGCTGCCTCTGGGGCTGACCACAGCGGCTGCTCCACCGCAGCGCAGCACTGCTCTGTTCCGCTTCGCAAAGGCAGAACACAGGTTAGCCAGATGGTCTGGCAGAGGCAGGGCCGAGAGATTAGAAGGAGTTAAACTAATTGCCTTAATCCCATTGCATGTATATCATCTAAATCCCGGCAATTACCGTGCTGAGTGCCTCACTCCCATCTCCAGGCAAATGCTTCGTGGTTGGAAACAGATGGGAGAGGAAGAACAAGACAGGGGACGGGATGAGCTGGGTCAGCCTGGGGGAAATCCCAGGGGCTCCGCCCCAGGGAAGGCAGGGACTGCTCACGGGGAGGCTTCAGGGGAACATCTTAAGGCGCTGCCCCACGGCTCTGCAGTCCAGCACAGGCAGGAAAACCCGATCTTGGGGGACAGCTTTAGCAGGGCTGGCCAGACCCTCGCTATGTCCAATTCAGACAGCACCTGAGCTCAGTGATTTTGGGGGCCATTCTCCATCTTGCTCCCCTTGTCTCCAAAGTGCTCACGAGCTTTGCAGTTCCTGTCCTGTGCTCCTACCTGTCTTGGGGACATTCGACAGCTGCTCCATCAGTTTCTTCTGCCAGAGGGCTCTAGTCTCTCTGCCGGGGCTGGAGGAACCAGAAGGAAAGCAAATCAGCACAGGAGCTCTGGGAGAAGGTGCAGCCTCCTCTGCTCCCCGGCGCAGGTCCCTGATGACAGCCTTCAGCTCTTCCCAAACACATCACGCACCCTGCAGCGGGAGCCTAGCCCCTGCCACAGCAGCCCTCAGCAGGTGCCAAGGCACCTACAGACCCTGCAGCTGTCTGCAGTCTGGTTCTGCAGCGGTAACTGAGGGCCACACACTGGGCTGACCCAACGTGCGTCTTCACTGCTCCTTACTGCCTCGTTCGCAGCAGGGAACCCAAGGCACACACATTCTGGCCCACCCCAGGCCCACCAAGGCATTGAAGTGCCAAACCCTACAGTTCTGCAGTACTTCATCAGTCAAGAAGGAAGCACAACGTCCCTCCAGAGCAAACCCCAGGCAGATGACACACCGTGAGCATCAGGACACAACCGGCCCCGGGAGAGGGAGTCGGTGCGGGTAGGAAGGAGTGTGGTGAGGAGTACCTGCAGTACTTCTCCAGCATGAACTCAGACAGATCCTGCAGGATCTTCTCGCTGTGCAGAGCCACAAATTGCTGCCGACAGATCTGATCCAGGGAGCAACGGTGAGCGCAGGTTAACAGGCGTTTTCCCCTCCTTCCCCTCAGTGCTTCTCAGCCAAGACAGGTCAGAGGTGAGGGACAGGGAAAGCAGTGGGCAAGAGTGGGAAGGGGGGGCTGCCGGACAAGGGTGAAGGGAATCAGCCTGGGGAGGTGGGAAGCAGAGGCCGACCCCCATTTATCAGTCTACTGTGTAACAGCCCTCACAGCACTCCAAGGGAAAGAGCCCAGGGCCGGACAGAGGCACCGACTCTGCAAGGCGCCGTGTTCAGCACTGATTTATGGGCAGATTCTCCCTCACGCCCTCCTCGATGGGTGGGAGGAGATGGGACTATGGCATCAGGAAATCAGCTGCAACCGCCAGCAAGGACCCCAGGCTCACCTTGCCCGGGTAAATAAATCAGCCTATGGAGCAAAGCCCAGGGGAGGCAAGGGCTGGCAAGCACCCAGAGGACAGATCAGCAAGATCCCTGCTCGCAAGGGACCCAGGAGGACACTTTTACCTGGTTCATGACGTCCACAGTGAGCGCGTGAGTCCAGTAGCAATCGTGGACTGAGACGAAGGTCAGACCCTGCCTGGGAGGCAGCAGAAGGTGCCATGAAGTAGTGCTGGGAGTCCCATCTCTGCAGCGTTCCCTGTCCCATGTGGGGCCCCTTGCTGGGAGACAGGCAGGGACCACGCGAGGAGGGGGACTCCCAGCACAGCGCCTGCAGATCTTCAGAGAGAGACGGCTAACCCCATGATCTCCCCGTCCCTGCCCTGCTGTCTCCTCTCAACCCTTCTCTGCCAGAAGGCCCAAGCACCCACCCACCAGGGAAACCTTCCCACATCGCACCCCTTTCCCTGGTGACGCTCTCCCAGCAGAGTGAGTCCGGAGCCAGGGAAGAGCCCCGGCTGCCCGCTGCCTACCTGAGGCAGTGCAGAGCCGTGAGCATCATGTGCGTGGAGTCCAGGGAGTGGATGAAGTTGGGTGGGAAGGCGTTCTTCTGCTTCACGGTATCAGGCTTCCTGCAGCACAGAATGGGAGACGGGAGGAGCTGGGGCCCTTCCAGGGCCAAAGATGAGAGCGGCAGCACAGAGCCAGTGCCAGCCAAGACCTGGGGCTGATGGGGGCAGCCCTGGGGGGCCCCAAGGCACTGCTGAAGAACAGGGCCCTGTTCCTCCCGCTGGCTTTCTGCGGCTCAGGGGATGCCAGGAGCTTTGGCACACATTGGCAGGTTCCACTGATGGGAAGGCTTTGTCCCCAGAGCACAGGCTGGGGACAGCAGGGGCTCAGTAAAGACCATAGTGTCATACTTACTGACTGCTGTTGTTTTTCACACTCAAGTTCTGCATGCTGCAATTCAGCTGCAGGGAGAGAGAAAAGGGATCAGCTGCCACACCGCACCACCCAGCCAGCACAAGGCGCTCAGCACTGCCCCGTACTTCTGGAGAGGGGATCGTGCTGACCACGAGCTACTCTGCTCTGGAGGAAACGTCCCTGGCTGCAACATGGGGCCTGGGCTGGGACCCTTCCAGAGTATCCCAGTCACCACGGTCACTCCTCAGTGACACCTTGCCTGCTTCCCCTCCTGAGGATGCTTGCAGACATCCTTCACCCCTTCCCAGTGATACGCTGATTCACCCCTGCAAGCGCTAAAAGAAGGGCTTCTGGAGGTGAGCGGCTGCGAGGACGAGACAGGCTGGGGAGATGTGAGTCAGCGCAGCAGCGCGTGGGAGGCGAGAGCAGCGAGACTGAATCACGCGAGCCCTGAGGAAGGCTCCTCGGTGCGGGGAACGGGCCCATGCCCCAGCTGCCTGAGTGGGACGGGAGCAGCAGGGCTTCCTCACCAGCCCACCCACACACTCCAGTCTCTGCAGCGAGCGACAAGGCTGAAGGATGTGCCTGCACACACAAACCCTACCTGCTCTGCAGGCTCACCCGCAGGTGATGCCGACCTGCCAAGCTTTTGCTTGCTGCCTCGAAGCCCAGCTGCCCTCTCCCTCCTCCCCACCATGGCACAGGAAGGGGTAGTTGAGTCCCGCACACCACATACTCACCACAGTGGACCTGGACCGATAGTAGGGCTGCACGATGGGGAGACCCAGAGGCGTGACCCACTCCACTGTCCGTCCCGACTGGGCAATGAGCTTGGCACTCTCTGTCAGCCAGTTCTTTAGCAGAGGAAAGTGGGGAAGAAAGTATCTGGAGTTAGTACGGGCAGCTGGGAGACCCCATCCGCTCCCAGCACAGGCGAGCCCGACTCCCACCACGGACTGTGACAGGCCAGTGCTTACGGAGGAGTTTGGCCCTGCAGCAGGCACAATCCCACACCTCTGGGCTGGGATAGGGGAATCCTCTCTGGGTCAGCACCCAGAATAACCACCTCTCCCCACAGAGCATCTTGCTGCCCTGGTCTATGTACAGGTGGACCAGGGAAGAAGAAAAGGAAGAGAGATAAGAGGCAGCAGAAACCTCACCTGGATATCTCGAGTCGCTGAGAACATCTCCTTGATGCCATTGAACACCTGCTTTACGAGGTAGTGAGACGCTTCCCACAAGTATTCCTGCATAGACCAAAGGCAGAGTGAGGGGTCAGGCAGAGGGGCAGCAAAAGATGCAAAGCAAAGTGATGGGACCTAGGGTAAGCTAAAAGAGCATCTCCCCGCTCCCTGGTGCCTCAAAATTGCCTCCACCACAGACTCTGCTGAGTCTTCAGCTGTTGCAGATGGCTGTGGGTTGGGATGCAGGGAGGCTGAGATCAGCATTTCAGATGGCTCCTTGTCCGGGGACAGGCTGATCTCTGTACAACATCCCTGGACAAACGGGAGGCTCTTGCAGCCTCATCTGCCCCAGGAATATAACACACAGCAGAAACACTCCCAGCACCAACCTGCCACAGCAAATCACCCACTCAGCAAGGACTGTCTCATGGTGGGGTCACAGAAGAATGAACAGGCATCACGAGGAGCAAGCCCCACAGAGCTCTGCCAGAGACAAGGGCCACTTCCAGAGGGAAGAGCACAGCCACAAACCTTGTTTTGCATCTGAAACACCAGCTGAGGCTGTCATGCCACCCAGCTGGGCCCAGGAAGGATGAGGAGCAGCCCCACCTGCAGAAGCCCTCCCCACCCACAAGTGGTGGCAGACAGCTCTCCTGCGGGCTGGACAAGCTTGGCACAGGCATGGGGGGGCTCAGTCCTGAACGTCCCTCTGCTCGCTGAGGTTTGGTGGGGTAAGGAGAAAGCAAGGCAGGAAGGAAACCCACAGGAAAGGCAGTGCAGGTTCCTCTCCCAGGAGGGACTGAGAGCTGAGGAAAACACCGCTGGGGGAGGCCAGGACACACATGCTACCTCAGGGAACTCGTCAATCTCCTTGAGCCGCTTCTCCATCTGCAGCCGTCCACCGTAGCGTGTGACACCGTACACCACTGTCATCACTGTCTGCTTCACCACCTTGCGGCTGATGAAGCCTTGCAGCACTTGGGCGATCTTCACCCCCTGTTCAGCATCCTTCTTCCGAAACTCCTCCACCTGAGGAGGAGATCGCCCTGGGAGGTCAGCCCCACTGCGAGCCATGCTGGCCCAAGCCACCTCCATGGCTGGGGGAGTCAGGAGGGCCATGTGAGACCCTCCCAGCTGTGCACTGCCTGGCCTGAACTCCCACCAGAAACCCTGCAGCCCCTCTTCACCAGCCCCAGTTAACAGAGATCATCTGCTGAAGGAATCAAGAGGCAACTGTGAGAGTTATCTCACGGATAACTGTCCCCGCAGAGCCTTCCACTGCTGCCTCAGCAGAGCAGTGTCACTTGGCAGCTGGATGGTGCTGGACATCACAAGGACGTGGCACTATGACTGTGGCTCAGGACTCAGGTTCTCCCACCTCTGCCACCCTCAACGATAACTCTGAGCAAACCGGGTGCCCTCTGTGTGCTCCTTCCGCTCTGGTGTGCTGCTGCCTGGATAAAACATGCTGAGACATAGAAGGCAGAGCCAGGGGTTCAACACCAGTTGGGTGAGTTTGGTAGATCTCAGCACGCTTCCCAGCAGGCTCATTTCACATCACGTCTTGCCAAGAAAATTGAAGACTTAGCAGCAGTGCCAAGGGCTGAATCCCTCCCGCTTCCTCCTACCCAGCTCAAAAGAAGAAAATCCCATAACCTGCAGGCCAGCCAGCTGTGACCACAAGATGAGGAACACTCTCTGCTCTCTACCCTACTTCTCCCAGACTTCATTCAGGAGAAGTGGGGACAGCAGAAGTCCCAGTGGATTTCTCATGGCTACCTCTGTCAGGACAGATCTCCACCCAGATCCTCACTGCAGCTGCTGCAGTGGTTCCCATTTGGGGAGGGAGAGACTCTCCGCCTGTGACCAGCTCGTGCTTTCCCAGCCCTCTGAACACTGGTCTGATCTCGACCTTTTTCCTTGGGCGCTAGAGTGACCCTGTACAACACAGCAGCAAGAGGTGGAGGCGGGTCCGAGAGGACACCTCCCCATATCCCTGCTGTGCCTCACCTGCTGAGCCACCACACTGTAGACATCCTGGGGGACATTGCAGGGCATCAGATTGACAGAGATGGCACCAATAAGGTCCCGGCCAAGGGCTGCGTAGTGCTGCAGACCATTGCAAGAGCCGTCCTGTGTGTGGAAAGAGAGCAGGGTGGAAACAACCTGTTAGCATGCGGATGGAGCCATGCTTAACAGCACAGATACACTTGGCTCAGAAGGTTAGTGCCATTTTCTCCTGCCTCTCTTCAGACAGGTTTGCAGCCGATCTCCCAGCAGCAGCCAGGGCCACACCACTTTCCATTTTCCTTCTAGCCAGTTTTCCTGTCTGGGTATCATCACTAATTACTGTTGTCTATGAGGTTTAAAAAAAGAAAACCTCACATCACACTGCCCCCTCCATGAATTTTCAAAGACATCAGAGCTCTGTGGAAACACTGAAAAACAGAAAATTTGGAAAACCACAAATCTGTCTAGGATGCTAAAAGAAACCCCAAGAGCCAGCACTCAAAACCACCTCAGAAAACCCAAGAGCAGGATCAGAGGCAGGCCAAGCCGAAGATCACTCAGCAAGCCACAGCTGACTCCAAGGCTCTGGCGAGCTGTGCTGCCTCTGCTCCGTGCCTGATGAAAACATCCTTCTGACAGAAACCAGTCCCGACCCAGCTGTTCCCAAAGCTGCAGTTACAGAGGCACGCTGACCGATCTGTCACAGCAGCTGCCCTGACAGCCCTCCTGGGACCAAGACCAGCTTGGATGAGACGGGCAGGACCTGAACGATGGCATGGGAAGGTCCTGCTGTTCTCCAAAGAGTACCAGCAGAACCGCCTCTCACGGAAGATGTGCCGCTGCTTTGGACAATCCCTGCTCCTCCTGTGCTTGGGTTCTGCCTGGTCAAAGGGAGCCTGCAGCTGCCGGCAGGATCAACCCTCCTCTCCCCCTCCTCCCGCAGCCTGCAGTGCAGCAAGTCGCAGAGCTGAGAATTGACAGGGCTCCGGCAGCCCTGCCGCGGCAGAAGAGCTGCCTCTATTAACCAAGTGCTGATGACTCAGGTGGAAAGAGACTCGGGTGCCCTCCAGAAGTCGTCCTTGCTTGAATTTCATTAACGGCACCCTCCACACACCCCCAACTGCTCTCTTGATCTTTTGTTGTCATAACAATATCAGTTTAGATGGTCTCATACATATTCCAGACCATTGCTGCTGGCAGAATACACCCCCGTTCTCCCCTCCCCATTAGGGCCATCTGATCTCCTAATGAGATAAATGAGCAAACCCCTCTCACCAGGAAAGCAATTAATCATTGTCTCCCATGCAGCAAGGGGATTTATCAGTGCAGACAGATAGCTGGCTGGGCAGCGGCTGCAGAGAGAGCTGCAGATCTGCTGGGACGCAGCAGCGAGAAAGGGCTGAGCGCTGGCTAACGGAAGCGGCTGCCTGACTCCTCTCTCTGGCCAGGAAGGACAGATGTCTTCAGAGAGCTGAGCAGCACCTGAGCGATTGCACTTGGCCCGCTCAGAGCAGGGCACGCCTGGGACTGAGCAGGGACAGGGCACATGGTGAATGACAGGGGACAGATCGGATCTGTCCCCCTGCCCTTCTTCAGAANAACGACAGGCCCTTCTTCAGAGGTCCAGACCTCCCATCCTCTGCTCCTGCAGGGCTCTTTGGCTCCAGCCTCAGAAGAGAAGCAGAGCAAAGGCCCCTGAAGCCTCAGCACAGCCCCAGGCACTTCAGACGGGCAGGTGCTGCCATGCACCCACGCCACGTCCCACCCAGCCGGAGTCGGGCTGATTTCCAGTCCTGATCCCATGGCTGGAGAAGGTAAGACTGGCCCAGCTCTCACCCTGCGGGCAGCTGACAGTGATCTCCCAGACAGGCTTTGCTCCAGCCAAACGAAGCAAAGCAGCACTTAACTGTACTGGCTCATTAATGGCTGCATGCAGCAGCAAATTACTGGAGTTCTCAAGCCAAGATGCCCATAGACTGCACTCCCATTGTTAAGAAAGCCTGGGCACATGGCATAGTAAATGCAGGATTGCAGACCTGGATGCTTCTACCCTGAGCTTTCTGCCCTGCCCGCTCTCCTCCCCCTGCTCAGCCGCACGGGCCACACAGATCTGTTGGGCTCCTACCTGGTGAACTGGAAAGTGAGAGATGTAGGCTGCTGGATCTGGGGACCGCGAGGCTTTGGCGATTTCCATACAGCATGCCAAGGCTTGCCAGGGTTCATCGGTGTTCATCCACCACTTCCTGCCCTGGAAATAAGAAAGCATAGGCTGGTAGGAGCCGGCAGTGCTCTTGTGGCACCCCAAAGCAAAGGCAGGAGCCCCTGCACACCCAGAATATACTGGGCAAGGCACCTCCTCCCACCATGCCTTCATTTTTGTAATATTTCATTGTGTTTTCAGATAGAAATGTGTTATTTAGGAAACTTGGCAACACTTTGTTTCCCTTTTTCCTCACAAAGCGTTCTTTCAAAATGTTTTTGTTGCAAAATCAACCTCATTCCCATTTTATTTTACTTTCTAGAAGCTGTGATAAATAAGAGGAATGGTTAATCTCCTCTGAAATTAATGACAATGCTGATCCTTTTTTTTCCTTAGTATATTTGGACAATTCCTATTTGAACTCACCAAGGAACTTCCCTGCTTTTGAGTTTGGTCATTGAAGGGGAACCTCCCCCAGCTGCAGGCCCCTGGAGCCCATGCTACTCCCCCACAGTTCGGGGTCCCACCACTCCACCCCAAGAGCGAGCAGAGCCCTGCCAGCCGTTCCCCACCTACCGTGAGCGGGTTATCGGCCGAGTCCAGGATCTCCTCCATGATTTCATTGGCGTACTCCAGCCGGTCCTGCAAGGCATCCTTCTTCTTCAGCCCCGTGAGGTTAATGAGGTGGATCTTCAGCCAGTCAAGGCCCTTGGGCCCCAGTGGCCTCCCCTCTGCGAAGAGCAGGATGGCCCGGGTGACATCGTTACCGAGGTGGTTGAAATAAGGTGGGCAAGGGTAAGTCCTGCCTCGGAAGTCCATGTTGTGAGGAAACCAGAACACCTTGTCCCTGACATAGTTGGCGATGGAGAGCTTATAGAGTGCGTCCATGCGCAAGCTGTGCATTTCAGCTGCCTTCTTCTTGCACAGCAACAACTCGTGCTTCTGGGACTTGCTCCAGGTAGAGGAATTGCCGGAAGCAGCAGGAGGCCTGGGGGCCTCAGAGACGGGCGGTGGGATGTCCAGCTTCTCATTGCCTTTGTCATTGAAGATGGATATGATGATATCCAGCACCGGCTGGTTAATCTTCCAGGCGCAGTTGCCCAGCTGGTTCAGGGCATCCAGCACGGGGTGGAGGTTCACCGGAGGACACTGCTCCAGGAGCAGCTGGTGCTGGATGGCCCCATCCACAAAGCGCATCAACTTGGTGTCATTCAGGACAAAGGCACCAAAGTGGGGGGAGGTCCAGGGCACCGGGGGGCACAACATGGGTATGGCAGAGGAGTTAAAGGTCAGCAAGGTCTCTGCAGCATCTGACACAATGTGGGAGAAAATGGGATGGGGCTTTATCAGCCCAACCTGGAGAGGAGAATCAGAGAGGTAAAGGTAGAGGATTAGGGGTGGAGTCTGGAAGAGCACGTGGTCAATCAGCCATTATAATAACGATCGTGCTAGGTACTGACACTGTCCCCACAGAACCAGAGGCTCCTCCAAGTGTCCCTGAGCAGGAAAGGCAGTGTGGAGGGAAAAGGGCCTTGCAAAGGCCCAGTTCCCATGAAGAGGTGACCTGCACAGTCCCAGAGTGCCCAGGACAAGGCTCACCTGCCAGCTGCTGCGGAAGGAGTAGATGTGGTAGAGGACAGGGATGAGCTTAGGCTCCAGGCGGGGATTGAGGATGTTCCTGGGCACCTTGACAGCCTGCACCAGGAGCTCCAGCATGTGCATGCCCAGGCGCATGAGGAGCATGTACGGCCAGCTGCAGTCCTTCAAGTTCAGGGAAGGCCCAAAGCCTGCTTCTGCCACCAGCTTCTCCCAGTATTCCCGTGGCAAGTACTTGTCAGGCTGGGAGGTGGAAGGAGAAAAATCAGGTCAGCTGCAGGGGCCAGCCGTGCTGCTCCCAGGTTTGCCAGATGGGATCTATGGACCTGGAACACGGCTGAGGAGGACTCTCCTGTCTCTGTGTCTCCATGAGGTCCTCCCTCACAGGGGTATTTGGGGAAGGACTGCTGACGTGGCCAGGGCAAGCCCAACAGCGATAACCTGCTTCTGCTGCAGGGCAGGACAGCAGTGCTGCAAAGCCCTTCCTCTCGCCACATCCCTGTGCTGACACCTTGTCCCCACACCGCCCTGACCCTCCCTCCCAAACTGCAGATCTGCCTCCCCTGCCACGCCACAGGCACACAGCTCTGCTAACGACCTGCTTATCCGGCCCTCGAGCTGCCCACATCGCTGGCCTTGGCCCCTTTCTCCCCTCCCCTCCTGGCCTGCAAAGCGCACCCTCCTCAAGCCCCAGAGCTCCTGCACGGGATGCAGGACCCCAAGGGGTCAACTCTGCCGATTTAAACCCTTCAGGCTCAGAAACACCCACTGCTATGGCGGAACCAGCCTGCCTGTCGCCATGGGGCATGTCGCCCAGTGCTAGATGAGGCCTTACTGGTGGTTCTGGTGGCCTCTGCAGCAGCAGATTCCCAGAATCTGGACCTTGTGCTTGCGATGAGGTGGACAAACTGCCTCGCCCTGTCTCCGCTCTGCTGCTCTGTAACCTGCAGGCCCCCGACCCCCTCTCCCAGGCGCACCTACCTGGCTGTCCTTTGCCAGCAGGTGGATGTAGTCCTTATAGACCTCCTGCACCTTCTCCAGCTGGCGGCTGCGCAGCTTCCTCTGGGTGACATATCTGTTGTAGACTTTGGAGCCCAGCTCCCTGGCCAAGACAGCCAGGGATTCTCCTTGTGGAGAGAGGGTGTTGAGGATCTGAGAAAGGGGAATGCAAAGAGGCTCTTAAGGAGGAAGGAACAGAAAGACGGAGCAGAGAGACAAAGTGGGAGTTAAAGCCCTTGTGTAGGGAGCATAGAAAGATGCTGATTCCTGTGATGCTGAGCAGATGATGAGGAAGGAAACATGGCCAGGACAGAGCTGGGGCTTCTCAGCACAGGGAGCAGACAGAGCCTGCACCTAATAACCTGGGCAAACTTTGAGGGTCATGTCTGATTCTGCTGGGCCAAGGGGGACATCAGTGCTTTGTGGCAGCCCTATAGCCATGGGGGCAGTCCTGTTCCTTGGGCTCTGTGAGGGCAGGGCAGGGTCCTACCTGCAGCATGATGCCCACGTACTCCTCATCCGGCAGCAGGCACAGGTAGGGATAGAGAATGTTGTACCCCGACACCGTCTTGTGCTTGGACATGCTGTGCTTCGACTTCTGCAGGGCCTGGAGGATGGAGTCGTGCCATCGGGAACGAAGGGTGGCCAGCAGTTTGCGCTACACAGAAATGGAAGCGAGACAGTAATGCTGTGGTGAGCGTGTCACCAAGGAGCTGCCCCCCTCTTCAGGCCACCAACCCCTGCATCTCTCCCATAGGTCCTGAGGGCTGAACTGCCCCCCTCCTCTCCAGACATGCAGCCCCCAGACCCCCTGAGCTTTACCGCTTTAATGGCTTGTGGGGTCAGAGGTTTGGTTGACTCCACCGACTCGATGGTTACGGTGTTGTCCAGCTCCATCTCCAGCTGCTGCTGAAAGCGCTCCTGCAACTCCTGCACAGAGAAATCCACCTTGGGGTATGACAGCATCTTCTCCTGCAACAAAAGTGAGGCAATAAGTGCCAAAACCCAGAGGAAGAGAAGACACACTTATTCTCCCAGCTTCCCTGCAAGAGGGATGTGGTATGAGTCCCTGCTGAAGACACCTTTCTGGGACCTCTGAGTCCAGAGGCCTGATGTCTCCGGCTAGCAAACCCCAGGGAGTCGAGGAACAGGCCTCTCCAGAGGCTGCTTTGTTCCTGTATCATGGTCAAGCATCCCCCCAAGCACCCCCTCCAACGTATGAAGGTCACCTCCAGCCCCCCCGCCAGCCCTTGGCTTCTCTGTTCCTCTGTAAGGCTGTTGGTAAGACTATTTGATGATTTGCGTGGGCTATCAAGCAGAGATCGGGCTAAAAAGTTCTTCCCATATTACAGTCCTGGGCTAAACCTGAGGACACCCAGGAACACCATTTGGCCAGTTCCAACACCTCCTCGAGCTGCAGAGACATCCCTGAGCTCTGTGGCTTACTTTGGAGTAGAAGTCCTGGAGCAGAGAAGACTTGCAGGTCTCGGGGTTGGGTGGAGGGGGCAGCTGGTAGTTGGGCTGGACAGTCCTAATGGCACTCAGCACCTTCTCCTTCTCATCTTCCTCAAACAGGCACTTTTGGAAAAGCTCATCTACATGGAAGCCATCGTTCTTCAGCTGCTGCACACATCTGAGGGGGGGCAGATGAGACATGCTTAATCTTTCACAGGGGACTGTGCTTATTGTACAGAAACCTGCAAATAATGAGGCAGTGAACAAAGTTTCTCAACAGAGGACTAAGCATGGAGAAGAGAAGACAGGTTGGGGGTGACCCTTTTGAGGATCCAAGAACCTTGAAAGTATCAGGCTTTTCCTTCCTCACTTGTGCCCTCAGCAGCATCGCCTGGACCCACATGAGACACAGCACAGGACAAAGAGCCACCCCTGCCAAATCCCTGGCAATCACAAAAGCAAAACCCTCTCCAAGGATTACCTCTGAGCACAGAGCAGGAGACTGGTACACGGCTCCAGGCCGTTCCAGGGGTGTACCCACCATGCCGGGTGGCCCCCAGCACCCTTCCTCTGTGCCACCCTTCATGCCAGGACAGCTGCATGAGGGTGCAACCTCTCATGCTCATTGGAAGGCTCCGACAGCCCCAGGGAGCAGGATGTGCCCCATGCACTTACCCTGGAATGCCTCTTCCCTTCTCCTGCACGCTCCTCAGAGCGTGCTTCATGCAGCAACCACTGAACGCCTTTTGGCAACTTGTGCCTGACCGAGCCCATGTCTGCCCAGCCCCAAACAGGGGAAGAATGGTGCAGAAATGGGCATAACTGGGAAACCCACAGAAGGCAGATGCCTCAGTCTTCCAAGACCATGACTGTCGGGCAGCCTGGCAGCAGGACGCTGTTCTGCGGGAGCATACGGGCTCTCCCTGCCCTCCACACACAGCCAGGAGCCAGCTCTCGGGGCTGCAGGAGCTGCTGCGGTGGGGAGCTGCCTCCAGAGCACAGCCTGTCCCAACAAGGTCACCCGCCTCGGGTTACAGCGATCAATTATCCACGCCTCCAGCCCGCACCTCTGCTGAGCAGGCGGCTTTCACCTTCACTCGGCTGGGGAGGCCGAGCTCCGCTGCCGCCGTTGTGAGACTGAGCAAAAAGATGCAGGTTCCTTCACCCTCAAATAACCCTGCTCTCCCCTCCAGCCTGAGACAGCAGATGGGAACCCACAGGGCTGGCCACAGCCTGCACAAAGGGGCAGGGGACTGAGGTGCATGCACCGAGCCTGGGAGCCAGGGCACGGAAGCACAGCTTGCATGGCTGCAGCAGGAACAGCCTGAGCACCAGGAGCAGCCGCAGCACCTGCAGGGAAGCTCTCTTCCCTGCAGCCCCCATTGCTGCCCGGGACCAGAATCCCCCCCATGCATCAACGTCTCCCACTCCCCAGCCCCACAGAGGATGCTGTGGGACCGCATCTCCTGGCTCTGCCAGGATGGAGCCGGGATCCAGAGCACAGCAGAGCCCAGAGCCCCACCTGCCGACTGGCCCAACCCGTGCCGGGTGACACTGGAAGGAGGACAGCCCGACCCGGGTGACAGCGGCACCAGCCGGCCCCCCATCAGCCACAGAAAGCTAAACGGGCAGGAGGGAGCCCCTGGCAGCTTTGGGAAAGCATGAAGAGCTCAAGAGGTGACAAACAGCTCCCTGAGCCTGAATTGCAATGTGCTGTGAATCCTGCTGCTGCGTGTGCCCCAGCTGCATTTTGGCACGTTTTGGAGCAGGCAGGAGCTTTGGTGAGGAACAGCTCTACATCTCTGAACATCCACTCTTCCCAAAAACCACCCCACAGCAGCTCAGTCAAAACAGCAACTCCCGCCTTATGCCCTCAAAGAGACCCTGCAGTCTGGGAGCAGAGCGAGAAACAACCCTGATTTCACGTGTTCCCAGCACAGGCTCAGCACTCCAGGCCACACCGCTGCCGTGTCCAAACGGAGAGAGCACATTTAGGAGAGGAAGGGAAACGAGAGCTCGTGCCCCACACGCAGTGCCAGCAAACAGACACAGTTGTGGGGAAACACACACACGCCCTGGTGAGGTTTGGGGTTGGCAAATCCATGCAGGTGTGCTATAAACATCTGCCTATAGACAGCCCTACAGGTGCACTGCTGTACTGATGCAACACCCACACACCCCGGCAGGAAAGCCAATGCCAGTCACTTGTAAATCAGCTGACTGGAAGACATTCACTCAGAGGCATCTAGAACTTGTTAGTCAGCCAAGGGACACACAGGCCAGTGATAAATCCCTGAACCACCCAAGGGTGTTTGTGCAGCATTAGCAGATCACCAGAAAGCTTTCTCCATCCTCTGGCAAGGCAGCTGGCTGTGCTACCAGACCCAAGCACTGCCCCGAGACCCAGCCTGCCGGCATCTCACAGAGCTCCTTGCTTTGGGTCTAACACTTATTTTGCCCATTACACTCCACAAAATCCATCTGAATCTCCCAATCGCACTCTTCCAGAGAGCTGGCACCCTGCAAACTCCAGCTGTTTGGCTGAGCCTACCAGGAAGGGCAAACTCCATGGCGGTGCTGTAAAAACAAATGGAGGAGCCATTCCTACTGGGCAGTGATGGAGGGGCCAGTGGGAGAGAGATGCCCAGGATGGGCGCAGAACCAAGGAGTATCTGACTGAAGAGAGGCTGCTCCCAGCCCAGGGAGCTGCTCTGTGAGTTCTGTGGGGAGCAGACTCAGCTCTGGCCAGAAGCAAGGTTGTTCTCACCTCCTACGTCTCCTTTCCCTGCAAGATCTCAGACAAACTCCCTAGCAGCTAGGGGTGGAAAGGAGGGCCCACTGCGGGAGCTTTGCCTGCCCCTAAATCAGGCCAAGAGAAGTACGTCAGAGCATCAAAATGTGCATGCAGCGGGGGCAGGTCTTCCCGACCCTGGGCCAGCGCATCTCCTCCCCAGAGCAAGCTCCCAGTTCTCCCAGCACAGTGAAGCGGCAGGCTGTGGAGATGCTGTCCCAGGGTCCCTGTGGCAGGTGAAGTGCGTTACCTCTCGATGGCTTTGGTGGACAACTGGTTCCGGCCCATGCACTCCAGCACTGCCGCGTAGGAGTCCAGGCTGGGCCGGAGGCCGACAGACTCCAGCATGGAAAACAGCCGGTTGATGCGCTGCAAGCGGCCCTGTGGATGAGAAGGGAAGGGGGCTGTGGACACAGACACCAGCAGCCCCAAATCACAGCTTCATGCCCCTCTGCTCCTCTTCAACTTCAGCCACGTCTATCCTGCCCCATCCCCTTCTTCCCGTCAAAGCCATCTCACAGGGATCAGTGGCCTGATTCAGTGGCCATCTATCAGCTCCATCCCTCTCAGCAGAAGCCAAGCCCTCCTTGAACACTTGCTGAAGGCAGATGTGACAAACACAAATAAAACCACGACCACTGCTTCTACAAGCATGAGGCTCTCCCTCCTGAGCCAACCCCCCTCTCCCCTCGGCCACCCAGAAAACCTGACAGGCAGACCACGGCAGCAGGCCGCAGCTCGCTACCTTTCTTGCCCAGCTACGCATCACGATGTTGTAGGCATTGACATTCAAAAGCCTTCTTTTCACAGGGGAGCTGTGGTACATGAGAAGGAACCTCTCAGCCTCCTCTGGCTGCTGCAAGAAGAGGAAGCATTCGAGGTTGGACTGGATGGTCTGCTGCAGGATCTTGTACTGGCTGTTGTCCTTCTCCTCCAGCACCCTCCGAGGCTTCTGCACATTTGCACCCTCCTTCACTGCTGCCACCCTGGGCTTGCTGTAGGCATAGACACGGTGGGAGCCAGCATGGCCTTGGCTCCAGGCAGCAGCCACTTTAGCCTTTGGGGTCTTCAAGGTCTTCTTGGCTTTAGCTTTGGCCTTCGCCTTGCCCTTTGGTTTGGCCTTGACCTGGCCCTCCAGAGCCAGCTGGGTTGCAGCGATAGATAATTTCCGCTCCACCTTCAGCTGCCGGATATACATCTCCTTCTTCAACTTCTCGACCCAGCTGCTGGGCTGGGCCGGGCTCTCACCCCTTCCCCTGGGAGCAGGTTGCTCCTCCACGGCGCTGGGAGCCACCACTTTCTGCAGTGAGTCCTGGTACTTGTCATTCCTTAGCGGGGCCAGCTCTGCTTTGTTGACTGTCACCTCTGGGATGTTGCTGGCTTGGAGCTGCTTCACTCGAGCTTTCAGCACTGCCGGGAAAGACACAGCCGGGCAGAGGTGAAGGGATGCAATGCGTGGCAGAAGGTTTTGTCCCACCCCAGGGCTTCACCTCTGGGAGCACCCAGTAACATGCCCAGGAAAAGAGGGTCCACACAAGGACTTCTTCCGCCCTTGGCCAGCCCTCCTCCCAGCAATCAGCTGCTTTGACCACTGCCTTTCTGACATCCACCCCTACGCTGTGGCCCACCCCCGCCTGCCAGGAAACCCAACAATGTCACTGCAAGGGAAAAACCACCAGCTCACCCTTGTCTAACCTGCTGGCTGGTCACTTCACTGGGCCTCTCTCCAAGGACCTCATGCCCTCAGCTCACCCGGGCAGACAGCCCAAAGCCAGAGCACGTTCCACAACAGTCTATAGGTCCCTCGCACGCCCTGGAGGGACCCTTCTACCCTCCCCCTTAGGACCACTCTGTGTTTTAGAGCAACTCAACACTCCCTGTGGGTAGGGTGGGCCTCCAGGTCCTTAAGACAGAACAGAACTTGCTCAGGGGGGCCAGCAAGTCCATGGGAAGCCCCACATGCTTGCCCAGGTTACGAGTATTTACAGTCTCAAATATCTTCTTCATGGCTACACCGAATGCGAAGACTGTGAGAAAACATCCCAGGACACTGATCAAGGGAAACCCTGCAGCTCTCCCAGCCCTCCCTGACTCACCTTCCAGCAGCTCTGTCCTCTCGCAGATGCCATTTCTCCTCGCCTTCTCCTTGGCACTGGCTGAGGAGTAGTTCCTGAGAACACTCCATGAGATTCCTGCAGCACAAAGACATAAAAACTGGGAGATCAGAGGCAGCTTCACCTCTTACACCGCTCACTGCCCCACAGCCCTGCCCCAAGCCATGGCTGGGCCCCAGCTGGGCACAGAGGGGAGAGGGCACGCAGTGTTTCCCAGCTCAGCTTGCAGGTCCCAGCACCCTCAGCAGCAGTGCCACAGAAGGGNGTCAGCTCTGTGCTACCAAGTGACAGGGACACCCCCCTTGCCCCCTGGCTCTTATCTCTTGGAAGGAACACGACCGCAGGGATGCCACAAACCCCAGCGCTGTTGCACGGGGTGACAGGACCCCAGCAACCCCCAGAGCAGGCAGGGACAGGACCCCAGAGACCCCCAGTGTCACCCTTAGAGAATGACAATGGCCCAGGACACCCACAGCCCCACCTCTATCCCTGGGGGAGGGCGCCCGACCCTCATAGCCCCCAGCTCTGCCCCACTGGAGGGTTCGGGACGCCGGGGACCCCCAGCCCTGTCCTGGGGGGATGCTCTGGCCCACCGAGACCCCGCAGCCCCGTCCCCGCGGTCGGGGTGAGGCCTCCGGGACCCCGCAGCCCCAGCTCCGTCCCGGGGGGTGAAGGGCAGGACCCCAGGGACCCCCCTCTCCCCCCTCCCCGGCCCCGGTGCCCGCCCCGGCCCCTCACCGGCGCCCCGCAGCCGGGCCGGGCCCAGCAGCGCCGCCCGCAGCCGCAGCACCGACATTCCCCCGCGCTACGCCGCCATGCCGCGCCGCGCGCCCCCACTGCGCAGGCGCCGCGCGGTGCACGCCGGGAGCGGGAGTTCCGCCGCGCCGGACTGCGACTCCCATGATGCAGCGCGGCCGCGCCCCGCGCCCCCTGGCGGCCGCGCCGGCCCCGACGGGACGGGACGGGACTGGAGCCGGGGGGGNGGGGGGGGGGGGACGACGACGACGACACACGGGGCAGCCCCGAGCCCCTCCCGGCCCCGAGCCCGGCGCGCCTCGGGCCGGAGACAGACGGACCCATCCCCGGGCCCAGGGCAGCCCCCCCCGTACCCTGCCCGAGGGCCCGTCCCCCGCCCCCCTTCCGCGGCAGCCGGTGGGGACCGGAGCGTGCGTTCTCCCCCAGCGGGCGCCCTGCGAGCGCAGGAGAGCGACCGGGGACGGAGATCCGGGACGGCCGTCGGGGCGCCGATTTATGAATGGGAGGCCCCGCCCCTCGGCCCCGCCCCGCCACGCCCATTGGCCGCCGCGGACCCCGCCCCGCCCCTCCCGCCGGCTCGCCCCGCGCTCGGGCCGCCCGCGCCGTCGGGGCCGGTCGCCGCCGCCGCCGCCGCGGCCATGGCCCGTCGCCCGCCGCCCCGCCGCGCCCCGCCGCCATGAGGCGCGGGGGCCCCGCCGCCCTCGCCGCCTGCCTCGCCGGGGCGCTCGCCGTGCTGGCGGGGCCGGGGCCGGCGCCGGGGCCGGGGGCGGGCAGTGCCGCCTGGGGCGGCCGGCGGCCCCCCCGCAGCTACGGCCACCTGGAAGGCGACGTGCGCTGGCGGCGGCTCTTCTCCGCCACCCGCTTCTTCCTGCGCATCGACGGCGGCGGCGGCGTGGAGGGGACGCGCTGGAGGGAGCGGCCGGGCAGTGAGTGGGGCCGGGGCCGGGGCCGGGGAGAGCCGGGGAGAGCCGGGGCCGCCCCCCGGGGCGCTGCGGCGGTGGCCGGAGGCGGACGGAGGCGCCCCGGGGCGGCGGCGGGGACCCCGCTGTGCCCGGCCCCGGGGGGCGCCCGCAGCGCCGCCCAACGAACACCTCCGGCCGGGCGGGAGCCGCAGGTCCCCGCTGTCCCCGCTGTCCCGCGGACGGCTCACCGGGGCACGCAGCTCGCCCGATCACGAATGGCTCCGGCTGCCCGCGCCCCCGGGAGCCCCTTTCCCGGGGCTCGGCTGCCCGCCGCACTGCGGGAGCGAGGAGAGGTGTGCGGGCACCGGCATGCGCTGGCCGGGGACCCGGTGTCACTCTGCCCGCGCCTGGGGTCACCCGGGGGTCCCCTCACCCCCTCTCCTCCTGCCGGCACAGACTGGGGGGCTGCGTCCCCTGTGCTGCGTTTCGCGTCATCTTCATCTGGCGCTGACTGGGGGGATCTGGGGAGGGTAAAGGCTGAGGAGGAGGAGGGACGGAGGAAGCTTTGGGGTGATGCTGGTCTCCACACCGAGCACGCGTGCGGCTGGCACGGGAGAGTGGAGCAGCCCCGTCGGAGGGGACGGCAGAGCACCCGCTGCCTGCAGAGCGGGTCGGGGCTCGGCACAATCCGAGGGCACACGTGGACCGCAGGGACCCCCATCGCGCAGGGACCCCCATCGCGCAGGGACCCAGATGGGCGCAGTCGGCGGCCCCCGCCGCAGCACGCAGAGGGGACACTCACTGCAGCCTCCCCACGGGCTGCTCACAGCAGAGTCATGGCACCGGGCAGTGCATCCCGGGGGGGACGGAGAGGGCGAACGCTGCGGGATGTCGGCGGTGCCCAGGCTGTGCTGCGATCTGGCGCTTGGGAACAAGCAGGCAGGATTAGGCCTTGCCCTGGGGCTGGGGCTGCGTCTGCTCCACCCTGCAGCCCTCGGGAGCGGCCGCGTGCGGCGGTGGGAAGAGGCGGCTGCGGAGGCCGGCACCGGGGTCCCCACGGCAGCGGAGAGGCTGCTCCCGGCACCGGGGTCCTGCCTCAGCTCCGCGGCCGCCCGCTCCTACCTGGGCCCCTCCAGGTGACAGCGCCGTGGGTCCCGAGGGGACATGGCACCCGCGGTACGGCTGCAGCAAGCTGCAAGCCCAGCTTCAGCCCCCGTGGTATCAGCCCATCTGGGCACTGGGTCCCGGCCCCCCGTGACAGGGAGGGGGGCAGCAGGCCGGCAGGGCAGCGGCTGGACAGGGTGGGGTGCTGGGGGCCCGGGGAAGGGGGGATGCCCGAGCATCCCCAGGGGGGCCTGGCGGGGGGCGGGAAGGATGCTGCAGACGGGAGCAGTACCCTCCGGCCCATGTCCTGGTGGCAGCGGGGGCCGCGCTGTCACCCGGCCGGCCGCAGGACGAGGGAGGCCAGCCCAGCCCAGGGAACCCTCTCACGGCGTCAGAGGCTGTCGGGAGTCCCGACCGGGCGCGCTGCCACCTCAAAGCGCCCCAACACGTTCCCTCGGCCGTGTGGCAATGGGGCCCGGCAGGTGGAGCGGCTCCAGGCTGTCGCATGGGGCTCGTGCTGGTTATCGGCAGTATAACCTGCGCTCGGGCTGGGCTCGGGCTCCGCTCCTCAGCCCTCGCGGCAGCTGCAGGGTGGCAGGGACTGTCCCAGGCCGTGCCCCGCATCTGCCCCAGCCTCCATGGGACCCTGCTGGGACAGAGGGTGTGAGACTGGGAGCACTGGGAGCTGCCCCCGGGCTGCTGCCCCGCGCCGGCAGGGACCCGACGCCCCGCGTGGGGCCAGGTGCTGGCCAGGCATCGGCAAGCAAAGCACGGCAGAGCCGGCTGGGGCGCCGGGAACTGCAATGGGGGGTTATTTTTAGAAAAGCAGAAGTCCTTTGTTATAAATAGCAAGCAGCTCCAGACGGTGATCAAGTGGGATGGATTCGCAGGCATTTGCTCAGCCCTTCCCCACGGCTGCTCCGTGTCAACAGCTTCGCTGGGCCCGGCCCCGCGGGTCCCAGTGGGTGCCGGGGCAGGGTGCTGGTGGCAGCACCGAGGCGGCTGGGCTGAAAATCCCCTCTTACCCACTGCCCTGAGGGGCACTGCACTCCGGAGCCCTCACTCTGCCCTGGTGCCACATCCACCCCCTCTGCTCCCGGCGAGGGCACGAGTGCCCCGGGGGAGGCGATGCCCAGGTGATGCCGGCTCAGCCGGGGGGGTCGATGCTGGTGAATGCGCCTGCCCCGGGGCTGCAGCCCCCTGTGCTGTGCGTGCTGCCAGCCAAAGCCTCCGCTCCTCCCAGCCCGGCCAGCCGGGGCGGCGGAGCCCGTGGGCAGCTCCTGCTGCGGCTCACACCCTTCCCACTGCCCTCCCCGCACCGCTGCCCACTGGAGACTCCTTCTCCCCTTCCCCCTCACCCTGGGCCCGGTGGGCGGCAGGGCCGGCAGCGGCGCTCGGGGCTGGTCGGGTGCGAGGCGGTGCAGGAATCCCGAGGCCCTGACGATGCTCTGGGTGTTTCCCCCGTCAGAGCCGCTGGTCCGACCACATGCCTTTCCCATTAGCGGCTGTGCCGGGAGCTCGGCGGCTGGGCACACGCACACCAGCCCAGCCGGGCCCCGCTGCGGCTTCACAGCCTGGCTGCAGCCACCTCCGGGGCTCATCCCCACATCCTGCAGCGCTGCCGCATCCCTCCTGCCCAGTGCCCGGCTCAGGGCTGTGTGTCGTGCCAGCCGGACGACCGGTGGTGGCATCCATGGGCAGCACTGTCCCGGCCCCATTCCTGCCCCCGCAGCCCTCTGCCCGGGTGCCTCCATCCACCGTAACGCGGCCGTGCGCTGTCCTTGCCGCCCCCGCACACACTTTGCCCCTCAAGGGACGCGCCAGCCCGGGTGCCCTGAGCGCGTGGGGTGCCAGGCGCTGCGAGAGGCGGGTCGGGTCCCCCGGGCACCGCAGGCGCGTTGGGGACAGATGCGCGGGCAGAGCTGCCAATGGGGAGAGGATCAACGCGAGGTCGGCACTGGGGAGAGAGTTTGTTCCAGGCAAGTGGTGGTTGCGCTTGGCATGGCTCCCGCACAGCCCGGCTCCTGGGAAGCGGCCGGGCCCTGGGGAGGAGAGGAGTAAAGATCAAATCCCCCCCGGATCGGAGGTTCCCCCTCCCACTCCGGGCTCAGGCTGCAGCCCTTGTTCCCGCTGTCCCTCTGGCTGCTCCGGCACCGGGCGAGGGTCAGTGGCTCCGTCCCTCCCGGGGGGGCACGTTGTGGCCACAGACGTGGCGTCGGGGCAGGGCCCCTCGGGGAGGTCGCCCGTCCCTCCCGCCTCACTGCCGCGCTTCCATGTCCCACAGGCATCGTCGAGATCCGGTCGGTGCGTGTCGGCGTCGTGGCCATCCGGGCAGTGCACACCGGCTTCTACCTGGCCATGAACAAGCAGGGTCGGCTCTACGGGTCGGTAGGTCGGACGCTGCCTCCCGGGAGGGACCGGACCGGGGTCAGAGGCGCAGGGCAGAGCTGGAGCGGGGGGTCCCAAACCCGCCGGGACCGGTGCCCAGGAGCGGGCTCCTGGTTTCCCACGCCCTGACCTGCTCCCCAGCGGGGGACTGCACCCACAGAGCCCCTCTGCCCTCCGGGGACCGGGGAGGAGCCGGGGTCCCGCCCTGCCCCACTCTCGGGGTCCGACCCCGCCGGAGCAGGGCGACGACGGGCCCCGGCCACCCCTCACCCCCTTCCCTCTCCTGCCAGAAGGAGTTCAGCCCCAACTGCAAGTTCACGGAGCGCATCGAGGAGAACGGCTACAACACCTACGCATCACTGCACTGGCGGCACCGCGGCCGCCCCATGTTCCTCTCACTCAATAGCAAGGGCAGGCCGCAGCGAGGGGGCAAGACGCGCCGGCAGCACCTCTCCACACACTTCCTCCCTATGCTCGTCAGCTGAGCCCCACGGGCGGCTCCGGACCGTCCTGTAGGAAAAAAATGGAAAAAAGGGTTATTTTATTTATGTACATATCTATTTTTTTGCTATTTATTGTTGTATTTTTAAATGCACGGCAGAGGATGGATGTGGAAGGCAGGTGCTCCAGACACAGACGTGGCTCTCCCCGCCGTCCCGCGGAGGCAGAGCCGGTGCGGCGCAGCCCCGGGAGCGCGGCCACCACGTGCCGAGGGTGCCGACATCGCGCCCCCGCCCGCACAGCCTGGACCAGGCGGCCGACACTCTGCTACCGGCATCTCTGCGGGGGCTGGGGCCGGGCTGGGGGCCGCGACGTAACGGCGGGTTGTATGTGTCTTGTGTCCAAGCGCCTGTGGCGATTAAAGCTGTGTTCACGGTATGAAGGCCGAGTGAGTGATGGTGGGCTTGGCGCGGGCTGGGTGGGTTTGGCTCCCGGGGGGTCCCTGCTGCCGCCGGGGAGCCCAGCCGGACGCCGCCGTGTCCAGCTCCAAATTTACCCACACCCTCACCCGTGTGTGTGGGCGGAGATGTGCCCAACCCAAAGCCTCACCTGCGTGAAAACACAGCGATGGTTGTTCAGCGGCACAAAGGAGGGAGCAGATAAAAGCAGCTGCCGGCAGGGCAGAGCCCGGACCCTGCGCCAGCGCCGCAGGAAAGCGCTCATACGTGTGACCCGCAGCAGAGCTGCTCCGAGGGGGAGCATCCCCCGGGAGGCACCAGGCGCTGTGCAAGGGGATGTGGCCCCGGAGACACAAAGGGATAAGGCAGAGGGGACGAGGGGTCGGGAGGGTCCCTGGTGCGGGAGCAAGAGCCTGATTGCAGTTGAGCGTCCCGCTGCAGCGTTGCGGTGCGCTGTGCGGGACCAGGCGCTGGGCAGCACCGCAGGAGCGGGCGCAGCCCCTCGGGTGGACACAGCCCTGGGGGTGCCCCTGGCTGGGGGGAGGTGGGATGCTGCTCCCCACCCACGTGCAGACCCCGAGTCAGGACATTGGGAGCAGAAAGGACCAGACCCGCTCTGGGAAGCCGTCCCCAGGGGGATCACCTCGGCCACAGCCTCCCACTCAGGCGGCTGGTGCCCGACCCACGCTCTGGATTGAGACCCGAAGCGGAGTGGGGCATCCAGCCCCCCGCCAGCCCCCACCCCCCCGGGCTGGTCCTGCCCCCCTCAGCCCAGCTCCGCTCTGTGCTCCCCGGCAGAGATGGAGCCGGGAAGGCGGCCGGTGGTGAGGACCAGCCCCTCGCCCGGAGGGGAGCACAGCCAGAAATAGCAGCGGTGCCTCAGCCTCCCGGCCAGGGCACGTTCCTGCGCCGCTCTCCGCACCCGCCGCGGCCAGGCATGGCGGCCTGGTCACTTTGTCACGTCAGACCTGAGCGATGGCCCCAGCGAAAACCACCAAACTCGTTCCATTTCTTACCCAACCAGATCCAAATGAGTCTGAGAGAGGGAACAGCCACCGCATTAACTGTGCGGTGACCGTGGTGGGCACCGGCCAGCAGGGTGGCAGCAGCCACGCACCCACCACGGGCTTTGCTTTGCCCACTCGAAACCCACCCCGAGCACTGCTCACACGTCAGAAATCACCCTCTGAGCTCTGGGGGAGCCGGGAGCCCCGTGCCGCAGCCAGCAGCTGAAATGTATTGGGAGAAGGAAGGTTTTTCCAGGTCTCCCGGGCTGCATTTCAGTGACTAAACTGCAAAGCCTTCCCTCGGTGCCAGCCCAGCCGACGGGCACACGCAGGCTCAGCCGGGGACCTTCCTGCTGCCACCCACCTCCCAAGCCCAGGATCCCAGTGGCAGAAGCTTCTGGCTCACCCTCCGTCGGAGGACGAGCTATTAACCCTGATATACCAGTCCCGAGATAAACCCTCGTCCCGCAGGCATCCGCCCGCCAAGATGAAAGGCGCCGCTGGGCTGCCCTGGCTGCGCTGGCAAAGCCAAGGAGGAAAAACATTCCAGGAGAGTTGCTCAGCGCCGGCCGCGCGGCCCCGGCAGGCTTGGCAAAGGCTGTTGCCATCCGCACCGGGGACGTTTTCTCCAACAAACCTTCTCTCCTTGTATTCCAAAATGGCTCAAGAACACCAGACCGCCTGCTTTCCTCCTCCTACGGGAGGAACGTCCCTTCCCAGAGAGTTCTTGGGAGGAAGGGCCAGGCCCTCAGGTAAGGCTGCTTGGAAGGAGACACCGCAGCTCTGCTGGTGCCAGGAGCCCGAGTGCGCAGGAGGGAGGCCAGCACCTTCCCCAGCCACCCCCGGCCCACTCGCAGGGCGCCAAAGAGCCGGAGAAGGTGCAGGGAGCCTCCCACGCCATTGAACCGTCCGTCCATCCCACCCGGCAGGTTCCCCATCCACTGCTCTGGTGTCTGCCGCAGCAAGGTCCCGCCACGCCGCCTGGAGTGGCAAACACCGGGTCAGGGAGACCCGCTGACCGCCCGAGGTCACTGCAACAGAAAGGGGCATCAGCTGACATCTGTCCCACGCCACCCAGGCCTGCGCTTTGGAGCCACACGCCACCGCCTTGCTCCTCCCGCCGGCTCTGCCCTGGGCCGTGCCGCAAAAGCCCAAGTGGAGCAGAAACCTCACCCACCGCTCCCCAGGCACGCTCCCCCGAGGACATCGCCCGCCCCAGCACGCACCACCGGACCCTGGCGGGTTGCGCTGGAGACCCAGCGTGACCAGAACAAAACCGACGGCCCTCGGTGAGAGCCCCGCGTGAACCCCGGTTTTCACCCCTCTTGTGCCTCCCGGCCCAGGTGACCACAGACATGGGCAGCAGGTAGGTCACTGCCCGCTCCGGTCACATTCTTTTCATTCCCCAGCCTCCAGCTCTGTGACACAAACTGAGTCACAAACACACCTGGGTATTTGTCTCTCTCTCTCCTTTTTTAATCAGCTGTATTTTAAGTAGCTTTGAAATACATTTTTCTCCAAAATGTTGTTTTTCCTGTATATTAGTCGCTCACAATGATATTTGGCTGGTCCTTGCTCTGATGCACACCCAGTCCCGATGTCGACACAGTAGAAGAGTCCGCTCAGGCTGAGAGAAGGGCAGGACTGCAACAGGGAGGAGGTGTAAAAAATACAAAAGACCAGGCAAGGATGCTTTCAGTCGCAATCCTGCAGCCAACCACCCAACGATGCGCAGGCTGGCAACTCACGTATGGGTGCTGGTTATGTCGGAGCCTGGTGCCCGGAGCTCACAGCACACCCGCGCTCGGCACGCAGGAGGGCTCGGACAAGCCCAGCCTGCCTGGGGTGAGACGGGACGGCTCAGCACAGCAATCTCCGGAGAGCTTACCCTGTAGTTTTCCCCAAATCATGCATAACGTCTTGTTGAGCTGAAACGTCCATTTATTTAACAGCAGTAATAACTTAAATTTACAAAAACCCTTTTGGTGTTGAGTATCAGAAGGGTGAGGTTACAAAGAAAAATAAATGGGACTTGAGATGGGGAAGGGAAGGGTAACGGGGTCTATTTCAAGAGTTCATGTTTTCGGTGACAACTATTGGCCCTCCCCAGCTGGAGATCCCGGGAGGGAGGCAGTATCATTACGCTTGCGTTTTAAAGACTTCAATCTCCAAAGCAGAAGAGATAGTATCCAAGGGGAGGAGGAGGAGCGAAAGAAATAAAGAAAGGAATCTCAAATTCAAAACCATACAAACAACCTTTCCGTTCAGAATTGTAACCGCTAGCTCAGCACCTCGGGGTTCCCATCTGTGGAGCGCAGCAGCCTTTCACTGCAGCGGTTCAAAGTCCACGCGGCAAATGGATGATTTTATTAATAGACAGAGCTCTTTCCCCCATCACAGAACTTGAGGCTTCTCGTCTCTGAAGGACCCAGAGTCTCCGTGTCTTCAGAACTCAAAAGGGAATTCTGGGGGCGCTGCTTCCCCCCGCTACCCTCCCCTCGCTCTGCTCTGGAAGGCCCTTTCGCTGCTTACGTGGCTGGGGAGGGAGGAAGGACAATGGAGAGGGCCCCGGGGACAGAGGGTTAGATTAAGATTCATGAGTTGTTCGATGAGTTTTCGTTACTTGGTGAGCTGGAGGAAGAGGAGGAGGAGGAGGATGAGAAGTTCATCCCCGTGAGTCCTGGGGGGTTTGTGGCAGTGTTTTGTCCACTTAGGCTTTTCCGGCACACGGGACACGTGTCATGCTTTGGAGAGCAGACAAAAACAAAACAAGAAATAGGGGAAAGAGAATTAGAAACACGATACAGGAATGGCACTCCAGGAAAAGGCTGGGATGACACTCCTTCCTCTGATCAAAGGCTGCTCATGCTTAGGCCTCACCATGGAGGTATGAAAATATTTACAGAGGAGAACAGTACCACCAGAAAAAACACCCAAGTGCTACAAAACCCAGGTCACCCACTCAGGCGGCACTAACCTGTTCCAGCCACGGGACTATACAGCTGTTGTGGAATAGGTGATTGCAAGGTAACTGCCGGACATTTTCACCGACTGTATAGTCTTCTTTACACACAGGGCACTCTAACCCAGAATCTGTATGGTAGAGGGAAAGCAAAACACAGCTAAGCAACAAAGGAGAGAATGACGCCCAAAGCACCTGATGCGGGATCCCATCGCCTTTTCCCCTTCCCCCCACTGGCTCTTGTGGCTGCTGCCCCCACCACTGCTTCATCCCTGCAGACAGGGAAGCGCGTTGCTTTGCAGCTCCTACCACCATCACTCCACCTCTCTCTGCACAGGTTTTGCTGCTTTGTTCCCTTCCCTTCTGCTCTGTCATCTCTGTCCACACTGAACTCTGCAGAACAGTTTGCCTCCCCAGGGCAAATCCATCCAGTCTACACTGCTCTTTTTTGTGTGCAAGTGTAACAGAGCAATGCTTCACCTTTCTCCCTCTTTGAAATGTTTTAGGCCTTGAAGGTACTAGCAGACAAAATTAAAATCCCAAGAAAACGTTAAAGGGGACTTTCACAGAGCTCTTTGTGAAGGATTCCCTGGAGGAGATATACATACCTACGTGTTCCTGTGCGATCTGTACAGTGGGGAGGGCCTGGATCTTTTCTTTGTCTGCTGGCGGCGGTCCAGCGTTTTCAAACTGATTTAGTAGCTGAAAAAACAATGGGCCACAGAAGGCAGAAAGAAGATGTGAGCTCAGCAGCACACAGAATCCGCTCTTTTATCGCAGGGTTCAAGTGCCCTGGTTCATCGCCTGCACTGCGGACCAGGTCTCCCGTTTCTCCACCTTCAGTGGTTTCCCCCCGGCATCACACCAGGTGCTGACAATTTTGCAGCACTGCACAAAAGGACAGGAGACACCATTATAACCCAATTTTACCTGTGTGATAATTGCATCCAAGCCGTTGGCACCCCACGCGTAGTCCATTGGATTTGAATGCAAGACTCCCCTTTAAGAGTAAGGACAACAGTTAAATTCGGCT
Source organism: Himantopus leucocephalus (assembly GCA_003993805.1). Classification (NCBI taxonomy): domain Eukaryota; kingdom Metazoa; phylum Chordata; class Aves; order Charadriiformes; family Recurvirostridae; genus Himantopus; species Himantopus leucocephalus. The sequence continues at coordinate 2,720,591 of RSEF01000028.1, forward strand.
GGGAGCACGAACAAGAACACTGTCAGAAAGAGCAGTACGTCTTCCAACTCACCAAGGACCTAGTCCTAGGTTTGGTATTGTTGTAGGTGCAATAATTCCATTGACCAGCTGCTGGATAATTCTGGAAGACAAGAAAACCAGGATTATGTAAGAATTAGTGTCTGTGAGCTCCCAGCCTGGAAATCTGACATGGCAGGAGTGGCTAAATACGCTAAATACTGTCGCATCATCAGGGGCAAAAGGAAACATATCCTGTAGCAATTGCAATTGCATCTTAGGAACTGACTACTCATTGATAAAGAGCAGTTTCAGTATTCTATTTGTAAGGGGATAATTTCTGACAGAGACGTCAAGTGGCTCTCCAGTATGCAGTTAAAGAAACGTTAGTTGTCTTGTCCAATGTTTTCTCTAGTTTCCCCTCACACGGAGTACAGCACTTTGGTGATACCCGGTAACGACCAGGGAAAGCTTTCCCATTGCAGGCTGTTAAGCAAAACTCCCCGCCACATGGCAGTCCACCCACTGTGCTCAGGTGAAACGGCCACTATAAACTCAAGGCAAGAGCTTGCCAGCAGCCGCAGGCCCAGCTGAAGCCTGACCACCCAGCAGCGGGAGTTCATGGGGGCAAAGCCGGGTACCTATGGAAGGGCTGCAGCAGACAGCCGTGCTCAGGAGCAGTCTTTAGCAGACTGCTCCTCAAACTGGTGGGAAAAAGGTATGGGCTGATTTTCAGCTAGGTCTCATCAGTGAAAAATGACGAGGCTTCCTCCACAAGAGCCTGGCAGTTGTTCTCACCCTTCTAGCGTGGGAACGCCCTCGTGCCTGCCAGCGGCACGGCGTGTGGCGAGGCGGGCTCGGGGCTGCCTCGCACCGTATCGATGCCGAGACTGATGCTCTCGCTCCCTCCGGTTCTCAGAATCCCTGTTGTCTTCCGACTGCACATTGGACCCGAATGGAAACTCAAAGCTGTCATCAAAGATCCCGAAGGCAAACTGGCCATAGCCCTGCGGCAAGGTGAATAAGTGCTGATCCACATTCTGGGAGGGAGAGAATTCAGGGAACAGATTGTAACAAGGAGAGAAACAGCTCTTAGCTTTCACACCTGGTATTTCACCAGCCTTCCAACAACGACTAGTGTCTTCAGATCCACAGCAACTCACAAGCCTCGGGTGACACAGGTGGGTCAGTGCACTCTCAGAAGCAACTTAGTGAGGAACAGACACAGACCGAAACTACAGATGAAGGTAAGAAATAACTACAACTTCCCCGGTTTCTCTTTAGCTGCTGCATGTAACTGCTGCCTTTTAAGCTCAGGCTACTGCATAGCAACACACCCAGACAGCTCACTAAATCCCAGCTTAGCCCCCTCACAACAAGAATAAGCTACAAGTGATGGTCCTATTAAAAACACGCAGTGAAAATATGACACACAGATTTCAGGAGCAGCAAGCATGTGGATGATATTAATACCTCCGTTCCTAAATTCTGTCATAACCTGGGGAACATTTAAACAAAGCAGAAAGTGTTGGAAAAGATGGAGAGGACTTACCTCAAAAGGATGCCTGCTCTGATCACTGGTTGACGTAGAGGAGCCAGTCTCATTGTCAGTGTTCCTGTGACAAATGAAGAGCGTTGGTAAGCCTCAGGAGGGTGCTACGAGAAGATTTTCCCAGCAGGGGGGAGTGAGGGACACGAGTTTGACAGAAAAAGCAGACACCACAGCTGCTCGGAAACAGCACACAGAAAGTGACGGACTCATTTTTGTGCTTAGCCAGAGCTTGAAGGGACCTCAGAGGTCTGCTCACCTTCCCTTCTGCCCCAGGGCAGGGCCAGCTCCATCCAGAAACTAGTCTGCCCTCCACTGCTGATTTTCTAATTGTCTACATCAATTGTCCTTTTTCCCTCCCCACAACCCTCATTTTCCCACACCTTCATCCATCTCTAACCACCCTTTTACATTCTGATTTCATGAAGCTACAGAGAAGTGATCGAACCATGATGTCAAGCAAGGATTCCCTGCACAATCCACCTCAAACAAATCAGCTAATCCTCTGGAGCACCAGGAAAGAGAAGACTTAAGGTACAAACCCTGATCACTATGACCCAAACATGCTTAAGTCTAATCTTGAATCAAAGGAACTTCTCTATTGCAGAGGCATGTGACCAGACGGGACAGATTATTAGGAAAACTCTTAATGCTGTTAGGCTTCTGCTCTTGGAGAGCTGCAGGAACATTTACTGCTCAGTACCCGGGCCTGCGCTTTGCCATTCATGGTAACAAAGACCTAAGGTTCAGTGATTACACGACTCTCCCAAGGTCACAGCAAGTCACCTACACAGTTAGGATTAGACAGGATTGATTTCAGCCTCTAAGGTTGGCGTAGTCAGACCAAACGTCACCTCGTCCGTTCAGAAACATCAGTCTGTAAAGACCACCTCTCTCAGCAGGCAGCAACACCCCCCGCGCAGCTCAGTGTGTCCCTGCACTGAGCGCCTGCCGGCACGCTGCCTGTCCCAAAGCCAGTCACAGCCAAGGTCCAGCAAATGCGTCTGAAACATTTTAAGACATTTCTTCGGCAGTGTCAGAACGGGCAGGAGTGGGAGAGCAGTCCCACTACTGAGTCAGCAGGAAAGCACGTGAATGCAGATCTCCACTGCTCCAGTGCACAGTCCAAAGTCTCAGTCAAAATGTTTTGCCGTTTGTACTCTAAACTAAGTTATTAAATTATACACTGAAGCATACATACGCTCTGCATCCCACAGATTCCTCTCTCAGAGGGTTATCTCTACCCTGATGACTCAAACTAGTTCAGAGCTACCACATGCCACGGGGAAAGCCTCTCTAGAACTTTTTTTGTTTGTCTGAAATCAACCCATTCCTCCCCCGCCCTTTACCAGCAACGTATGACACTCAGCATTCCCATGGCTGATTTACCTGCAGGTGCAAACTATGCAAATGAAGCACTATATACCTATAGTGAGGAAAGATGAGCCAAATATTGCGCAGAAGTAATAAAAATGGTGTATTTAGTATCTAATGTTGCCTTTTAACTGGAAAAAGGAAAAGAGCAAAGCAGACTGAGTTCATTCCAGCAACAGCCTTTGGGGCAGCACTTTACCTCGGCTCTTCGGGAAGTTCTTCAATAAAACCAGATTCACACCGCGGGCAAATATAGTCCTACGGGAGAAGAAATACTGAATGAGACATGAAAGTGGTATGTAAAAGCTGCAAAGAGTGCCTTCAGTGTGATGGGGTGGAAGAGACCTGAAGCTCATCGTCCCAAACGCATGCTACGATTACAGAGCCAAAAAGACCCCAATCCACCGATATTTGCCATCACCAGACCAGCGAGGCAAATTGTTAGGCCTGAGCCTGTTCAGAACTTGGCTTTAGAAAAGATTTGGATAACACTAGTTAATCCCCAATAGAGACAAAGCATTAGATAACATCTGATGTAGTTCTGGGTGAAGTGAAAGCAAAACCACCGGCCTTCCCAGAAGAGCAGCACTCAAACACGAGTTTTTAAATAGCTGCGTGTTCTGGGAGCCTTCCCCCGCCCCCTCAAGGGGCCAAACTGTCCTCATGAAAGAAACAAGGGGGGAATTGCAGCACGGGCTAATCACAGTGTCACTGTCGCTTTGGAAGGGCTGAATGGAAAGCTGTTACTACTGTAGCCTAGGGTTCACACCACACAGGGGTCACGGAGACACAAGAGGGTCATTCTGCAACACACAATACCAGAATTTTACACTCCCACGCTCAACGCTCATTACAGAAAGCTACTGCCACCCTTGTAGCCTTTAACACTGAAGAGTGGAATAAACAGCCTGTGTGTGCAGAAGCAGGACTCCTCAGGAGTTTGCAACAGTCACTCTTCCTCACAATTCCTGGTGTTAGTGAAGAATTTATACTCCACAACCACACTGTCGTAGAGAGCAGCAGCCCAGAACGCTTAAGATCCTGAAAGGAAATTACTTCACTTTTCAGAGCTGGAGAAGAAGTAGCACCACGCAGCACCGCCACGTCGGAAGGGGAAGCGACAGACCCTGTACCTAGCCCAACCACGGCCGAGGAGGAACAGCCACCGCAGGCAAACGCAACCGCCCAAAACCCCGCGCTGGCAAAGCCAGGCTCACCATGGAAGAAATTTAAGAGCTTCTAAAAATAATGATACTTCCCATTACTACCACTACGTTTGAATTGGCACAGGCCCTTAAACAAAGTCAATGGATTCCCCAAAAGAGGAGAGGACGCCAGCCACGCGGGGCTGCGCTGATAAGACATCTGGGATCCCTCCTCCAGCCACCGCAGAAAACACTGATAAGGCGCCAGCACAAGGCAGCAACGCCAGCGACCCACTCACCGCTGCCCTGCCTGCCCTGCAAGATAAGGAAGCGGCAAACAGCAAGACCTAGAAACAGGCTCAGAGAAGTTGCTGCTCCCTCTTCTGAGCAGGACTCTTTAGATTTGCGATTGTGAAATAACTGGGTCTACGCAATTTACACAACGTTTGATTTTAAGAATGTTTCCACACCATCCAAATTCTTCTCAAAGTTGGTTACCGGCACACGGGAATTCCTGTGTCGAGCACGGCACATCGGATCAATTGCCTCTGCCTTTGAAATGCCCCTGTACTGTTTTACTTTCCACCAGTATGCCACTGGGGTGAACTATGACGGTAGCCACACTGGAGCAGTGACCAACTCACTCCTCTCAACTCTCCTATTTTAGGGAGGCTTTTTTGTGTGTATGTGCTTACAGACAACTCTGAACACAGGGATCAGCAAATTCCTCTGCAGCTGGAACAGCACAAATGCCGAAGTTTGTTGTTTCTCGGGCTGTTTGAGCCACTCCTTTTGCAGCGCGTGCTACTGCACCTCCAGTAGCTTGGTCTGCAAACAGTAAGTGAAACCAAATGAACTTGGACCCCAAAAACAAGTTCATTAACTAGCAATTAATTAGACCTGAATCAACAAAAGCAGTTGTTCAGTGCGTTCACTACCAGATGTGCTCTGCTGCTGCCGCAAGGCCAACACGGGGTGTTTAAACAGAAATAAATGACCGATATTTCTAGGTTACAGCCTTCAGCTCCCGAGCCACTTTCTCCAGCCCGTCTATGTATTTAGCAGGAGCATTATCAAGAGTTTTGCCCTTACACCTGAGCACAAGCTGTGAGATTTACCAGCAAGGCCTGCCCTCGCCTAACCAGTGAGGCCAACAGAGAGGGTGAAAGGACAAACAGCGCGTCACAAAACCAAACTGACGGCCGCATCTAATCAACCACGGCAGAGAGACACCTCTGCTCACCATCGGGTGACTTTTAAAATTCAATAAACGTTAACCAAAAGCAATGCCTTACTCTGACAAGACACCGTGAAAAGTTTCAGGACAAATAGGGACCGGCAGGATCCTCCGAATCGAATCTCACAACACTGGGCAGGCGATCAACAGAAAGCCGAGCCGCGGCCCACCACGGTGCCGTAGCCAGTTCCCTTCCAACAGCCAACGCTCCGATCCCACCCCCACCGGGAAAACTCCTCGCAAGCAGGGGTGTCACCGGGCGGTTACAGCCCACCTGCTCCGGTGCACTGCGCCTGCACCGCACTTCGAGTGGAAACGGGGCGCACGCAGGTTTCTGCCCCTGCCTACGTCTCAGATATTATCGCCCGCGAAGCTTTCCTCGTGCCCGTTTAAACCTACCGAAAGGGACGAAAGAGCCCCCCCGTCACCCCACGGAGCGGCAGTTCGCCCCGGGCCATGCGGCGGGGTGGCGGTGCCAGAGCCGGGGGGTATCACACCGGGAGGGCCGGGGGCACGGAACGCCCGGGGCCGGCCGGGCCCAGTCCAGCCCCGCGGCGGGGCCGCTCGGGGGGGGCCTCTCCCCACCGCCGCCCCGCAGACACCCGCACCGGCCCGAGGAGAGCGGGAGGGCCCCTCCCCACCCGGCGCCGGCTCCACCGGCCGCTTCCCCTCGGCCGGGGCGCCCCATTCCCCCCAGCGCCGCCATTTCCTCGCTGCGGACCCCCCCA
>RSEF01000028.1:2735226-2777906 GCA_003993805.1 Himantopus leucocephalus
CCGCCGCTTTATAGCGCCGCCGGCCCCGCCGCCGCCTCACAGGCAACAGGTCGCCGGAGCGTCCCGGCCCCGTCCCGGCCCGTCCCGCCGCCCCGGCCCGGCCATGCCGCTGCGGCTGGCGCTCTGCCTGCTCGCCCTCTGCAGCCCCGCCGCCGCCGCGCACGGTAAGTGCCCCCCCGGGGGCGGCGGGGGGTCCCGGGGCGGGGGGGGGAGGGTTGCTGCGCGGGGGGGCACCGGGACAGCCGCTCCCGTCGGGGCCGCCCGCCCGCTCCGTCCGTCGCCCCGGGCCCTCGGTGCCGCCGCTCCCCGGCGCGGCCCCGCCGGCAGGTGCTCGGGGCAGGGGCGGCCCGGCTCGGGGCCCCGGCGCCGTTACCGGGCGGCGCCCCCTCCGTCCCACCCCGGCCGCTGCTGTGCCCCCCCCCCGCCCCGTCCCATCCCCCCCGGCAGCCGCCGCCCCGGCCGGGTGGGTGCGGGCAGCGGGACCGGGCTCTCGGCGGCAGAAACCCGTTTTACCGGGAGGCGCTCGGGTGCCAGGCGGCGGCGGAGCCGTGCCCGGTGCCGGCAGTGGCGCTCGGGTGGCCCCTGTGCCCCGGTTGTCCCTCCCTGGGGGCGGCCGCCTCCGTCGGGCTCGGTCCCGGGGCTGCCGCAGGGGGAGCGGGCACCGGGGGTCCCGCACGGCCCCGCTGCCACGTCCCGTACCGCGGCAGTGCCGGTGCCTGACCCCTGTGTGCCCTGGGATGGGGGCGACCGGGGCAACAGCCTGGCTGGCCCCAGCAGCCCCCCCCGCGTTGCACCCCGGAGGGGGTCCCTCTCCCCGGGCCGGGGGGCAGGAGGGCTGCGCTCCGGAGCTCCGTGAGCCGCGTCGGAAGAGCTGGGCACGGCGGCCGGTTCATGATCTGGGTGTGGAGACTGCAGCTCCAACCCCTCCCGGTTCGGCTGACCGCGCTGGCAGCGCTCCTGCCCGCCTGGGAGGTGTCTGGGCTCTTTGGTAGATGTTTCCCCGCAGGGAAGCCATCCCGGCACCCAGGCCGGCCGGGACCCCGGTGCGGAGCTCCAGCAGCCCTTCCCAGTGCTGCGGAGCTCTGACCGCTGCTGCCGGCCTCAGCTCTCCCGCCGCGGCGCTGGAGTTTCCATCTTCTCCCTCACACGGTCCCATTTGTCTCCATCACTCCCTGCCAGCGTGGGCACCCGCTGCGCTCCCCCGAGAGCGGCCGGTCAGGATGCCCCGAAGGACGGTGGAGGCTCCCGAGAGGCCCCTCGTGCTGCTGCAGCCCCCGGGATCGCATTTGCCATCGCCCCAGCCCACGGGATTTCTGCTTGCTGCGTCGCAGGGTCGAGTACAAGTGCGGGAGGGCCGTGGGCAGGGACACGCCATGTGTCCCCTGGCAGAGCCCGGGTGCTCCAGCCATGCTGAGTGCGGCAGCGCCGCACCCTCATGGCTGAGGCACCGGGGAAACCCCGAGGACGGGGCACCCCGAGAGCCCCACGCTGGCCCCTCCAGCCCACGGCTGCCTCGCTCCGCTCGCAGGGCGGGTGGGCTCCGTCCCCCTGCCCGGGGCACGTCCCTTGGCATCCCCGCACCCCAGCGCGGCTTGGGAGGCGGTGGGTGCCCCGCTGCTGCCGGACGGGGTTGTGCCTCAGAGTCCGGACGTGTGGGGAGGGGGTGCGTGGATCCGTCCCGTTGCGGGTGGGATCGCTCTGCGTTCCCATGGGCAGCAGTTGCAGGGTCACCGCAGTCCAAAGCCAGGACACGGCTCCCGGGGAGCTTGGTACCGTGGGGAAATCGGGGCCACAGGGTGTTGTAAAGGAAAAATAGGTTTGAAAGAGCAGTTAGACAGATCCACGGAGGATAAACCCACCCATGGCAGAGGTGTGTTGGCCCGGCTGATGCTTTCAGAGGTGTCCAGGCCGCTGGTTCCCACAGCCCGAGGGTTTGCTCCATCCACGGCCGCCCCGCGGAGCTGCCGCTGGCTGCAGCCGCGCCGGGATCCCCATGTGCTTTTGGCCGAACCAAAATTGGGTGCATGGGAGGGAGCGGGGGGCACCTGGGGTCTGAGGTGGGTGCTGACTCCGCTTTGGGGCAGGGGGAATCCCTGCTTTGGAGGGGAGCAACTCCAGCCCCGCACCGGCAGGATCCGTCCCTTCCCCCATCCCTCCCGCACATCTTTAGCCGTTTAACAAACCTCAAACGCAGCTAATGAGAGCATAAACCCAAATACGCGTCAGAAGAGGCTGGTTTGCAGAGGCGGAAATTGCAAAGGAATCACTCACAAAAAAAAAAATATAACTGATTCGCTCGTGGGGTTAAGGAACAAACAGGCTTTTGACTCAGAGGGATCCGATGCCGCTGTGCTGGCCCTCTCCCAAGGGCTGTGTCAAGTGCCCTGTTCTCCAGCCGGTGGCTCAGATGCTCCTCGCTGAGGCCGTGGGTGTCGGGGCCCCCCACCGCAGGGACGGTCCCCGTCCCTCCATGGGGCCACTGGCGCACGCCGGGGGATCCAGCCCTCGCAGCGCGGGCACCCACCGGCCCCGCTCTGCCCGTCCTCCCCGGGCTGGAGCTGCCGCTCTGCGGGGTCGGGCAGGAGCTCGGCGGCGGTGAGGGCACAGCAGGGGGTACACTGCAAGCCCAGGTNGGCAGGGCAGGGGGTACGCTGCAAGCCCAGACGCCGGCACGCTGGCTGGGCATCTCCGAGAGCATCGGTTGTGGGCGGTGAGATAACTGGTACGTCCCTGCAGTCCCCACACTGGGTTTGGAGCTTGTTGCCGGAGGAGCCGGGCTGCCAGCAGCCCAGGGCGGTGGGGCGGCAGAGCGGGCACGGAGCTGCCGTGCAGGGCTGGGGTCCCACGGGGATGCCTGCTCTGGGACAGCCCTTGAGCCACAGGAGAACCAGCACAGAGCCTCTTCGGGTTCCCCAACTCATCCCACTCCCCCCTTCCCAGGCACTGGGGTGATCCCTGTGCCCCGCGCGTGGCCCAGCCGCAGCCGGGGTCTCCGTGCCCTTCGTGTGGCGGCCCAGCACAGCGGGGACCCCTCACCCTCTGCCCTCTCCGCAGGTGGGATCTGCTGGCTGCAGCAGGGGAAGGAGGCCAAGTGCACCATGATCCTGAAGACGGGCGTGACGTGGGAGGAATGCTGTGCCAACGGCAACGTGGACGTGGCTTGGTCTAACTACACCTACCCAGGCAACAAGATCAGCCTGCTGGGCTTCCTGGGGCTGGTCACCTGCCACCCCTGCAAAGGTGAGCGCGGCCGTGGGGCGAGTGGGCTGCTGCGGGGCTGAGCTCTGCTCGGGGAGGACGCTCGGAGCCCGCAGCGCTGGGGCTGGGCTGCCCCTCACCAGGGAGGGCTCTCCGGTGCCCTCCGGGACGCCGGGGACCGCTGACCCTGTGCTCCTGCTGCTGCGGCTCCGCATCGGATGCTGCCGTGGGGCCAGGGCTCAGGGGACAGCCTCCGTCCGCTGGCAGCCCTCATTTTGTGTGTATTTTTGTTGTTCCCCCTGCGGAGCGGGATGCGTGACCTGGCTCTTGGCTGGGCAGCCCGAGTGCAAGGAGCCGCGCTGGGGCGCCCCGTTGCCAGATGAACTCTGCTGTGGCTGTGGCCTCCCGCCCCTTCCTTTGCCAGGTCTGCTCAGAGGGAAACTTCTTAAGGTTTTTTTAAGGAAAAAAAGATCTATTTCTTCCCCTCTGCTCCCCCTTCCTCCTCCCAGCGTGTGTGTGAAATGGCTTTATGTAACGGGCAGTTCCAGAAGTGGAAACTCTCCAGCTGTGAGTTCCAGCCCCGCCAGATGTTTTGGCGTGCGCCGGAGGCACGGATCCCCCAGTCGCACTTGCGTGGCTGTGTGAGAACATGCTTGAGGACCTGCTGACCGCAGTAGGCAGGAGCAGGTCTTTGGAAGGTCATGTTGTTATTTGCTTAAAGGGGGGAAAAAAAAGGTTCTTAAGAAAACCGCTTCTTCCAGCCCCTCTGCACCCCCTGGCACTGCCACACCGGCTGCTCCTCGGCCCCGTCCTGGCACGGCTCGGGGTTGCACCCTGTGCCAGCCGACGGCTAAGTGGGATCCTGGCGCTGGCTTTCTGCCCCCACGGCCTGGGCCCCACGGTGGCCGGGCAGGCTGGTCCCACTCGGCGGTGCCGGGAGCGCCGGGACCCTCTGCAGGGGGTGGCCAGGGAGCGTGGCTCCCCCGTGCCCGGGGCTGAGTGCGGTGGGGACAGGCGGCCCTCGTCCCAGGGGTCTGCCCTCACCTCTGCGGGGAGGCTGCGGGACACGGGGGGCTGCCAGCGGCCACAGACGGCAGCGGGGGCCGCAGCTCCTGGGGATCGTCAGGGTCTGGGAGCGGGACCTTTGCCGAAACCGCCGGAGAGCCCGGCCGGCACGTACACCGCGACTCCCCACCCTTCAGAAAGCCCCTGCCTGTCCCGTCCAGATGGAGCTGGTGCTGCTCCCCACCGGGCTCCAGCGAGCCGGGGGCCTTGGAAGAGGGCGGAGGAGACGAGCTGCGCTCGGGCTCGCGGGGCTCGCGGGGCCGGCAGAGGTTACTCCAGGATAAAGTGGGCTGCAGCCACCAGCCCCGCGCCAGCAGCCGGGGCGGCCGAGCCCCGCGGGAAGGTGCTGGCCAGGCCCCGGGGGTTCCGCAACACGTCTCTGGTGGGGAGGTGAAATTCCTGGCTCCAGCTGCCGGGGACACGGCGTTCCCCCCCGGGGACCCGGCGCAGGGGGGAGAGCCGGGCTGCGGGGTCGGGGTCACGGGCAGATGGTCCCGCCGGCTCCCTCCCTCCCTCCCTCCCTCTCTGCGACATCTGCACGGCCGGACCCTGCTGTGCCGGTGGCCGCGTCCCGGAGCGGAGGGCAACGAGGGTCCCATTGCTCCGGCAGCCCCGGAGCATGGGTTGTGCCCTCTGTCCCGGGCTCTCATCCCTGCGGCTTTCCGCTGCCAGGGCTCAGCCTGCCGCTCTCCCCTTCCCTTGGACAGGCCCCAGCTATGGAAATCGGGGAGAAAACTGGGAAGCTGTCTGTCTCCCACCAGGGACTTTCCCCTGGGGAGAGCCGGGCCAAGCAGACGGGGAATTTCCCCTTCCNCCCCCCCCCCCCCTCGCTGTCTCCCAAAGTGACCCCTCTCCTGCAGGGAAATCCCCCTCTACCTCCCGCAGCTCCCAGCACACACCCTGTCTGCGGGAATCCCTCCTGCTTGGGGGTGAATCCCCGTCTCGGGAAGTTTCTGGGTCCTGCCCGACCTTCCTCCCCGCGGGTGCTGATGGAGCTGCGTCCCGGCGCCGGGGGCAGCCCCACACCCGCCAACTCCCGCCGTCGCCCGCGTCCCGGGGAAGCTCGGGGTGACGGGTCCCTTTGGGGTGAGGGCTGTGCGCGAGGTTCGGAGAGGGTGAGGGGCTTCCAGCCGCCCCAGCCAGAGCCCCCGCGCTGCCTTGTGGGCGCTGACTCCTCTGCCTCTCCCCATGGAGACACCAGTGTCCGGGATGGGGTCCTGCTCGGAGCCGGTGGCCCCTCTCCGTCCCCGCCGGCATGGGCACGGCCGCGGGGCAGCGCCGGGCGCTGGTGGGACCCTCTGAACCCACCCCCGTGCTGGCCGGGAGGTGACCCGGGGGACAAAGCGGCCGCCTGTCTGGGGATCTGCGCTCGCTGCCGCGTCCCGCTCTTGTGTTCAAGTCACGGAGGCCCGGAGCAAAACAGGGCTGGGTATTGTCTGGTGGAAGCGGCGTTCCTGATTGCCCAGACAACTTGCGAAGCCCAGTTCCTCCTGGAGGAGCTGGGGCCTTGCGGAGATAGATTTTCCATTGCACAAGAAAAAGAAACGTCTCCTTCCAAAAAATAAATACATAGAAATGAGTTAGCTGGTGCTGAGCGGAGGCCGGGGCTCCGGCTGGGGCGAGTGCTGGATGATCGCGCGGAGCTCCAGCCAACGACCTGCTCCTTGGCGGAGCTGAGCAGATCCAGATGCTGCTCGGGGCAGCTCGGCGTCAGCGTGCGTGTTGGGACCCGGGGAGGGATTTGGGATCCCAGGAGGGATTTGGGATCCTGAGGGCGGGTGCTGGCCCCGTCCCCATCAGTGCCGCCCGGCGTGGCCGTGGGGCCGGGGTGCCAGCCAGGCTGGGCAGGATGGATCTGCATCCTCACGCGCCGGTCCCCTCTGTCCCCAGAGAGCTGCGAGGGGGTGGTGTGCGGCCCCGACAAGGTCTGCAAGATGAAGCACGGGCGTCCCCAGTGCGCCTGTGCCCCCGACTGCTCCAGCCTGCCCCGCAAGCTGCAGGTCTGCGGCTCCGACGGCTACACCTACCGCGACGAGTGCGACCTGCTGACGGCCAAGTGCAGAGACCACCCCGACCTCGAAGTGATGTACCAGGGCAAATGCAAAAGTAGGTCTGGTCGTGCCCCTGTCCCCATCCTGTCCCCGTCCTGTCCCCTGTAGTTCTTGTGTCACAGCTCCGCATGGGATCGGTCCGAGCTGTGCCCACATGGGAGGAGATGAACGGCACTGTGGGTCCCCGGACTCGCCGGCTCTCCTGGCGCACCACGAGCCGCTCTGGTGCGGAGAGGAAGGGTCACCCTGCTGCGTCATGCCAGCACGTCCTCCCCTCTCCCCCCCGGGAAGCCGGGTGTCCCCGTTATCCCCCCACGGGCAGCGTGTCCCGGGGAGGAGCCGTCCTGCCCCGAGCACCGGCTGCTCCACCAGCACGGCACAGAGGGTGTGTACCCGGTGCCCGGCCCTGGCCGTGCCCAGGGAGGGACGGTCTGTCCCAGCGCGGGGCTTCACCTGCGGGACACGGGGCTCTGTGTCCGGTGAGGGGCATTGCTCCGCAGCCAGCCTGGCGCTGGTGGCCACCAGTGGCCCCTGGCCCTTGGGGGGGTCACATCCCTCGGCATCGCCCTTGCTGAGCCCGGCTGGCAGCCACCGGCCGCCCAGGGCCCCGGCCCGGCCACCCCGGCAGGGACGCGGCTGCAGAGCCGCCCGTGATGCCGACAGAGGCTGTCCGTGCGATGGGGGCTTAGCCTCGCTGCGGGCTGAGGAATAACAGTCCGTAAAATGTCACTTACAAACATCAAGCCCCTTTTTTTGTTGTTTTGTTAAAGAGAGCAGCAATCCTCCTCGCCCTGCCAAGAACTGTCAGAATTATTATGATTATTTTTGCCAGCCCTCCTCTCTGAAATGCTTTGCCTGTCAAGCTCTGGACTGCGCAGGGAAATGTGGGGCAAGAAATGTGAGTTGCGAGTTGGGAGTTGCAGATGCCAAATCCCCTTCCAATCCGGCAGGGAGAGCGAGGAAGGCGGAGGGACGGCGTTGCAAAGTGTTTACGGTGTCCGGAGAGTGCCGCAGGTCCCTCCGTGCCCCCACCGCTGCCAGGGGGTTGTGCCGGGGCCAGGGGGGCCGTGGGGCTGGCAGACCGCGCAGACCCCGGGGTTTTGCTGCGTGATGCGGGGGTGCACGAGCCCCCCGCTCTGCGCCAGCCCGGCAGAGCTCCGTGCGGGGCCTGATCCTGTCCGCGCAGGCTCCCTCTGCCCCCGCGCGCCCTCGCTCGCAGGGCTGGGTCGGGTCCAGGGTGACGCTGCCCTTCCCCTCCCGCCGGGGCGCGCGGCGCGGCCGCTGCCAGCCTGGCCGCAGCGGCTCCCACTCCCCGTGCCAAAGCACCTGCGTGGGGCCGCCTGCCCCAGCCAGGTCCCACCGCGCCGAGCCGGGCTCAGCCCCACACGCTCAGCCTCTGCAGCCGGACGTCATCCCCCGCCCCGCATGGCGAGGCTGCGGCCGGAGCCGTGCCCAAGGGCCACGGGGCCACGCGGTCCCCCGCACCCGGGACATCGGCCCCTGCCAGCTCCCGTCCTCAGGAGCGGTGGCAGTGGGGGAACTCGGGACCCTCCAGCCCCCGGCACTGCTCTGTGCGCTGGTGGCTGAAGACGGGAGGGGACCCGTGGTGGCTGCGTGTCCCTGGGACGATGCCCGCCACCCACCCGGGTCGGAGGAGCCACAGGAGGAGGACGGCTGTCCCCAGCTCACCCCAACCAGGGAGGCTCAGCTGCGTGTGTTCCCCGCAGAGTCCTGCTCCAGCGTGGTGTGCCCCGGCACCCACACCTGCGTGGTGGACCAGACGGGGAGCGCCCACTGCGTGATGTGCCGGACGGCCCCCTGCCCCGAGCCCACCAGCCTGGACCGTGCTCTCTGCGGCAACAACAACGTCACCTACCCCTCGGCGTGCCACCTCCGGCGGGCCACCTGCCACCGCGGCCGCTCCATCGGCGTGCGCCACTACGGGAGCTGCTCGGGTGAGCGGGGCGTCCCGGGGGCGGGTGGGCTCGGACCCCCAGCGCCCGGCCGCCCCTCGCACCCCCCTCACCGCTTCTCCCCCTCTCCTGCTCCCTCTCCAGCTGCGGCCAAATTCTCCCCGGAGACGGACAACGCGGAAGAGAACTACGTGTGAATCCTCCCTCGCCGCGAGGCCGGACCCGGGAGACAGGGGCATTATGTGTATATTGTACAAACCATATACCTGATATTTATTAAGATAAAAAGATCCTTATTTATACCTGTGTATGTTATACAGTCGCAGGGGGCCGATTCTCGGTCCTGCCGGCCGGGGAGCAGGGGAGGGGGCTCCCAGCCCGCACAGCCAGAGCGATGCCGAGCCGCCCCGGGGGTGCTCCATCACCCGCCCGGTGCCCGGCAGAGCTCTCCACCGGCCGGCGCCCGCTCCCGGCGCTCATACAGCCCTTCCTCGCAGCCGGCGCAGCGCTGAGGGGGTGTCCGTGCTGCCGCGCGTTGGGCCCCCCCACGTGTCCTTGGCCGGCAGCCCTGGGCCTATTTATTTTTGGATTGAATTCTCGGTACTCTGCTGACGTTTCTGGCCGGGACCTCGAGGTCTAAAGGGAATCTGCGCTTTCGCCTTCCCCGGAGGGGCTCAGCCCCAGCTGCCAGCGGCAGGAAAGGCAGCGCGGCGCTGCGTCAGATTGGAGATAGATATTTTATATATATATAAAATATATATATGTATGTTATTTTCTCAGAAAGTTTTAGCATGTGTATGTTAAAACAGGTTTTAGTTTAGGTTTTCCCGGGCCCATTCAGACCAGGCTCCCACCCATCTTCAGAGGCGACGCCGCTGCCCGGGAGGCTGATGCGATAGCAGCCGGGCAGCGCTGCCTGCCGGGGGGCACAACCGACCCCCCCCAGGCCCACCGAGCCCACCGCTGCTGCCGGTGCCCATGGCCGGGGGGCCAACCTGCCCAGAGCCCTCTCTGCCAAAACCCCTTTGAAAGCTGCTGGGGGAGAGGGGGGTCCGCGGCCCCCGCAGGCGTTCCCAGGGCCGGTGCTGGGCGAAGCAGCCGTGCGGAGCCCCGGACGATGCTCAGCTCCCCGCCCCACTGCGGGACCCCCGGGGCGGTGCAGGGCCGGGGTGGCTGTGGGGAACACAGTGCGGCGGAGGGGGACGGGAGGGGGGCGATGGCCCTGCCCTCCCCCGGGGACCCCCAGCCCAGCTCCCTGTGGGCTGCGCAGCCCCGGCCCCCGCAGACCCCCACCTCCCGCACCCCCTGCTCTGTCGACACCCTCTGTATTTATTTTACTACTCCTCTCATTTTGTGTGTTGTCACCTGTGTAAATACCATCTCATCTCTGACACTGAGAAGCTATTGCCTTTATATAAATATCATATATATTATATATATAAAAGTACCCTATTTTCTATTTTTGTATGAGTGTGTTCTGATTGCCGAGGCAGACACTATGGGAACATATACATTTCCTATTCGGTATCGTTAGGGGCATTTTACGGCTGTGTTACAATTTGGATTATAATTAAAAAAAGAATAAACGGTGCTGCAGGTCCAGTTTTGTTCAGCCACTTCTGGGGCCGCAGGAGGCGGCTGCATCTCCCGGGGCTGTTTCCCGCGGGGGCTGCGCTGCCCACAGCATCGCCGCTCAGCCCCTCGCGGGGTCGGGGGGGGTCGGGGCAGAGGAGCGCGGGGGCACCGGGGGCGGGAGAGCCCCCGGCAGCAGGTGAGGAGCTCGGCCCCGCGCCCGGGCTGCATCTGCTGCATCTGCTGCATCTTGGCGTCGGGGTGTTTCCAGCCCGGCGGAGGCCGCTCTCTGCAGCGGGAGGAAAGGGGAGAGCGGGGAAGAGCAGACACCAGCCAGCGACGCGGATAAATCTGTTCCCAATATCAGGCCGTGCCACGAGGGTTTGGTATTTCACAAAACAATTCCTGCCATTAATTGGGTCCTGATGTGCGATGCTGCCCCGGCGCGGCAGCCCGGCCGGCAGCCTGCGGCTTGGCGCTCCGAGCTCAACAGGAGCCGCCAGCGGTTCCCCCTCGTCCGTGTCCCCCCGTGCCGGGGGACAGCACGGCGCAGCCCCCGCACCCCGCCAAGCCTCGCGTGGGTCGAGCCCTCCCCAGCTCGGGGGGCTCTCAGGGCTGGGCCGGCTCCGACAGACGCCCGACCCCCCCTGGAGCTGGAGGGGGTTTACAGAGGGGAAACTGAGGCACTGTGAAGCGGTGAGGGGGAATGAGACCCTCGCTCCCGGCCGGCACCCAGCGCCCCCGGCCCTCCCTGCAGCCCGGGAGGGCGCTGCGCGTTGCGCAGGATCCAGCCCAGGCTGCAGCCTGGCTTGAACCCGGGTGCTTTGTGCGCCCCGGAGCTGCGCTGAGCCCGGCCGGGCAGCGGCACCTCAACCGGGGGTGGGGGCGGTGGGTGCTCTCCCGCTGCCCCTCTCTACCCACCCAGCTCAGCGATGCCCCCCCAAGCCCTGCTCTTGGGGGTGGGTGTCAAGGGGCTGCCCGGGACTTGCCCTGGCGCCAGCGTTTGCCGCACGTGGTGGTGTGTGGCCCGGGTTTCTCTACAGCCCGCCCGCGGTGCCTTCCTCCCCGAGGCAGCTCGCCATCCTCCGCCTGCCCCGGCCGGAGGGTTTGGCCCCCGCAGCGCCTGGCGTGCTGCCCTGCGCCGAGCCCGCGGGCACGGGCTGCGGCGGCGACGTCAGCTCCCGCCGATGAGCGGGAGATTTCGGCTTCCAAAACACGGCCGTGAGTCAGGCGCCTCCTTCCCGCCGGTTTTTGGGTGGTCTGGGACACGCCGGGACAGGCGCCGGCTCTCCAGGCTTCCCGGCAGCGCGCAGAAGCCCCGGGGCTGGCAGCCGTGCCCTGCCATCCTGGGGGGCTCTGCCCCACGCCGCCGCTGCCAGGACCCCACGGGGATTTGGGGTTTCCTTGGAGGCTGGCAGCCTGGCAGGGCTCTGTCCTCTGCTGGGTGTCCCCAAGGCCACCGGCGCCTGTGGCTGTGTCCCCCTGACCCCGTGCAAAGCCCCGCAGCAGGGAGCCGGGATTGCAACCGCAGGGGATGGGGCAGCGTGCCGCAGGAGGGGCAGCCGGCGTGGGGACCACAGGGACCGCAGAGGTGAGGGTGGCTTCTAGGGGCCTCTCGGCACGCTGGCCCAGCGCTGGCCTCCATCCTCCCTGGCGGAGCGCCGAGGGCGGCGAGGTTGCCCGTGCCGGATGCTGCGGTCGGCTGCAGCCTCCTGCGGGACCCCCCGGGCGGGGAGGGCGGCTGCGCCCCGCAGCCTGCCAGCAATTTGCAGATAAAACAAACAACCAGGAGCGGGGAATGTCTGCATCTTTCCCTGGAGACTGCCGCGACGCCGGGCAAAGCCGCACGCCGTGTGCGCGTCTCAGCTGAGGCCCAGCAGCAGCTCGGCACACGTACCGGCGTGGGCAGCTCCCGGCCCCTGCGCCCGTGGCCACCCAGCTCCCTCCGGGGCCACCCGAGCGTGCCGGGGAGGCGGGTGAGGCTCTCGCCGGGATCCCCACGGGCTCTGCCAGCGCAGCCGGGTGGCTGGGCGCCCATCTGCCCCCGGGGGGTGTCTGTGGTTCCCCTGTTTGGGGGGTCCCGGAGCGCGGTGGGGAGGGTGCGGTGTGGGATGGGACGGGACAAGATGAGACAGGATGGGATGAGACGGGGTGGGATGGGACGGGATGGGATGGGATGGGGAGCCCCACCCCGGCGGGAAGGCAGCTCTGGCGCTGCTGGGGATGCTCTGTGGGGTGGCAGCGCCTGGATGTGGATCCCGGCTTCTCCGGGGCAGGGCCGGGTCCTGAGTGGGGGCTGGCGCTTCCCTCCTCCCTCCTGCGTGCCCTGCTCCGTCCATCCCAGCCCAGGACAAGCGGGGGGTCCGGGCTGGGGACCGGAGCAGAAACGGGAACAGTGAGACGGCCAGAGAGGGGGTCGTGGTGGGCAGCGGGACAGGGGAGGGGAGAGCTGGGGAAAACCAGCCCCCGTTGAGATGGGCAGCAGCCGCCTGGGCAGTGCGGGGTTAAGGATTGGCCCAATCAGCCCCCCCGGGCTCAGCTGCCCACCCGGCCATTAAAGGGGGCTAAAACCTGGCTGGATCCCGGGCAGGTGGGTCCCTGGCTTGGTCTTGGTCTCTTTGTGTCCCTGGGGTGGGATCAGGGTGGGCAGGGGCTGGCGGGGGGTCGGTGTCCCTGAGGCTCCTGCCTGTCCCAGAGCCGGGGGCTGTGGCCCCACGTAAGGGGGCAGCGGGGTGGGTGGAGGGAAGGTGAATGGAGAATGGTCTAGGAACGAGGTTTTTATTGAGGGAGGCAAACGCTGCAAGAGGCTGAGCGAGGTGCCGGGGCTTCTTGTACAGCCTGGGGGGTACGTCCCCCCTTGCCAAGAGGCAGTTGGTCTTCTGTGCTGCCCTGGGTCGAGGAGCCCCGAGCCTCAGCCCACAAACCCCCTGGAGCTGGGAGGACCTGGGGGGCCTGGCCCTTTTCTCCCCTCCTGGGAGCTGCCAGACAGCCAAGATGCCCCCAGCCCCTCTCCCTGTGGCCCGTCTGCCCCCAGGACCCCCTCCCAGCCCCAGCTAGGGCTTTGGCTGCCCCTTCTGATGGCGGTGCCCTTGCACGGTGCGATGTACCCAGTCGATGTAGTTGGAGATCTTGGTGTAGATGTCAGGGTAGCGGCGGTCCCCACATCTCTGCCCAGAGAACGAGACGATGCCGTAAACCTTTTCCTTGAAGATCAGGGGTCCCCCGGAGTCGCCCTGCGAAGCAAAGGGATGGGAGGGAGATTAGCGGCTCTCCCGGAGGGGGGTGGCTGGGGGGCACGGGGCCGGGAGCGCACTCACTGCGCAGACGCCCTGCAGCGTGGTGTTGCGGCTGGCGCCGCACAGCATGTTGGGCGAGACCTTGCCCCTCCACAGCGTTCGGCAGAGGCTCCGCTTGACGATGGTGGTGGCGGTCTCCATCAGCTCGGTGGGCCGGTCGCCGTAGTTGGAGGTGTCCCCCCAGCCCACCACGTAGCAGACGGTGCCGGGCTGCAGGTCGATGTGTGGCGAGGGCAGGCGGACGCGCTTCACGTACTCGTTGAGCGTGGCCGACCTGTTCAGCTGGGCGGGGAGTCGGGGGCGCGGGTGGCTTCGCTGCCGGGACAGAGCCCCCCGGCCGCTCCTGCCTGGGGTCCCCGACCCCCCGCACCCCATCACACGCCCACCCCAGCTCCCCCCTCGCTCCGACCCCCCCAGGCCCGCCCTTCCTGTCCCTCCGCAGAGGCTTTCGCCCCTCTGCGCTGGTCCCAGTCTGCTCTACAGACTGGCTGCCCGGGAGCGGGGGGAGCTGCCGACCCGGCCGGGGTCTGCGCGTCCTCGGCCGCCTCCCGCGCACCCCACGGCGCCGTCCCGCTTCTCCGGAGAAGCACTGACATCTAGTGTCGGCTGGGGCGGCGTGGGCAGCTCCCTCCCGCGGGCCCTGGGGGACCCCATCTCGCCCTGCGCCCCGCGGGGTGCCCCATCCGGGGTCCCCCACGCCCCGCGGGACGCGGGAGGGAGATGCCCGAGCGGGTGCGTGATGGCCGGCAGCGCACGGGACTCACCCTCAGCAGGCGGATGTCATTGTCCACCGAGCGAGGGTTGTAGTGCGGGTGGGCGATGGACTCCACGATGCTGAAGACCTGCTGGGACTGCTCGGGCTCCTCCAGCCTGTGGGCGCCCAGCACCACCCGCACCGAGGGGTTGCGCCTGTGGCAGAGGGGCCCTGAGCGGGTGCTGGCGCGGCCGGGGGCGATCGGGGAGGGGGAGGAGGGGGAGGAGGGGGCCAGCGAGGTGGGCGCAGGGGGAGCACGGGCGGGTGGTGGTGGGGGGTTGCTCCAGGGCTGTGTAACCCCCTGGGACGGGGGTTTCCGTTTGAAGGGGGCCGCGCTGTGTCCCGGGGGGACGGGAGGCGCGCGCTCCATGTGGGAGCACGGCTCACCTGGGAATGAGGCAGTGGGCTGCTGTCATCACCCACTTGGGCCACACCAGGAAGCCCCCGCAGACGTGCTGCCCGTCCATCTGGATGGAGGCGATGAAGGGCCGGGAGTGGGGTGCCGCCACCTTTCCCCCGATGATCCGGCTCCCCTGGGCGCCTGGTGGGTGGGTGCGGGTGGTCACCAGCTGCCGGAGAGTCCAGGCACGGCTCTTGCCTGTGTCTGTCCTGCTCCCAGCTGCACGTCCCAAGCACCCCGGCTCTACCCACAGGTGCCAGGCAGCGGCCGAGCATGGGCTCTGGCCAAGGAGGGCTGCTCGTGGCAGGGCAAAGCCTCCCCTGCACCGCGGTGCTCCAGGCTGGGGTGTCCCTCTCCCGCCCCGGCCGCGGGGACCAGCCCTGCAGCCCTCAGCCCCAACTCTCCCGTTACCTGCCGGAGCCAGTGCCGGGAGCAGGATGGAACCTCCCAGGCTGAGGATGAAGAGCCCAGCCATGACCATGCTGGCACAGCGCGGGCCACTGCCACCTCCTCTGGGGCCGCTCAGGGGTGGGGGTGCTTAAATAACCCTGGGGGCTGAGCCTCTGCCCGGGTGCCGGTGGATATCTCCCTCCCGCCCCCGCTCTCTGGTGTTGCTGCCTTGTGCAATTGCTGTGGGGTGGGGGGCACTGGCGCGCAATGCTGCGCGCGGGGGAAGATGCAACGCTGCAGCTTCCCCTGGAGCGGAGCAGCGTATCGCTGGGAGGAGAGCAGATTAGGGGAGGAAGAGAGAAAGCAGAGCGGCTTCCAACCCAGGCCTGGCTCCTCTTGTGCCTTGAGTTGATCGGGGTGAAACCCCTCTCCTCTTGGCAGGGTGGGGGGAGCAGCAGGGCCCCACCACGTCCCAGGACACTTCCCCGGCAGTGTCCCCAGGGCTGGCCGGCAGCCTGGCTGCTGTGGGTGGCACAGGGACTGTGCTGTGCTCGGACCGGAATCCTCTTTCGGCCCCTCCAGACACCGCCTGGCTCTGGGANACAGGGACTGTGCTGTGCTCGGACCGGAATCCTCTTTCGGCCCCTCCAGAGACCGCCTGGCTCTGGGATGGTGCTGCGGGCAGAGGGGCAGTTTGTCCCCCCCGTCTGCAGTCCCCCGGGGTGCAAGAAGGGCAGCGGGGAGGAGTGGGGAGGGAGGGCGGGGGGGGCCCAGTGCCGGGGTGACCCTCGCTGCAGAGCCGGCCTTGCTCCGGGGCTGAGCACGGAGCCGCGGCCCCGGCAGCGGGCAGATTTCCCAACGGCGCGGTGGTCAGAGGGTGGCTCGGGGCTTCCTGTGTCAGTTTGCCAGCGTTTGCCCAACGCGACGGTTGCATTGGGAAACGGGGCAGCGGCGAGGGGGGACGCGCAGCCCGGGCTCCCCCTCCCCGTCCTCTCCCCCCTCGGCCGCCCTTCGCGCCGCCCGGGCGGTGTGCCGGGGACGCGGAGGCTCCGCCGCGGCGGGTGCGATGAGCGCCCCCTCGGCCGGGGCGGTGCGGGGGGCGGGGACCCTCCTGGGGCGGCGGAGGGGGGTCCGTCCCGCCCGGGGCGAGGAGGCGGCGGCGCCCGCAGCCCCTCCGGCCCGGCCCGCTCCGGCCGCCGGGACGCCCCGTCGGGCTCCCCCCGCGCCCCAGAAGCGGCCGCGGCTCCGGCGGGGCGGGGGGCGGCCCCGGGGGGGGCGGCGGCGGCGGCGGCGGCGGGCGGGGAGCGCCGCGCCCCGAGGCCGGGTGAGGGGCGGCGGCAGTGGCGGACCGCGCCCGGCAGACGGAGCTGTGCGGGAGGCGGGAGCGCCGGCGCGGCCCCGACATCCCTGCGCATCCCGCAGCCCCGCCGGGGATGCCGCCGCCCGCCGGGCCCTGAGCGCCGGGACGCCGGCGGCTGCCGGCCCCGCTCCGCCGCCCCTCGCCCGGCCCGGCCCCGCCGGAGCCGCCGCCGCCGCTCGGCCCGCCTGGAAAATGGAGTGAGTACCGGATCCGGCCGCGCCGCCGCCGCGGGGAGCGGGACCCCGGCACCGGGCCGCGGCCCCCCCCGGGCCGCCGGCTGAGCACCGCAGCACCGGGGGGGGCGGCGGACCCCCGGGTGGCGGGGCTCGGGACCCCCGCACCGGGGCTGCGGGGACGCCACGCCGCGGGCTCACGGAGCCCATACCGGGGGCTCATTTCTGTCCCTGGTGCTGGGGCTCGGGACCCCAAAACCGGGGGCTCGCATCCTCCTGATCCTGGGGACTCTGAACCCCAAAACCGGGGGCTCGCATCCTCCTGATCCTGGGGACTCTGAACCCCAAAACCGGGGGCTCGCATCCCCTCCGTGCCACAGCTCGTGACCCCAAAACCGGGGGTGCGCATCCCCGCAGATGCTGAGGCTCAGGACCCCGATACCGGGAGCTTACATCCCCCCAGTGGCAGGGCTTGGGACCCCGATACCGGGGCGTCACGTCCCCCCGATGCTGCTCAGCAGGTGCTGCCCCTCCCCGGGTCCCTGCCCTGCTGTGGGGTGCCGGGGCGCCAGCTCGGGGGGCAGCGGCGGAGGCCCCGGGGCGGGTGCGGGGGCTGCGGGGGGCGAGTCTCCGCTGGCAGCGGTGCGGGAGGTGGGGGGTGGCGGTGGTGGGAAAGGCGTTTATTTTCGTGTTTTGAACCTGTTGTTGCCGCTGCGTGTGGCTGGGGTGAGTGGGTGGCTGTGAGCCGCGGGCCCCTCCCTGCGCGCACCCCCAGGCTCTGCCGAGGGACCCGGCTGTGGCGGGGGGATCCTCCGGCCGCGCTCCGGCCCCGGCCTTATCCTTTGTGTGCGGCGGTGGGGCCCTGCCCCGTCGGTCGGAGCCTGCGGATGGGCTGGGAGCGGGCAAGGGGCTCTGCGGGCGGGTGGGGGAAGGCGGTGGAGGCCGTCGGGGGGGCTGGGAGCTGGGGACCATCCTGCCCGTGCGCTGGTTTTGCCCCTCGGGGACACCAGCGGGTCCCACCTGCAGCGTGCGGGTCCCGGGAGGGCAAGGGGCTGGTCGGCTGCTCAACGCGCCGGGTACCAGCGACAGCAGCCGCCTGGGCTGGCCCTGGCTCACCCAGGCCTTTCCTTCCCTCCCACGGCTCTGGTCCCCACGGTGGCAAACGAGGGTCCCCCCAGCATCTCCTGGGTTTAGCACTGGGGGCTCCCAGGGGGCATCCGTCTGTCCGTCCATCCATCCATCCATCCAGCCTGGGGCCAGCTACCCTCCGCTCCTCGCGGGCGCCTCACCTCGCCCGGTTAACTGGCCGCCTGCTAGCGAGATGCCGGCTGCTCAACAGGTCCCGCTCGCCGCCATCTGCCTCCCGCCTGGGGACCCCCCTGGAGCTGTGGGGTGCTGGCGGGGGACGGGGTGGTGGTTTCCCGGGTTGGGGGGGGGCCCTGGCTGGCTTAGGGCTGAGAGCAGCGCGGGAGGCACCGGCGGGGGCCTGGGGACATCTCAGAGGTTGGGGCGCAGCGTCTGCGGGGCCGGGGAAGCGGGGCGGCTGCCCTCGCTGCTGGAGGGGCCGCACAGGCTTTGCGGTGCGAGAGCTCGCCAAGGCAGGTCTGCGGCTTTGGGCAGCTCCTCGGGGTGTCAGTCCCTTCAGAGAAGTGGCTCTTTGGGGAGGAAAATGTGTGTCATTTGCCAAAAGGCAGCAAGGGAAAGGGCCGAACCGAGGGGCACGACGCGCCCTGGGGAGCGGGGTGAGGAGCTGCAGGGACCGGGCACGGGGTCTTTCCCGGGGTGGAGGCGCCGAGGGCTGGGGTTGAAGTGGGGGACGGCGCCGGGCAGGATGGCAGCTCCTGCCCCCAGACTCCGCACGCTGCCTTTCACCCTGCTCCGCTCTCCCCCGAGCTCCTCCGGCAGCCGAGGCCCCGGACGGACCCTCCCGCCAGCTCCGTCCACTCGACCTGCCGACGGCTCTTCGTTTTGAGGGAAACTCCGCGAGTGACCCAGGGCGGGGGCTCACCCCACCGAGCTGTGGGAGCAGCGTCTCCCCCGTTTCCCGGTGCGCGAGGCGCTGGGGAGCGTGCTGCTGGCCTTGCTTTGGCTCCCGCTTTGCCTTGGCACTGGCAGGGCTGGAGGAGGGTCCTGGCTGCCGTGAGCCGCCGGTGCCCGGGGAGGTTTGGCTGAAGGCTTCCAGCTCTCGGAACGGCTGTGCTGGTCCGGTCGGCGCTACTCGGCTGTCTGTCCTCTGCTCCCGCTGCCACTCACGGTGCAGATTTTGCGTCTCCACGTCTGGCTGCTCCCGTAGTCTGTCTGGGCAGGTCGCTGCTCTCCCCTCCGGGTCTGGGGTCTCCTCGGGGCGGGGGCTGTCCCGCGCCTCCCCTCCCGACCCTGCCCATCCCTGATCCAGTCGCAGCCAGGGGAAGGAGGGAGACTTCTGCCCGAGGGGTAACCTGGAGCACGGCCCTTCGGGAAGGGACACGGGACGCTGCTCTCCCCTTCATGTGGCTCCGGGGAGAAGCAAAACCCAACTGATGCTCCCCAGGCTGGAGCGGCGCTGCCGCCCGGGTGGGCTGCGGGGAGCTGGAGGGGGTCGGGCCCGTCCCTGTCCCTGTGTGCAGCTGAGGGGACGGCACTGTCACCTTTCTCAGCTCTCCTGGAGGAATCCATAAAGCTCCGCCACCGACAGCCGCACAACGGCACCCCAGCCCTGCCCGGGGCTGGCGGATCTCGGGGTTCAGTGTTCGGCCACTGCCGTGAGACGGGGCCTCTCGGCCGGCCCCGCGCCGCTGGGCAGGAACCACAGCGGGTTTCCTGGGAAGCTGCCGGCGTTGGCGTTCCCGCTTCCTCACCAGAAACAGCGCCTTTGCCTGCACGGGGCCGGTGGTTTGTGCGGTGTGCGCCGTACCGGGAGCCGTGCCGCGTCTCGGCCGGGCTGTGGCTGGGCCCGTCTCCAGCGGCAGAGGTGGCGGCGGTGGGGAAGGGCCAGGGGCGAAGGCGGGGAGGCGACGGGCGACGTGCGCTGGCGCAGGGTCGGGCGGAGGCGCAGAGCTCGGGGCCGGAGGCAGAGCCCTGTGCAGGAGCCCGGTTTCCCGAGTCTGTCTTTGCTCCACCCGGAGAGCAGCGAGCCCCCGGGCCCCAGACAGAAGCCGCTCTCGGGGCAAGGGTGAGCCCCGCGGCCTCCCGGGAGGAGAGAGAGGAGCCGGGGCGGATCCTGCCCCATCCAGGTGTTTCCTGGTGGAGCATGGCTGGACGTGGGCTGAGCCCGGCCCTTGGCTCGGCGTCGAGGACGGAGCTCCCCGGGGGTGCCCGGGGCTCACGGGGGTGCCCCTGCCAGCGGTCCGGGCAGGAGCCGCGTTCCAGCCGGCTCCTGGGAGCCTTGTGCACGCTTGTGTTCATGGCGTTGGTGTGGGAAAGCCGCGTTGCCTCATGAGAACGGGAACGCAAGGACAAAGTGACATGGCCAGGGCCACCCCAAGGTGGCGGGGAGCCGGGGCAGTGTCCCAGGCCGGCGCCGGGGCTGCCTGTCCCTGCTGGTGGGTGCTCCCAGGCGTGGGGAGAGGCCGTCTCCGCTCCCATTCATAAATCGTGGGGGAGTTTCCTGGTGGAGCCTTGCTCCTCTAACTGGAAGGGAGCTGGAAACCCAAGTGTTTGGAGGGCACTTGAACCATTGTTTGAAAGATCTGTAATTTTCCAATCAAACTCCCTCCCCAAAGCCTCCGTTCATCAAATATTCATGGGATCCATTTTCTCCTGGCACTCCCAGCCCACGTCTCAGCCCGAAGAATCAATCAGGCAGCTCTGCTTGCTCTAATGCATCCTGCGCTTTCGGGAGCCTGGGGCTGCCATCTCCTCCTCCCGCCTCCCCCCATCTCCCCCCCCCATTCCCGTCTCCTCTCAGGGCAGCAGCGCGGGATGGGGCCGCGCAGGCAGTGGGAGCGTGGGGCAGGCACGGCTCACGGGGAGGGAAGGAGCGGGATGGAGCGCTGTGGTGTAGCCGGCTGCGGGGTGGAGGCAGCCAGCACCGTGGGGCAGAGCCGGAGCAGCCCCCGTGTCACAGGGACCCGGGACCCTGTGCCCAGCCGCCCCGGCGCTCGGCTCCTCAGCAGCACAGCTTTCTCGCCCGAGCCGCTGGCCACTGATTTATTTGCCTTTGCGGTCGATGAGTGCCGGCCCCCGGGCTGCTGCGGCCCCCTCCCCTCTATGCCCGCCGCCAGCGAGGGCGTTCGATAGCGGCCCGCTGCTAATGGCTTCGTGACGGAGGCTTTGCCGACTCTCCGCAGGCGCGCGCTCCCCGTGGCAGCGTCACTCCAGGCCCGGCCAAGGGGCCCGGCTCTTGGCACGGGAGCAGTGGTGTAAATCAGTGTCGGTCCCTCCATTGCCGCCGGTGCTGCCGTGTACCCGGGCTGTGGGCCCCGCGCTGGGGCTCGTCAGCCCACGGTGGTGGCTGGCCAGTGTTGGTACGGGGGTCTGGGCAGTGGTGCCCCCGTGCAGGACGCTCTCCCGGCCCCCCCTGCGGCTCAGAGCTGAGCGGGTGGAAAAGGAGCGGAGGTCAGGGGAGCGGAGGAGCAGCTTGAAACGGCTCTTCGCACATTTGGATGAGCTAATGGGAAAAAAACAGAGGAAGGCAAATAAACATTATTGTTTCATGTCAGGCGGGGAGGAGACAAAAGGTCACGGGCTTCCCTTGTGATGGTAGGAAACGGCAGCATCAGCAGGGCTGGAAAGAGCTGGAGAGCCAAGGGAGGGCGCGGGCGAGTGCACGGGGCGCGTGCGTGCTCACGCGTGTGGGGGGGTCCGTCCGTGGGTCCAGGGGCCGCTGCCTTCGCAGGTGGGACTTCCCGGGGCATCATCCCCCGGTGCCGCCAGCGTCGCTGGTCCCGTCGACCTCGTCTCCTGCGCCGCGGCCCGTGGCTCTCGCTGCCATGCGGTGCGTGCGGAACCTGCTCGAGGAGCTGCGCTGGGACACGCGCACCGCGGGCACCGGGCGGGAAGGGCCGGGCCGGTTAACTGGAGCTCCTGAGACCCGGTGAAATATGGGGGGAGGCAGGGCGGGCGCGCTGTGGGTGTCTTCCCTGGGCTCGGGGCTCCTGAGGGGCTCGCCGGCCCTGGGCTCGCCGTTCCGCCCCTCCCGGCACCCGGGATGGGTCCGGAGCTCGGGAAACCCCCGCGGGGGCTCCGCTGCCGCTGCGGCCTCGGCCCGCCGGGGGGGCCGGTCCCGGGGAGCGCCGCTCCCGGCCCCGGGGGGCCCCTCGGTGTGTGTGTGTGTGTGCCCCCNCCCCCCCCCCCGCGCCGCGCATCCCCCCCCCGGCGGCTCGCCCCGTTGCCATGGCGCCGTTGCCATGGCGCCGTTGCTAGGGAACCGCCTCCCGCCTCGGCGGAGCCATCAGTCACCGGCGCCGGGGGCTGCGGGGCCCCATCGCCACCGGCCCGGGGCTGCGGGCACCGAACGGCGGGGGGGGGCGGCGGGGAACGGCGGCTCCGGGCTGTGCCGTGGGGAGGGACGGGGGTCTCCGCCGCCCCGCGCCCCCAGCGCTCCGCTGCCCTGCCCCCAGCCGCAGGGCCCTGTCGAGCGTGCGGACCCCCAGCGACAGGCCACGGGGGGGGCGGGGGATGGCTGGGGGCATGCGACCCCCCCCCGCCCGTCCTTCCGCCTCGCCGCCCTGTCCCGGCGGGCAGAGACCTGGGGGCACCCGGGATGTCCCCGCTCTGCCCCCCTCCCGCCCGGCCCTGGCGGCGATGGGTGAACCCCCCCGGGGGCAGCTCGGGTCACAGCGGGGCTGGGGTGCGGGGGGCAGCGAGGGGCATCCGGCCTGTTCTGCGTCTCTCCCCGGGCCAGGAATATTCCTGGCGTTCAACCCGGGAATGCGGAGACTGTAGCAAATAATGGAAAATAAAGAGGATGGAGGAGGGAGGGAAAGCGGAACAGAACGTTTCAGGAATGCTGTAAAAGTTTGGATCCGTGGAAAGGGGCAAGATCCAGGAGAGAAGCAGGGCCAGGTCCAAAGCCTTCCGAGCTTGGGGTGCCGAGAGCTGGACTCGGGGGGGGCCCTGTCCCAGAGCGGGACAGTGCCGCTGGCGAGGGGCAGCCCCGGCACGGGGCACGGCGCGGGGAGGGCGGCCGGTACCGCCCTTCAACTTTTGCACATAATCTGTCTCTGCAGAGAGCTGCCCCGAATCCCGGGGGGTCCCCGCTGGTTTGGGGGGGGGAAGGGGGAGGTTTCACCCCTTGGGCTGGAGCCCAGGGCAGGGCGTAGGGCCGTGGTGCGGATGCTGCTCCCAGCGCCCGCTCCGTGCCCCCCGTCAGGGCCCTGTGTCCCCCACGGCCCCCACACCCGCCCGTGGGGGCCCACCAGGTCCATCGCTGTCCTTGTCACAGCGCGTCTCCGGGTTGTACAGCTGCGAGAGAATGATGCTGTGGGTCTGTCCTTCCTGGGAGAGTTCGTTCCCCCCTGTCTGGGGGGGAGACCGCGGGGCTGAGGAAGGGCAGACCCCTCTTGCGGCCCCGGTGGGTCGGCAGAGGAGGTTTCCCTTGGGAAACCCGCTGTCCCCGGGAACGGCTCCCGCCATGGGGGGGTTGTAGGGTGCAGCTGATGTTCGGGACAGGCGGGGAGGGAGCGGGGGCGGCCGCTCGCCCCCTTCGTTGCCCCTGTGCCGGTGCTGCTGCACTCAGACGCTGCGCAGCCGTGCATGGAGCGGCGGCAGAGCGAGCGGGGACAGCAAAGGGACTCGCAGACACTCCAACTCTCTTTGGGTTTGTAATTATTTAATTCCCGGCCAGAGCACAGCGTCGGGCCGCGGGCTGCCAGGCGTGACACGCGGGAGGCTGCGAGCGGCGGGTGTGCGCCTGCGCGTGCAGAACAGTCACAGTGTTGCCGCAAACAGCACAAAAATAACCGCTACAAAAGCGACACCTTCCCCGGTTTGTTTTTCTGGCCTGGATTTCGGGCGCTGCCAAGGTCCCGGGGCGCGGGGTGAGGGGAGGACGGGCGGCTCTGAGCAGCTTTCGGTTAATCGCTGCCTTTGAGGAGGCGGCAGGCGGCGGCAGGGGGTCCTTTTGCCCCGCCAGACCCCCTTTGATTTGCTTCAAAGCCCGGCTCTTGCACAGGCATGTGCTGTCCGTGCCGGTGGTGGGCTGGTGCGAGGGCACATGCGTGTGCGAGGGCACACGTGCTGGCACGTGTGGCCAGATCGCAGCCCAGGGAGGTACCGTGTGTGGGGTGCAGCAGCCCGCACCCACCCTGCGTGTAAAACCGCCTTTGGAAAAAACCCTTGATGGGCACATGGAGGAGATCTCCCGCCCACGCCGCCCCCGGCCCGCGGCCATCTGCAGCGCCCGGCTGTGTCCCCGGGGGAGCAGACGATGCAGCAGCGGGGGGAGAGCGATGGGGAGAAACCCGGGGAGCGGGGCCGATGCCCCCCGCCGGGATGTCCGCAGCGTGTGGGTGCCGGGCGGCACCTCGGGGTCCGTGTTGCCTTCCAAAATGGGCACCGCAAGCTGTGCTGGGGCTGCCGGGCGCAGGGCTGCCCTCCCTGGGCCTCGGCTCGGCCGCCGTTGCGGTTGGTGCCGTATGAAGACAGGGATGGCTTCAGCCTGTGTCGGTGGGGCTGTGGCCCCCGAGCGTGCGGCTGCGGTGCAGCCGGGCTGGGACCGGGCTTCTGGCTCTCCTCCGTGCTAATGGCTTTTCCCGCTGTGCGGGGACACGGTGCTGCCGCCCCTCCCTGTCCCCCCCTCGCCACCCCGCCTGGGCTGGCACTGCCGGTGGCCCCGCGGCCGCCCCTCTCCCTGCCCGCTGGGAAGGGACCGT
This sequence comes from Himantopus leucocephalus, assembly GCA_003993805.1. NCBI lineage: Eukaryota > Metazoa > Chordata > Aves > Charadriiformes > Recurvirostridae > Himantopus > Himantopus leucocephalus. The sequence goes on from RSEF01000028.1 coordinate 2,759,192, forward strand.
CTGCCTCTTGCTTTAATTGCGCTTTGCAAAGCCCTCGGGCCTGGCCGGGAGTGCGGGGACGGAGCGGGGGGAGGCAGGGGCGTCCCGCTGGCCCCCCGTGCGTCAGCTGTCCCCGTTGCACGCGCTCGGCCAGCACAGGAGCTCCTGGGAGCTGTGAAAATGGATGTGCGCTTAACCACTGGCATAAATGAAGTCCAAGAGCTCTCCCCTCCGCCGCCCCGGCACCCCCCAGCCGCAGGAGCCGCCACGGGCAGGGGCCGGGGCTGGACCCCGCTCTGGGCAGGGGTGTGCAGACCCCCCACCTCCTGCTCGCCCAGGGCAGCAGCGCGGACGGCCCCCGGTGCGAGGGAGCAGCCGGAGGAAGGGCTCGGCCGCGGGGACCGGAGCCCAGACCAGCATCTCCATGTCGGGGTCTCCTCCAGAGCGGCCCCCGGCGCAGCTGCCCCCGCGCAGGCTCTGCTGCCCCTTGCTGCTCTGGGAAATAAGTGGCAATGATCCATCGCCTGACAGTACCTCCGCGCCGCCCACCCTAATTACTGTCACAGCTAAGCACTTCGTTAGCATCATCTGGCCAGCAGCCAGCCGGCTCCCTGCGGCGCCGGAGCATCCCCAGGCACAGCCAAGGCCCCCGGCAGCCGTCCTCAGCCCCGCTCTGCGGCTCCCGGCTGCACCTGATGCTTCGCGGCGTGGGGGCTCTGGTTGGGCCCTGCGGGGCTGCGCCGCCGGTCGGGCTGGTCTGGGGCACTCGCGCAGCCGGGATGCGGGAAGGCGGGTGCGTGGGCACGTGGCTGCGGGGGGTCGGGGCACCCCCTTCTCGCAGCACCCCGGGGCCCTGCTGCACCCGGGAGAGCGCCGTCGGGGCCGGCGAGGCGGCTGCTGCCGGCAGCGTCCCCGGGCATGGCCACGGCCGTGCGCGTTGCGGAGGCGGGTACCAGGCTGCGGGAGCACGAACCCCAGCTGGAGCGGAGCCTGTTGCATTGTCTGTGTCTGTGCGTGTCCGTGTGTCTGTGCACGTGTGTTCGTGCACATGTGTCCGTGTGTGCGCGTGTGCCTGTGCGTGCAGCCCGGAAAGGTCACGGTCTGGGAAAGGTGTCAGCAGCCAAGAAATGGGCTTGGAATGGAAAGTGTGAGCCAGGTTGAACCGTAGGGGTGGCCAGAACCGTCCCGCTCCAGCCTCGCCGTGGTCACCGTTTCCATCTGCGCCACGGGAGGAGCGGGTCCGGCTGCACCGGGTCCCCCCCAGGTGCCTCTGCCGGGGGATTCGGGCAGGGCTGGGGGCCAAGGGGCGCCTGGAGGAGCCATGCAGGATGGGAGCTCTCAGCCCCAGGATGGCGAGGGGAAAGGGAGAAAGCAGCCGGCGGAAGGGAAGAGTTCCGCCGTTGTCTGTGCGCTGTGTCCGGTTCGGTGGTGGCACAATGTCCCCATTCACCCGCTGCCCGCACCTCTCCTCCGCAGGGGCGGCCGCGCTCTTCACTGCTTCTCTCTGCTCTCTTGCAGGGTTGTGGAGGCCAGCACCCTTCAGCAGGAGAGGCTGCAGGCCATCGCGGTGAGTCCCCCGCGCGCGGTGAGTCCCCGGTGAGCACGCCGGACCTTGACCTGGCGTCCCCACGTCCCCGCGCCATCACCTGCAGCTCGTGGGGCAGACGCAAGCGGGAAGGAGGGTGCAGGCGTAGGGGCTGTGCCAGCGCGGGGGCTCTGCAGCCGCTTTCCCAGCCCCTGGCTCCGGCCCGGAACGCTGCCCGGGGGCTGCCGGCGGGGGCAGGAGCCAGAGACCCCCCCTGGGTGCCCAGCCCCGGGCAGGGGGTCTCTACCAGCCGAACAAGGACCCGTGGGAGCCCGTGCCAGGGCGTCCTGCCCTGCGGCGGCTCTTCCCAGGGATGCACCACGGCCGGGGCGCAGGATCCGGCACGGCTCGGCTGCGTTGCCAAAGCAGGGACAGAGCGAGCAACGGGCAGCTTGGGAGGTTTAATTAATGAAGCGGCGCCTTGATGAGCCCCAAGTGAGAGGGAAATGAGTGATGATTCTCCCCTCGTCCTTTCCCAGGGAAGGGCTGAGGATCGTGCAGGATCCGTCCCTGCCCGCTGCGGGCACTCGTACTTGTGCTAGTTGGTGGTCGGGGGCGGCACTGGGGGCACACGGGGGGGCAACTGGGTTGGTTTTAAACCCCGTTGCTGCCTGCTGCGGGCTGCCAGCTTCCCCAGCCCGTCCCGCTATCGGCCGATCTCCACTGCACAAAGGGCAAATTGTTCTGGGCCAGAGGAGAAAGAAAGCGGGTGACGCTTCCCGGGCTGGGACTGACTCTGCTGAAATGGTCTGGACCGGTCCCAGGACGTGCGGTGAGGGGGGGCCGGGCGGGTTGCCCCCAGGCTGGCAGCTCGCTCAGTGGGGCCGGGCGAGGGGAAGGTGACATTTTGCGACGGCGAACAGACTCCAGGCTCTGGCCCGATATCTCTGCGCACTCTGTGCCTCAGTTTCCCCCAGTGAGGGCGGGGACATGACACAGGGCTGGGGAGCTCCCGGCGGGCTGTCCCCAAGGGCTCATGTCCCAGTGTCAGACCCCATGGGACCCACTCACCCCCCGGTCCCTGCTCCTCCCTGCTCCGGGGACACTGCCCTGGCCGGGAAGGAGGTGTCCCCGTCCCAGCAGTGCCCAGCACCGACCCCCTCCCCATGCCGACCCCGGCTCTGCCGCTCTCGTCCCTCCAGGAGAAGCGGAAACGCCAGACGGAGATCGAGAACAAAAGGCGGCAGCTCGAGGACGACCGGCGGCAGCTGCAGCACCTCAAGGTGAGGAACCCCCGGGACCCCCGGGCTGCTTCTGCACCGGGGACGTGCTGGGGCCCCCCCGGCTGCGGGGGCGGCGGGGCCGTGACCCCTCTCTGCTCCCCAGTCCAAGGCTCTGCGGGAGAGATGGCTGCTGGAGGGGGCCCCAACCTCCGCCTCCGAGGAGGACGAGGCCATGAAGAAGCAGATGCAGGAGGATGAGGTGAAGACCAAGGAGCTGGAGGAAACCATCCAGAGGTAACGGGGACAGCATGGGGCCGGGGTCAGGGTGCGCTCGGAGGGCGTCTGAGTGCCTCCAGAGCCCCCCCGACCTTCTCCCTCCCGGGGCAGATGGGAGGCTGAGATGCAGCTCGGTCTCACACGCTGGGCACAAGGCTCGAGGCACACCACCATGCCGCTGCGCTTGCTCAAGTGCGTGGCGCCGCTCGGAGGAGAGCATCCCCTCTGGAGCCCGGAGCTGCCTCTGCGGTGCTGCCGGGGCTCAGCCGCTCTCGCCGCGAACCCTCCGGCTGGGTTCCTGCCGGCGTTCGTCTGGGGGCTGTGGCTGGTCCCGGAGCATGTCCAGCGCCGTGGCCACTCTGAGCACAGACCACCCCAGCCACGCTCCTGCCCGGGGCTGCGGGGGCCACCAGCCGCGTCAGGCGTCAGTGGGAGCCGCAGGGCTGGGCTGGGGTCCCCTGGGGGGGGCTGCTGGGTGCCCAGCACCCCTGATGGCAGGGGCAGGGAACCAGGGGGCTGGTTCCCCGTGGACGTCCGTCCCCGCTGTGGTGGCTCAGCCCTTGGGGACGGGCAGGGTGGGGGGCTTGGGGGGGAGAAGCCTCAGCCCCTGCCCAGCCCCCTCGTGCCTGAGCTGCCGAAGGCAGGGGGGGCCGCGAGCCCCGGCACGGAGGTGTCCCGGCAGCCCGGCCGCCCTGCAAGAATGCAATCAGTCACGGCTGTGCCGTTAATTACCGAGCATCGGTGCAGAGAGGGGTCAGGCACGAAGGGGCCTTTGTGTCCGTCTAATGGCGCGGTGCATTCCTCCGCCGGCGCCTTGCGCAGAGACGGGAGTTAAGGGGGGGGGCTCTGCCGGGGGGTGCTGCCACCGTGCCGACCGAGGGGCCCTAATTTGCACAGACATGAATCCGTGGGGACTCCCCTGACCTCCTGCCGCGTCGCGGTGGGGCCCGGCTGCCGGCGCAGCTCTTGGCGGGGCTGGGTGGCTGGGAACGGGCGGCTGTCCCCGTGGGAAGCTCAAACAGGCTTTGGGTGACGCGTGTGGGAGCGGAGCGGTGGTGGAGCGGCGCTGCCCCGTGCCACCGAGCGAGGGCACTGGCAAGTGCATGGTGGGGTCAGTTGTCACTGCACGGGGACAGTGAGAGCTGGGGTGTCACCCCGTGCGGTCAGTCCCCCTGCACAGTGCCCTCGGGGGGGTTCTTTTATTCTCTTGGGCCGAGCCCGTCGGCTGAGCGCCCGCCTCGGTTGCTCAGTGGCCGCGGAGCTGCGGTGATCGTCCTGAGCACCCCTCACCCCGCGGAGATGGGTGGAGGTGTGCGGCCGATGGGCCAACGGGTTAAGGGTGAGGGCAGCACCCGCTGGTGGAGCCCCGGGGTTTGTTCCAGCAAACACACACCTTTCCCCTGCAAAGAGATGGTGACGGCTGTGCCGGAGGTCGGTCTGTCTGTCCCTGTGCCTCGCGAGCCCAGGGGACGATTTCTGCCCCCCCTCTCCCCTGTGCCACGTCGCTGGCCCGTGTTCGCAGGTCGGCTCTGGCTGCCCGCGGCCTCTCAGCCCCGACTCTCCCCGCAGGCTGGAGAAGGAGCTGGAGACGCTGGAGAACGGCAGCTCGGCGGCTTCCACCAAGGAGAACCTGGCGGAGGCGGCGGCGCCGGCCAAGGAGGAGAAGGCAGAGGCCGTCCCCAACACGCAGAAGGTGGGCACGGCCGCGTTGCGCGGGCAGGGCTGCCTGCTGCGGGACGGGTGAAGGGGGAGAGGGGTGCCTGGGGGTCGGCGCGTGCTCGTCCCCCACCAGACCGGAGCTGGTTCTTGCTGCTGGTGCGGAGCAGGGATCTGCCAGGGTGACAGCACGGCAATGGGCAGGTTGCACCAGTGGAGGGGCCGAGCGTGGGGACCCACTGCCAGCCAGCTGTGGCGTGGCGCTGGGACGCTGGCACGGCTGCGGTGGGCTCTGGTCCCAACCGTGCCAGGCGGATTGGCCACCCACGTGTCCCTGTCGCCCTCGGAGCCCCCACCCTGTGCATCCTGGGGGTCCCTTGTCCCGGTGGGGCTGGGTGCGTGGGTGGTGGGTGCGTGGGTGGGGGGTGCGTGGGTGGCGGGTGCGTGGGTGGGGGGTGCGCAGCATCTCCCGGCACCTCCTGACCTCTCCCTTCTGTTTTGCAGAGTCCCCTGGGCACGGTCAAGGGTAGGTGATCCCCTCCTCGGCCGCGGTTCCTGCTCTCGGGGGGCAGTGCCCGTGGCGCCACCCCGGCACTGGGGCCAGATGGGTGGGGGGAGCCGGGCCAGCCCTGTCCTCATGTCCCCCGTCCCTGTCCCCTCCCGGGCAGTGGTGCCCTGTGGCAGGGGAGCCCGCCCCAGGCACTAGCCATGGGGGGACACGCCGCCCTCCCCGGGGCCCAGCGCATGGGCGCGCGGACGACTGGGTGATGGCTTTGGCTCAGCAGTTGCCTCTCCTCTCTGTCCCCAGCCGAGAAGAAGGTCTCCAGCAGCCCCATGAAGGCGGTGGAAGGCACTGACATGATGAAGGCAGGTGGGTGCCCGCTCCCCCAGGAGGAGCGCTCCTTCCCAGTTGCTTCCCCGCTCCCCTCCCCTCCCGCGCCGCCCCTCGGCTCGCTGCCCGCCTCGCAGCCCTGCCACCGCCACAACCCACCGCTCGATGGCTTTCCAAGCCCAAGGCAGAGCACATCGTTTATTTGCAATCAGAGGGTTTGTTTTCGCTTCTACCCCGCAGCTGGTCCGTGGTTCGGGGCTCCCCCCTCACGCCCCATTCCACGTCTCTGCTCCGGTTTCATCCTTCGCCTCCCGCTCTGTTCGCGGCTTCTCAGAGCGCGGGAGAAGTGGCGCGTCGGCTGCCGGCATGGCTGATGCCGCACCAGCGCTCGCGGCCCCGTGGCTGGCTGCCGGCGGGGAGCTTGCAGGGCACTGAGAGCAGGCAGGGGCGCGCGGGGCCGAGCTGCCCGTGCCGGGGGGGGGCTGGCTCCGCTGCTGGAGAGGTTTGCTCTGGTTTGGGGGGACGGCTCGGACCGGGCTGTGGCACCGGTGCTGGGCAGAGACTGTCTTCGGGTCCTCGGAGCAAAGCGTCACCGGACCGAGGCAACCCCGGTGCCAGCAGGGACTGGCCGGGAGCAGGAGAGGAGCAGAGGATCGCCCGTCCCGTGGGGGCGGAGGAGCTGCCCCAGCGCCAGCACCCCCGGCAGGGGATGCCACCTCCCACGAGTGTGAGCCGGGCTCCCAGCCCAGGCCCCCGCGGCCACCACCGCTCACTGGCCAGACAGACGGACGTGGCACCACCTGCCACGGTGCCTCCAGGACCTGGCTGGGCCCCAGCACGGGGCACACAGAAGCCGTGGAGGTAAGGGGATGCCGGCAGCGCCAGGGCGGCGATGGCCCCACGGGTCCCGGTAGGAGGGCTGTGCCCGGGATGTCGCACCCACCTCTGCCACTCACCACTCCTCGCTGCCGCCTGCTGCCTTGCTAACGCCGCTGAGCACCGCGCCGCACCGCGCCGCACCGCACCGCACCACTGCTGCCATGCGCCTGCCCGCTGCTGGCCGCTGAGCAGGGGCTGGGGAGGGCCGGGGCCGCCGTAACGCGCACTGTGCTCTTTGTGTCCCAGCCATGTACTCGGTGGAGATCACTGTGGAGAAGGACAGAGTGACTGGGGAGACCAAGGTCCTGTCCAGCACCACCCTGCTCCCCCAGAACCACTGTCTGCAGGGGGTCAAAGTGTACGAGGATGAGCTGAAAGGTACGGCCCGACCCGCACCGCTGGCGGGCGTCAGGAGCAAAGGGCAGGGCACGAGGGGGCGGCTGCCCGAGCATCCCGGCGGGCGCCGGGGCGAGGAAGGGCTGGGGCCGCTCCTGGCTCTCCTCGCCAGCTCCGTACGGGAGACTGCTGACGGCAGCCCCTCGCCAGCCCCAATCCTGCGTGCCAGCCAGCCTGGCGCGGGATCCATCCCAGCGACATGGATGTAGACGGTCCCGACAGGCCAGCCCTGGTTTGCACATCGTCACCCTGCGCCGCTGGAGAGCGGAGAAGAGGATCCGCTGTGTCCAAGACTTGAGGCCGAGGGACGGCCGTGCTGGTGGGGAGGACTGGCCGCAGAGGCAGCGCGCGTTACTGGGGGCTGTGGCTGCCGAGCAGACCCTGGGCTCCGCCGACTGACTGTCTCTCCAAGGAAACTGCGCTGCACTGGCAGCCGGTGCCGTTCAACACCCTCCCCATGGCCATACCGGGCCATGCTGGTCTGCACCCCACCAGCTGCCTGCCACAGCCCCCCGGGACCCCCAGCTCCAAGGACGGGCTGAGGGGCCGCCTCAGCAGCGATCAGCCCAGGGCAGCCGCCTGTTGGTCCCGGCTGAGCCGGCCCTGGTTGTCATCCATCACCCCATCGACTGCCTGTGGAGGCTGTTGCACTGATCGTCGCATGATGCCCCAGCTCGAGTGGAAAATGCGATGAGCCAGAGGCCGCTCTCGCCGTGACGCACGTCTGCTGCCTCCAGCGCTGCAAGCCGCCGTGCGAAGCGCACCGGTGGCGGAAGAGCCCCGTCCACTCCCGGGCGTGGGGCCACCGGGTGCCACGGGCAGCGGGACGTGGTGGGATGTGGCAGGACGTAGTGGGACGTGGTGCAGCAGCACCTGCCGAGCGCTCAGTGGGCTCTTACGGGTGGCAGCAGCGATGTGCCACAGAGCATCATGTCAGCCCCGGCCGAGCCGGGCACCAGCCGGACGCCATCCCGCCGCGGAGAGTGTGGCCAGCTTGGCAGGCTGTCGGCAACCGGGCAGACGGCCACGGCCCCGCGGGGCTCGCTGGGTCTGAGGCGTCGGAGGTGCCAAGGGCCGGGAACGGCTCCTCGCGTGGTGCTTTTGTTTCGGTCTCCCCGTCTGCTGTGTCGGGCAGGGGCTGGGGGGGGGTCTGGCAGCAGCTCCGGCCGAGGGGGGCTCGGGGTGCTGCCGGGGGTCCCAGCCTCCATGCCGGGCCTTTGGGGAGGGTCCGCGCAGGTCGCGCCAGCAGGAGCTTTGCCAGGTCGACTTGTGCCCCCGGACTGAGCCCCCCCCTCACCCTCCCTCCTCTTGTCCCCGCAGTGGTGCACGCGGTGAGCGCCGAGGACGGGGCCCTGCAGAACGGGGCCCACCCCCTCAGCTCCTCCGAGGTCGACGAGCTGCTGCACAAGGCGGACGAGGCCACCCTGAGCGAAGCCGCCGGGCGCGAGGCACCGGCCAAGGCGGGCGAGGAGGCCGGCAGCGCCCCGGCCAGCCAGAAGCCAACACCGCGGCGGGAGATCGTGGGGCTGCAAGCCAAGCCGCGGGAAAGCACGGCGGTGCTGCCGCCGGGCGAGGGGACGGAGCCGAGCCAGGAGCAGCCCGTCACCATGATCTTCATGGGCTACCAGAACGTGGAGGACGAGGACGAGACCAAGAAGGTGCTGGGGCTGGAGGGCACCATCAAGGCGGAGCTGGTGGTGATCGAGGACGCCGAGAGCAAGCCGGAGCCGGTGCGCAAGGACCACGCGCCGCCCAACGGCACCGCGCTGGAGCCGACGGCCGCCCAGCCGCCGGGCGAGGAGGGCCCGGGCGGGCAGAAGCCGGGTGCCAACGCCACGGACGCCAAGGAGGCCGAGCAGGAGACGGACGTGAAGAAGCAGCGCTGCAAGTGCTGCACGGTGATGTGAGCCCCGTGCCGCCGCCGGAGCAGGCAGCCCCCGCCGAGCCCCCTCCACCCCGGCCCCCGCCAGCCAGGCACGCCGCCCCGGCACGCCGGGCTCCCGCCCCCACCGGACATGGCCCCTCTTTCTGCAGAGCCGGGGAGATCCACCACGGCGCCTGCCAAGCCGCAGCAGGCAGCAGCGAACCGCGGCCCCGCTCGCCCCATCTGCCCGCCGCCCGCCCCGCGCCGCACCCCACCAGCGCTGCCCGGGATATTTATTAGGGACCCCCTCACCCCACAGCCCGCACCGGTGCCCTCCCGCTCCTCTCGCCGGCAACTTCCCACCCGCCGTTGGAGGACAGAGCCGGCCGGGCTGGGGGGTCGGAGGACGCCGCCATGTCCGTAGATGACTCCCTGGGAGCCAGCGGGACCCGTGCTTGGCCTGGCCCACGGCGGGCACGGAGCCAGCCCCACGCCAGCCCCTCTCTCAGCGCCTCCATCGCCCGCTTCTCCTGCAGGGAACGGCCCCGGGAGGGGAGCTGGGGGGTCCAGCCCCACGGGGACAGGGATGGGGTAGGAGCTCCGGTGCCTCCCCGCAGCAGCGGGAGGGTGGCCCGACACCGTGTCCCCCTCCTGCCACCGCTGCCCGGTGGCGGCAGCTTTGCAGAGCTGCTTTCCGGGGCTGGGGGCTGCAGCATCATCTCCCCCAGGCGAGCGGGGCAGCCCAGTTCACCCCAGGCACCAGGACTGGGAGCTGCCAGGGGTCCGGTGTCCCATGGAGGGCGTCCCCGGGATGCTGTGGCCGTGCCGTGACAGCGAGCAGCTTTCCCCACTCCCCCCACCCCGCGCCCCAGCCCTTCAGTGGGGATTTCACCACCAGCACCAGCGTTTCCTCCCCACTGAGACCTGCTGGGGCGGGTGGGGGGCCCCACGGCAGCACCCATGGGTGCTGAGCCCTGCCCAAACCCTGGGCGCTTCTGCCGCAGCAGCCGACACATCTCGCGGGCGTTGGGCACGTGGCTCCCACTGAGCCCACCTCGCCGGGCCGGGGGCACGGTGCTGCTCTGCCCCGGCACAGGGGCTGCCGCTGGGGGGGGTCCCGTCTCCCGCCAGCCCTGTCCCAAACCCTCCGGGGCTCAGAGCCCCGTGTGCCAGCCCCAGGCTGGGGTTGGTTTTGGCACTTGGTGCCCGACATCAGCCACCCCTGGGCTGGCTGTGGCCGTGCAGCCGGGCTGGCAGTGCCCGGTCCCCGCAGCCCCGAGGCACGGCACGGGAGCTTTGGGCAGCGGCCCAGCCGCCAGCCAGCGCAGCACAGGGGTCCTGGTCCCAGTGCCAGTGGGTCCTGGCTGCTGAGCGCGGCTGGGTGAGTCCCCAGGGATCCCCTGAGCCCCCGGTAAAGCGCGTGCGGAGCAGCCCTCACGCTGCCCAGCCCGCCGGGATGTGGGTGACAGAGCAGACGGGGATGGGGCTCAGCCCCCCAAGGCCTTCCCTGCCCCTCAGCCCCCTTGTGTGAGCAGTGACACCCCCCCGTGACACCCCCATTGCCCCCCAGTTACCACCCAGGCTGCAGTTTTCCCCCCAGTGGAGTCTGCAGGGATAGGGGAGGGGGGCAATGGCCAAGGTCGGGGGCTGTGGGGGGTTGTGGTGCTGCCATGCCGGTCCTCCTGCGCGGAGCCTGGCCCCGAGCCCCAGCCGGGCACCGAAAGTCTCTGGGAGAGGCAGAGCTGGGGAAGGGGGTCGGGGCTGGCACCCCCGGGGGGTGAGGGGGACCCTCTCCCGCAGACGGGCATCGCCGGAGCCCCATGGCTGCAGTGCCGCAGAGTGGGGTGCTGCGGCTGGATGCCGCGGGGCGTCTGCCCCATCGGTCCTGGGGGGCTGGGTCAGGGCTAGGCCCCCAGCGGGGATGCACGTCACCTCCTGCCACCCCCTCGCTGGGGGCCAGCGCCACTCGCCCCATCCCGCCCCGGGTCCCACAACCTCCCCCGACCCCAAGCCGGAGCCCCCTCCCACCCTCGGCACCCCCTGCCCCTCCGTTGGCTTCGGACCCAGCGCCGGCCCCCGGCCCCATCCAGCCCCCGCGGCGGCAGGGAGCGGGATCGGGCCCCCGCGGGGCCGGGGCTGCAGGGGCTGAGCAGCAGCAGGCGGAGGATCCCGCGCCCCGTCCCGGCCAGCCCCGCTGCCCCCCGCGCCGCTGAAGTGCACTTCCCGCGCCCCCATGCTTCTCACTTGTGCCGAAGCCGTTTGAAGTTTTCCCCCTCCCCGGCCCTCCCCGTTGTTTGTAAAACACCCGAACCGAGCAAATAAACTGTGTGAACAACCAGCCTGGCGCCTCCGCCCTCTGCGTGGGGACCGGGACGGCACCCAACGCCTGGCAGCCGCGCTCCGCACCCCGGCACGGGCACTGGGCACAGACGGGTGAGGAGGGGCCGGGGTGGGGATGGGGATGCTGGAGAGGAGGATGGTGATACTGGGGATGGGGATGCTGGAGACGGGGATGGTGATACTGGGGATGGGGATGAGGGGGACGCTGTGGATGTGTAAGATGGGGATGGTGATGGTGATACTGGGGATGGGGATGCTGGAGACCGGGATAGTGATACTGGGGATGGGGATGCTGGAGATGGGAATACAGGGGATGCTGGGGATAGGGATGAGGGGGACGCTGGGGATGGGGAAGATGGGGATGGGGATGGTGATACTGGGGATGGGCCCAGGAAGAAGCGGGTGGGAACCAGGATGCTGGGAGGAAAGGGATGCAGGCGTGATGCTGGCGGTTGTGCCCAGGTGAAGGGGACGTGGCAGCCCGGTCTCCCGCCTGTCCCAAGGGGCAGCGCTGGGGTCAGGGCCCCCCCAGGTCCCACCGCCATGTGGCCGCGGGTCTCTGCTCACCCCTGGGCTGATGGCGGTCCTGCTTCTGCCCGGGGCAGGGATGCCAGGGCTCGCTCCCGGGGCGGTGGGGCCCCGGCACTTCCCGGTGCCAGCCCAGCGAGCCGCGCACACACCCTGCCGCGGGCGTGGTGCACTCCCCGGCCACCGCCTGTGGACTTTGTCTCAACCCTGCGGTAAAACAGGCTCCGCTCTCCTGCCCGGAAACACAGAGCCACCTGGCAGCACACGGAAGCCGCTGTCCCCAGGCCAGCCCGTGCCAGAGCCGGCAGCCCGGCGAGCAGGGGCGGCGGTAGCGAGAGGGGTAAGTGGGACCTCGCGGGCACCCGCAGTGGGGTCTGACCCTGTCACCCTGCTCGGGCCATCGCAGGCGGCAGCGGAGCCGGGAGGGCTGCAGTGGGGAGCAGAGCTGTTGCGGTGGGACAGAGAGGACGGGGACAGGGACCCCCTGCCCCAGGCGCAGCGAAGGGCTGAGCATCCCGGCGCAGCATCGCCCGCTCGGCTGCGGCGCCCTGTGCTGGGAGGGGCGCTGGCTCTGGGTGTCGGCGATGCCACCCGCTCTGCCGGGGCCCGGCAGCCATGGCCACGGGCACCGAGGGCATCACGGCCGCCGTGCCGCAGTCCTGCCCTTGGCCTGGCGGGTACAGGGTGCGGACACCCACGGCTGCCGGGGCGGCAGTGCCGGCAGAGCCAGGGCTGCCATGGCAGCGAGGTCACCCGCCCCGGCCCTGCCTGCGCACACCGGCGTTATCAGGCGGCCAGGATGGGAGAGGCCCCACGGTGTGAACAGGAGAGCGCCGGCTCCCAGCACGGCTGCTTCCGGTGTGTCCATCGCGCTCCTCCGCACGCTTCCCATCAGGCACCACCGCGTCCCCCGGGGCTGGGGACACTGCGCTGCCCTGAGCCGCCCGGGGGGACTCACGGGGCTGAAGGACACTGTGCCCCCCCAGCGCTGCCCGTCCCGCGGGGGCAGCTCAAGCTCTTCCCACAGATGGCGGAGCCCACGTCTGTGCTACTCTGTGGGGAGAAACGGGTGGGGGACGGGCTGCTGCGGGGCGCAGGGTCGGGGAAGAGCTGGACATCTCCTCTCTCTGCGGAGTTTCAGTCGTGTCCGTGCAGAGGCGGCGCGTGCCGGCAGACAGGAGTGTCGGCGCAATGGCGCATCGGCGTGTTGGTGTGTCAGCGCGTGCCGCAGGCTGAGGGCCAAGGTCAGCCCTCCAGGCGTGGGATCCCGCTGCGGCGGGGGTGACGGTGGCACGGGGGTGTCGGGAACGGGCCATTGGACTGTGGCCAGCGCTGAGCCCGGCGCGGTTCTTGGAATTCCCCACGGGCTCGGGCTGAGCTTATCAGGGCCCTGCAGCCCCGCCGGCCCCGCGGCCCCCCCGCCACCCGCCCCAGCCGCTCCCCGGCAGACACGGCTCAGCTGGGCGCCCGGCGCAGCCTCCCGGGGGCATGGGGACCCCCGCCCCGACGGATCCCCCCGACAGTAAGTGCGGCGCATTCGGGGTGGGGGCGAGGGCAGCGCCGGGGTGCTCAGGGTGGCTTTTCCCCCCCAGCTCAGTCCCCGCGCGGGGTCCGACCACGGCGAGGAGGTACATGCGCACGCCGGCTCTGTCCGCGGTGGGCAGGCGGAGGGCACACACCGGCACGCTCGTGCACGTCTCGCACGTCGGCAGGTCTGGGAGCGCACGCAGCCACTCGCACGGGCGGGTGGGCACACTGCAAGTCCACAGCCCACTGCAGGACCCCCGGGGTGGGGGATGACGCTGGAAAACTCCCTAAATGTCTCTTTGTGGTGGGGGTCCAGGCCAGGCTGGCGGGTGCTGCAACGCCGCCTGCTCTGCCCGGCGTCTCCCCGTGGCACTTGGCTGGGCCGGGGGCGGCGTGGCACGGGGGGGACGAGCCCGGGACCCCCATGTCCCCACACTCCTGCAGCGCCGGGCAGCCAGGGCCGAGCCAAGCCACTTGGATGGTTTTGGGTGCCGCTTTGGGAGGGGCTGTGCCGCTCGGTGTGGCGCAGCCGGGAGCCCCGATAACGGCCCTGCCGGCTTCCCCCTCCCCGCTCCCCTCCTGCGCCGGCCGCCAGCGCTCCCCCTGAGGGGTCCCCTCCCAGCAGGGACCTCTCACCCCTCCTGACAGCATAAGAGGTGGGCAGATAGTTTTCACTGTCTAGGTCATCGGGGGCCATAAAAGAGCAATAGTGAATGACAGGTGGGACCGTGAAGAGGTGACGGCAGTGCAGCCGGGCGCAGCGCACCGGGAACGGCAGTTCCCGCAGCCCCCAGCCCCGCTCCCGCCGCAGGCAGCGAGGGGCCGGGCAGCAGCACGCCGCTGTGGGGCATCGCCCTGGGCTGCCCCCAACGAGACGCAGGTGCTGCTGCCCCAGGGAGGGCTTAAATGGCTCCTCAGGTGCAGGATGGCCCTGTTTGCCCCCGGGAGGAGGCTGAAGGTGAGCGGAGGGAGCCCCGTCCCCGGTGTCACTGCAGGGGCACGTCCAGGGCACGGTGCATCCGTCCGGGGGATGAGCCCTGTGCTCCGGCCGCAGGGACCCGCAGCCGCCTGCCCCCGGCCAGGGCAGCCTCAGCCTGAGCCACGCTCGCCGGTACGGCAGCACCCAGGGGCTGCCCCTGCCGTCTCCGTAGCCTTTCTCCCGGCTTCCCACCTGCTCCCGGGAGGCTGTGAGCGCCTGGGGAGCGGTGCCAGCGCTGACGCCGCTCGGGCTCACGCCACCCAGCGTGCAGCAGGGAGGGCAGGGTTACGGCTGTGCCTCGGCAAACAGAGGGAGATGATGTGCCGCTGGCCCACGGGCACACCCGGCTCGCCCAGGTGTACCTGTGTCCCGCTGGCACAGGGGCTGCGCCGGGGATGGTGTCCGCAACACGGCGAGAGCTGCAGCCGCCTGTGCCGCCCCTCCCTGCCCGGCACCCGCTGTCCCATCCAGGTCCATCCCGGTTAGCAAAGGAGGATTGACACCAAGGTCGGGGAAGTTTACTCCCGCTTTGCATGACACAGGGGTTAAAGTCCCCTCCTTTTTATGAGCTACAAAACCATCTTTATGACCCCTGCCGTTTCAATAGCTCGGCTATCGGGAGCCTCCTTCCCGCAAATGTGCAAGGAGAAATTCCAGGCAGAGGTGGACCTGGTGCCACCAAAGCCTCTCCCTGCCGCGAGCTGGTGCTCCCGGGACAGGGAGCTGCACGCCCCGACCTCTGCTCCTTCTGCTGCTCTTAACAGCCGCTCTCCCCTCCTGCTTGCAGGGCCAGCCAGGTCCTGCCCCGCGTCCGCAGCTGAGCCGGGAGCCCGAGGGAAACCTCGAAGCTGAGCAGCGTCCCCGGTCCAGGGCGAGGTTGGCAGAGGGTTGGATGCTGACTCTTCCCGGGAGATGGACAGAGTCACCAGGCACCTCGTCTTCCAGCTCCCGCAGACCTCGCACAAGCACGACTACAACGATGGTCACCAAGCCGGCTCGTTTGCAGAGCAGAGGGCCAACAGTGATGACGATGTGTTTGGCTCCAGTCAGTACAGCAGCCAGAGGGTGGAAAATGGCTACGGCTGGAAAACAAGGTCGAAGTCACCCTCATATTTCCTTGATGGTGGAAAAGATGTCTGGACCCCATCCCCAGACAGAAAGTCCAAGCTGGAGGTGGTGAGGTCGGGAAGCTTGTACGACCTCAGGGCTTACAGAGGCGAGAGGAAGCCCTCAAAGCTTTACGATGAGGATGAGCCGGAACAGCACAGGGTCCCTCCACCAAACATCTCACCTGAGAAAGCCAGGGAGCTCGAGGACGAGAGGAGGAAGGTCATCCGGAGCCAGGTGATGAGGAAGAGCTCCACCATGGCTGAGAGGTGGAGCTCCATGGATGAGCTGAGCTCCATAAACACCGGCACGGGCAGCCGGGGAGACGGCAGGCACGCGGGCAGCTTCACCACCAGCTTCGCCATGTGCTTTGACAAGCCTTCGTCGGGGAGGGCAGCGACGCCTGTTGACCCTGAAAATATTGACACGGAGCAGATCAACTTCTCCGCTGCTCGGCAGCAGTTCCTGATGCTGGAAAAGACCAGCCCAGGCTCTTTCGTCAGCCCAGGGCAACAGGCCATGTCTCCAAAGCCAGAGTCCATGACGAAAGTCTCCAGGCAAGAGTGGCCCAGTCCTGAGATGGCCACGAAGGCTGTGAGAGGTTACAGTAACGCTGATGCATCCAGCCAGAGCAGGACGGACAAGACCGTTTATCAGGTTTATAGTGTGTCCTACAAGACACCTGTGAAGGAGGAGGTTTATGCTTCCAGAAGGGCTGATACCGAAAGGTCATATCCCACCGGGAAAATGTCCCGCTTCACTAAAGCGTATTCCAGAGAGGACCTCGACTCCGGGTTGGGTGAGATGTATAACGAAGGCAATGCAGGCTACACCAGCGACGGAAGCACGTCCAACGAGATCTTCAATGGCCTTGCGGATCTGAGGGACGGCAGCAATGGCCTGGACAAGGAGACAAAGATCAGCAACGAGACGCCCATCGAGCGGGAGATCCGCATGGCGATGGAGAGGGAGGAGAACCTCTGGAAGGAGAGGGGGATCCAGCGGCTGACCTCCAGCAGCGAGATGGTGGAGATCCAGACGAAGCCTCTCCTCTCCATGCACACCTCTCCCAGCCCAGGCAGGAAAGGGAAGGACAAAGGCCGCGCTTCCCTTTACGTCCAGAGGGAAATCGAGCAGGAAACCAAGCGCGAGGAAGATCTGAGGAAGCAAGGGAGGCTGCTGGGGACGTATGACAGGGGGACGCAGCAGGAGCTGGATGAGCGCAGGAGGGTGTTTGAGCAGGAGGAAGCCCCCCCGCAGAAGCCCACCCCTCCGAGGAAGGCAGACGAGCGGAGGAGCTGGGTTAATGAGTTTGCGGTGGAGCAGCCCACGAGCCACAGCCCCCACCCCGCAGGAGACACCAGGGGTGGGAGAAGCCTTCCCAGCTACGCAGTGAGCACCGCGCACTCCCAGGCGTCCCAGCCACGCTTCGCCACCAGCGAGAGGAGCAGGGACCAGCCCCTGGTGTCCCAGCACGTTTCCGCCAGCGTCAGCAAATGGGGGAGCAAGGATTCCCAGGGAGGAAGGCTTCCCGACTCCACCCCGAGCCCCGCCGGCACGACTGTCCTGCCCAGAGAGTACTTCTCCTTCTCCTTCTGGAAGCCCAAGCTCTCCTTCGTGGACGACATGGGGACGCAGAGGAGGGAGGACGGCCGGGAGGAGCAGTACAAGCTGAGGACCTGGAAGCCCCAGACATCGGCGCTGATCGAGGAGGAGATCCGGAGTGACTTGCAGAGGGAAGAGGAGCTGCAGGAGCAGCGGCGGCGGCGGCAGCTGATAGATGGCTACTCCCTGGTCAGCAGCGATGGCTTTCCCCAGGGGGGCTCTCACTCGCGGCACAGCTCCGGTAAGGGCAGGAGAGGAACGGCACGGTGGGGCAGGGCACGGGTCAGTCCTGGGGGCAGAGCTACGGCGGGCATCGCTCCTGCCCTGCCGTTTCTTGTGGCCCTGAGTGTCAGCAGGAGCCGTCAGAGGGGCAGGAGTGGCACTGTGGGGTCCCACGGGACATTCCGGGGCAGGCAGGTGCCTCTCCCAGGCATGGGAAGCCCTTACGGCTGGTGTCTGTGGTCCGCACGAGATGCCTCTTGCGGACGGCAGTCAGAGGTGACCTGAGCTCTCCGTAAGAGCAAGAGTGGCCACGGCGGGGACCGAGGGGGGACAGAGTGAGGGGTGGAAAGCACCAGTCCCGGCCTGGGAGAGTCTGGCTGCGGGTGAGGGGACCAAGTTCCTCCCCACAATGATTTGCTGAGGTGCCCGTAAGGACCTCTGTGTGTTGGTGGCAAGTTGTCCCAGGAGAAATAAGTCTCCTTGGACAGGTATCTTGTGGTCAGCACGCAGAAGTGCTTGATGTGAAGTCCCTGGAGCCAGCTGGACCAGCCCAGCCCGCTGGGGGAGCAGGCGTAGGGAACTGAATATGGATGATGATGATGATGATGAGGGATGGGCTCCGCGAGAGCGGCATGGCTTTCGATTCCAGAGCTGCTCAGGTTTTGGTGACTTTGTGTCATGTTACTGCAGAAAACAGTGCTGGAACGGCCCAGAAATGCCCAACTCGTGCACTTCCCCTCCCTTGCTCCCCACAATCCCCGGCTGGCACCCAGACACGGGGTCCCAGCTGCGACCAAACCCGCTGGACCTGCCGAAGAGGCCGGTCTGGGGCAGGAGCCTTGCTCCCCTGCGGGTACCCCTGCCCCAGCAGCGGTCCCGGTGTCCCTCACCCCCCGAACGGCTCTTTCTCTTGAAGCTGCCTCAGGTGCCAGCGGCAGCTACTCGGTGTCCGAGTCTCCCGTCTCCACTCCTGCCTCGCAGCAGGTGGGGGTCCTGGAGCTGATGTCGTCCTTCACCCCGCTGAGAGTGGCCAGTCCCTCCCAGGGCAGCACGGAGACCCTCGGCCCCGACTCGGCTCGTTCCAGCCCCTTCGAGGAGCGGAGGAGGAGGGTGAAGGAGGACGGAAAGGTGAATGCGCCCACCCTGCCTGTGCTGGGCGGCACGTGCTCATGGCGCCCAGGGGAAGGCTGGTGGCTCCGGGGCCGAAGGCGGCCGAGCCCGGCTCCCGCCGCAGCTGGAGGTGCAGCTGCTCGGCTCGGTGGGAGACCCAGCGGCGGTGGCACCGGCAAGGGGCCGTGCCGAGCCCCCGGGGCAGTGCCCCTGCTGAGGGCTGCCGGCGCCGGGTGGGAGTGCAGGGGAGCAGCAGCCTCCGCCGGGAGGGGGGTCCTGGCCCAAACCGTCCCCCCGCTCCAGGGAGGGCACGACTGCGCGCGCTGTCTCCCCTCGCCTCTCCCCTGCCCGGCAGCCTGACCCCCCCGCGCCGTGTCCAGCTGCCTCTGGCTATTTCCCTACCAGGTTGCTGTTGTCTGACCCTGTTTTCCCCTTTTCACAGTACGCAGGCATTGAACCCGTTGACAAGATCAACACGGAGGTAAAGTCCTTCTCACGCTCGAGGCTCTGCCCGCGCTCCCGGTCCGGGGCGCTGTTGGGGTGGACGGGGGGGTCTCGGCTCCCGCAGGGCCACGGGCGGTTCTCGGGGGGGCGTCGCGTTGGGCAGGACGTGCCGTGGCCGCTGTCGGGAAGGGGGTGTGGGGTGTGTCTGGCTGGGGGGGGGGGG
>RSEF01000028.1:2778006-2840931 GCA_003993805.1 Himantopus leucocephalus
TATATATAAATGCTGTTTATTTTGCTAATTTATTAAAGAGTAATTCTTCCCTCATTCTTCCCGGCCTGTTGTCTCTGCTGCCCCCCGGGTTGGTAGGGGGTGTCCCAAGGAGCCCCCGCGCTTGGGGGGACGGGGCGGGCGATGGGACCGGGGGCTTCTGCTGGGCGCAGCCTCGGGGGGGGGTGTGGGGGGGGTGTGTCCGTGTCCGTCCGTCCGTCCGCCCCTACGGCTGCCGGGGGGGGCGGCACACGGCGGGACCCCTCCCGCCGGCAGCGCGGGAGCCGCCGCGGCCCCGTTGCCCCCCGCTGTCGCTAGGTGGCTCCCGGCGAGCGCGGCCCCGGACGGGGCGACCGAGCGGGGCCGGCGGCAGAGGCGCTGCCCGCGGCCGACCGCAACAACCCATTCCGTCTCCGGAGGTTTCCTCCGCGCCGCGTTCGCTCCCGGCTCCCCCGCAGCCGCCCCGCACCGGGGGTGCCCCTGTGCCCCCGGCGGGCTCAGCGAAGGCTGCCCGCCGCCTGCGCCTCCCGGTAACCGGCCCCGGGGCGCGGGCCCAGCGCATCCGCACGGAGGGAGGAAAACCCCGACCCCGTCGTTATGTCCCGGACGGGCGGGCGAAGCGCAGCCCCGCAGCGACGGCTTTGCTCCGGCGGGCGGGCGGGCACGGCGCTGCGCGGGTGCCTGGGCTGGACCTGGGTGCCGGCGGGTCCTTCGGCGCAGGTGGCGGCAGTCGTGATGCCGTCTGCGCTCGACAGCACGGGGAAAGCTGGAAGATGCCCTCCGAGTATTTGATTGAGCGAGTTTGTCTTTTTTTTGCTGCTTTAAACATCTAGAAGTTATTTGGTGATAGTAAATGTTGCTTGAGGAGGAGCCGTTCTTGGCCGCACAGCCCTCGTTACGAAACCACGACGGTGCGCTCGGTGGGACTCCAAAGAGCCCAACTCCTCCCCGGGCCGGCTCTGTGACGCCGAGCCGTGGCAGGCCGGCAGCAGGAGAAACCCGAGCGCCAGCAGCGAGTGCGCCGGCGTTTCAGGAACCCGTTACCTGCCGGTTTGGGGTTACCGGCTCCGTCCCTTTGAACCAGACAAACAGACCAGACAAACAGGACTGAGTGAAACGTTCTTTTATTAGGTGACATCGGCAATCCAACCCAACCACTCGCCTGGACTGTGAGGCACCGTGTTGACTCAATAGTACTTGAACAGCTGAGAAAAGCTGACTACGTCTACTGAAGTGTATTTATGGGGCTGTATTTAGTGCCATTTCAATAACTTTGCAATAACTTTTTAAAACACAATCACAACTTCTTAAATCTACAAATCTTTCACTGAGAAAAAAATGACAGAAACCTTGTTGAAAGCATTCCCGTGAGCTATGGATTAGCCATGGGCAAACGCAGCATTTCACCATTCTCCTTCCACCCCAGAACTAACTCGCAGTACTTATCTCTTCACGAAAGGCTCGTGCTAGAGACCAAACGCTGTTTGCAAGGCTCAGCTCCCTAAATACGGGTGCAGCTTAAGCTCCTTGCCGGGTTATTCAGCTGCCGAGCGCTCTGCACGTTAACATTAGCTATTCTATCATGTCAGTAATAATACAGTAGAATATTAACTTGTTTTACAGATGTGAAACCTGAGACTCTCATACTTATTTAACTTCCTGAACTATCAACTCCATTAATAGAAAGAACAACAGAAGTTTTTCACTTAACCTGAAAGCCAAGGGAACACGAGCGTGTTACGCACACTTGTGCAATAGGGACTTCCACAAGCCCCGTCCTTCACAGCTTGGGTCTGGACCTGTCCCCCCACGAGGCAGCCGGCACCACCCCACAGCGCCAGCAGCACAGGGCCAGCGCTGCCGCCGGCCCGCGTCGTTCTGGCTGGGCTGGGGAACCTGCACGCTGCCATGGCCGCGTAGGCAAGATACTCTTTCGTTTTGAATCACGTTTGAATGGGAGAGAATGAGTTCCTAATGAAGTCGAATCACTGCATGTCAATTTAATCACAAAAGCAAACGCAGGTGTTGATGTTCTTAGGTGAAACTGAAGAGAAGGATCTTCTCCGCAGCCTGTACTAAATGTTGGCACTTAAACCTTTCAAAGCGTACTTCCAAACGTACTCCTGTCAAAAAGGGGCACAGCAGAAACTAGGTGGATACCTTTATTTCTTGGACTTCTTTACAGGTTCTTTGACTTGCTGGATAATAACTTTCATGATCTTTTCCATTTTGGCTTTTGTCAGTGACTTTCTGCTGTACCATATCTGGTCCCACACGGAGCACAGCGGCTTGGGCGCGAGATAAAGTGGGTCGTAGTCATGGAGCATATCCAGGGGCCTCCTCTTAGCGTACTCCTTATAATCTGCGACCGGGCAGTTACCGGGATTGTCGGGCTTGGCGAAGAGGCGTGGACCCGATTCCCCTGAATTCACCTCCGCACTCAGATCATTCTTCCACTCCAAGTACTCCAGCTCTCCCTCGTTCTTTTTTAGCACAAGCTGGCCCCAGTACAGACTGGGGCTCTGACTGTGTGTACTTGCCCCAAACCCCCTAATGGTATTTGTGAACATGAGGTACAAAAAGCCCTGAGGGTGCGCCTTACTTAAAATTCCCTTCTTACGAAGACTTTCCACGTCTTCATCTGTCAGATTCTCCAAAATACTCCACTCTCCCTCCCTCTCTTTTTGACACAGGTGCTGATGCTTTAGTTTCAAGGCTTCCCGCGACGCTCTGAATTCCAGCCCTTTAACCACGCTGTACTCGTAGTTGTGATCCTTGAGGTATCTCTCTATGCTGCTCTGATAGAAGTGCAAAGAATTGGCGGAAAAATCTGTGCCATTACGTCTCTTTGCAGAACTGTAGAATGAGGCCAGGTAATTATTGAGGTCTTCGGGTGGCAGATGATAGATCTCGCGCGTTTCAGAAGGGCAATGTAAAACCAGCCAGTCTTTGAAAATTTTTATATCGCCACTGTTACGTCTTCTCTTCTTCTCCCACTTCTTCACTCCCTCTAAAAGATAAAACACAGCTTTGTGGACAGCAAGAACTTACAAGGAGATCAGTGAAATACAAGGAGATGCAGAATAACATTCACCTTCCTTTAAAAAGTAATTCAGAGATTATGGGACTTCCACAAGCCCCGTCCTTCACAGCTTGGGTCTGGACCTGTCCCCCCACGAGGCAGCCAGCACCACCCCACAGCGCCAGCAGCACAGGGCCAGCGCTGCCGCTGGCCCGCGTCGTTCTGGCTGGGCTGGGGAACCTGCACACCGCCATGGCCGCGTAGGCAAGATACTCTTCCGTTTTGAATCACGTTTGAATGGGAGACAATGAGTTCCTAATGAGATGAATCACTGGGTGTCACTGTGGGGTGCACATTCTATGGGCCTTCTCAGGCAGCTCTACAGGACTGGAGCCCGGACCTGCCTTTGGTGGCTTGGCTTGATGCTGAACATCATCCCGGCCAATTCTGGAGTTGACTCTGGATGTGCTCGTACCACCACGCTCGTGGGACCAGTCACGTAACCAGTGGCTGCAGTCCTGAGCCTGCAGTGCTGGCCGTGCAGCCCAAGCAACCCCCAATGGATTTGATACGTTCTCATCAATTTGCTACGACTCTGGCGCCTATATTTTGGTGACTGCAGGGGCCAAACTCTGCTCTGTTAAAATAGGTGGGAGTTGGCCTGTACATGGATCTTGTGATCTGCCCCAGCACTAGGTAGCATCCATTTCATATGTTCAAAGTATTGTACAAGGCATTATGCAAAATACATTTCAAAACATTCCTCTTTACAAAAATCTCTTCAGAGCAAGAGAGCTCTCACTGTGAAATAAAAACATTAACCAAAAGTTAGGGGTGGATTGTAAGGAAAAACAAAAAGATGAGTAAAAGTGTATTTATTTTTTCTTTAAAAAAAAAAAAAAAAAAGATTGCCAGGATGCCAGTTGGGTTCTCTGTCAAGTTGCTATGGCAATACCACATCTACCTAGTTCGATGTAGCATGAGACATTAATTCTTTGGATTGCTGAAAAGCTCCATCTGCTCGCCTGTGCCTCTTCCAGGGCTGACGAGGGGTAGCTTGAACAGGGTTCTAGAGCCAACGTCTAGAGATTCCCCTTCTTGCACCAAGTTATTTTGTACATGCTTAGTTGTCATCTTAAAGTGCGGTGGCTGGACTGAGGTGGAGTCTACTGATCCCTGTGCCGCTGTTTGGGGTTTTCTGCTTGTTTTGTTAGTGACTGACCTCTGTGAAGGGCTGAATGGCTTGGAAATCAATACATGCAGAGGCCTCGCTTGAGCCACCACCCATTTATCTGGGTAGAAACGGCTACTGCACAGACATTCCCAGGTGAATTCCCAGTCCCTTCAGGTGATAGATGTTGCCAGTTACAAAACCAGTCAAATACTGTTCACAAAAACCAGCTATGCCAGGTTGTACAGCTATGGCCACATAAGGAATATAAATGTCTGTAACACTGAGTTTATTCAGGAATAGTAACGGTGCTTTAAGAGTACACCCACTGTGTTATAGACAACCCCCAAAATACTATTTTGATAACCTCTTTTCTGTCGAAGGCCACTGTCTGTCCCCTGCACTGCAGAAACCTGCAGTAGGTGTTGCTCTTTAATGCTACGGCTACTTGAGACAGGTCCTTATTTCAGCAGAGCACCAGGCACAGCCGTCTGGTGCCGTGCGACGGGTATTTGGGGTGGGACGGGGGCAGCGGATTTCCAGTCCTGCCCGGCAGCAAGGGAGGAGTTCGGAGATGCGGTCAGTCGGGAAGCGTCCCGCGTGGCCGCAGGGCAGGGCCACAGCAGCTCTGTCAGGCTGGCGCCCAGTGTGCTACGGACAAGGCTGTGGGGCCGGACTGTGGGAAGAGAACAGGTTTTGGGGAACATGAAACGGGGTTCTCCTACTGAGATACTCGCTGTTGTTAGCAAGACACACGCTCCTCAGTTAGATGGAGCCAAGGCATTAAGTTAGATGAAGTGGCATTAAGCCACTGGATAGAGAACATATAGTCTTACCCTTTGAATTAAATTTTAAAAATCTGCCTCAATGTTTATACCTAGATAGTAGCAGACAAAACCATAAAACTGGCTAGACAGCAGTTTCCTCGGTATTAATGTGAAAAAAGACCTGCAGGCACTCAAATCATTATAGATGCAAATTTTGGGGCTTTACTATAACATCTTCAAAAACCTGGACATTTGCATTTTATTTGAGGTGTTTAATCATTAGATTACATAATATATACGTACCTGGCATTAAGGCTCCAGTGTATTATACACATCTATCCTAAAATATGATCATTTATTAAATTAATTCCATGGATTTTATTGATGGCTTCCCCACTAATTGCAAAAGGCTAGCATGATTCTGATAATGTCTACGGCTGTTCCTTCTTGTGCAGATAGTGTCAGTTTTATCGCAGGATTAAAACAGCCATAAGCCAGGCTTCCAAAATCTTCATCAAACAGCCTATTCTTATGATACAGAATAATTTAAAATATGCTCTGTGTGTGGCTTAACCTTGGTATTAAAAGTCCCCCAGTAAGCAGTGTATCTTGCAAGTTAATGTTTGAGCAATTATAACTGTCCCCACTCCAGCAGGGTTCCAAGGACAGTGTGTATGAAAATCTTAAAATTCTTAAAAGTACTAAAGCAATTTGTTTAGCTCATGCAATTTAATATGCAGAATTGAAACTTTGCTCCCATTGTGATCTCTGGGATTTTTGCCATTGACTTTGGTGCAGCCAGAGTTTCAGCCACAATTTCTCTGTTTCACTGCTTTAAGTTACTTCCTCTTGTTTTCTTCTCTTGAGACCTGAGTTCCCATCTCTGGCCCCAGTTTCTCACAGGGACTCTCTCTTAAGTACAGCCAACGTACTATGTGGTGATACTACGTAAAATGAAAGACCAAAGTATTCAAACTGGGTAGTTAAGGCTGTGCCACAGCCAAGTACACCTTTGGGTACCTCAGTGAACAGCATTATCTATTGAAGTGCTGACTGCTCACCGTAGGAACCTTTTTAGTCCCTTTTACTAGAAACAAGACTGCCCCAAATCAGAGGCATTTACTTAGATACTACAGTACAGATTTTGGCAGCTATATGAACTCACCCTCCTTTAATATTTTGGGAAGCCATTAATAGAACACACCCACACACCCCTCCAGCAATAAAACTCCAAACTCTCTTACTTTCACATGAAGATGCAGGTGGATGGTCTGCATTGTTGCTCTCTGGATTCAAAAAGGCTGAAAGATGAGGTGCATGCCCATATCCTGACGGTTCACCCTCCTCCACAGGGTTTTCGGTAATGTTCTCACTTAAGCCTATTCCTGGTGTGCCATGGTCCGGAGGGCTCAGCTGGAGTTGCTGCTGGACATCTACAGTGGCTTCGAACTCAAAGAATGTCACAGAGGCGGGTGACTCAAGCTGGGCCTTTGCTTCAGTGTTGGAGACAGGAACAGATTTTAAATGCTCTTTTGGTATTGCTGACCCAGAGGAATTTCTTGCTCTAGAAGTTTCAGTTATGGACCCTGCAGGATTAGGAGGCCCTAACCGCAAGAAGCTGCTGTCCAGGCTCTCTTGATTGCTGACGGGGGATTTCAGAATGCAGGCAAGAGTCAGGGGTGGCTTTCCTGTGGGGGCAAAGCCAGATGCTTGGATGGCTGTTGATTTGTTAAATGCCATCTTCTGACTGCGATGCATGTACAAATCTACCTCAGCTGTTACACCTTTAATTGGTGATTCTGACAGAATATTCTGGTCAATTCTGTCTCCTTGGTCATCTTCATCTGATATACGCTGTTCTTCATCAGAGATGATCTGTAGATCTTCGCTGCTTTCTAGCTTCACCTTATGTCTGTCAGTTTTGACTTCACCACCAGATGTTGACAAACGCTGCTCTGCTGCAAAGCACGATTTCATGGATTTGCTATTTTTTCCATTTTCTCTGGGTGATGGTTCATTACGTATTATGTAGACTGTGTTCTCTTTCTGCTGAGTGACCCCTGGAGATCTGCTACGTGACCCTGTGCTAACAGCATCTGCTTTAGCCCTCTCAAAAGATGGGGTCATCCTGAACCTCTTTTCATCTAAATTAGCTTCCCTCGATGAAGCCTCAGAAGACACTAACCTCTTTCTCTTTCCTCCAGCTTTATTCTCTTCTCTGCTTCTGAAGTATAATTTTCCACACTGCCAGTGATAGGCATGTCCAACTCCACATATCCACACAACAGAATTGTCCTTGCTAGGATGACCCATGTTCTGCACCGTGTCCAAGGCTGGGATTTGATTGCATATGGTCCCGTGAGTGTGTGCCCACGTCACAAGACTGGAGAGATCCATGTGAAGTGAACTGGCATCGCTGCACCCTCCATCACCAACACTCTCATTCTGTAAAAACGTGTTGGAGATAGGTTAAGTGAAAGAGGATGGGCATAGGAGCCCTGGGGACTGTTTCTAGCTCCATCTCAATAGAGCAATCATTATTTTTTAAAACGAATCATTAGAGGAATCACCGATCTACAATTTGTTCATTCTTTAAAACAAATAAATAAATTTGTCCACTTTGAAGACCTGGAGGGTAGTTTGTGGGCATGGTCCTGGAATGATGAATTTATTATAGATACAATTTATGCACACCTATGGGTTCTGAGTCCCGATCAAGTAGCTCAACTTAAGAATTTACCACACCTCAGCTGAGCCACAGCAGCTGTTCACGTGCGTGTTCTAAATCCACAGCATAACCGAGATTAACGCTCTGGCTGAACCACCCAAGCAGCGTCCACAGCTCAGCTAACGGAAGGGAAACTTCCTGAAGTCTAGTGCTCTGTTTGCAAATCGGAGGCCTCTGATCTGAGCAAGCTCGTACCCATGGCCAATTCTGTACTCACTTAAGGAAAATAACATGGGAAAGTGTCAGGAATCAGCTTCTCGGTCTCCCACCTCCCCACGGCCAACAGGGCTCAAACTTCTTTCATCTGTCAACATGGCAGCATTACTTTCATCAAAGGGAAATTGGATATATGAAGAAGTTGTTCATGGGATGCTTTTCAGAAACTAAACAATGGACCTTGCATCCACATATTTAAAACTTGTTTTTACAAAAATCTACAATTTTTAATGCTATAATTGATTCTGTTAGAAACAATTGTCTATGGTATCACTTACACTATAAAAGAATACTCACCATGCTGCTGTTTTCTATCTCACTGAGCCTTCTCTCAGGTGAAGATCAGTAAGTGACTGAATATTCTTTCTCTCTCAGAACCTAAAATAATCATCATACGTGTGTGTGTCTATATGTGTGTGTGTATACATATATCTATATTAAAAAAAAATCTGGCTAGCAGATGCAACTAAATTTTTCAATGCTCAGTCCAAAATAAATGCTACTGCAGAACATGTGCCTTCATTAAGGTGAGTTCCCATTGAGCCCGAATGAACTAGATATAGAAAGCTTGACTTGTGTAAATATTTGCAGGATTAGCCTCTGCAGTGTACCAATCAAAGTTGAAACAAAATATAAATATTGAAAATAGAATTTTAAAAACCAGACTCTGCGAGATGTTCCTTTCAGCACTGGCGCTTTGAACACAAGCTGTGGTTAGCAAGCTTTACTTCTCCAAATCGAGTGAACTGCAGAAACAGAAGTACCAAAAATAGTGAAGATAGTTCAGATTCTGACATTATCTGACTTTTCAAATAGTAAAAAGAAGAGGAAGTTTCCTAACTAAAAAATTCTTTGTATATGTAACTCATATTTACTAGAGACGAAATCTGAAATTCTCCCATCTGTTTTGAAAAGTTCTGTGTAGTAGTCTAGAAAATCGTCATCATTTCTGTGTAACAGCTTAGAGACCAATCGGTCCCGTAACTTACCATCAACATACATACTGCAGGAGAGGCAAGCAGCCTTACGATGCTGTGACTGACACCACACGCATTTACAGTTCCTAATGGCAGCCTATGCTCCAGGCAGCTTAGTCTATTATTAATTAAAAGCTTTGCATTTGGTGGTGGTAAAAGATGCCAGAATGAAAAACTGGACACAGGAATCTTGTCTAAACTGGTTCTTTGAGCAGCTCTGGCCTAAATGTGATGCAGCTTCCTGGTAAGAACAGGCCCCTGTTGGCTTTGCAGGTGAGCACGCACGAGCGCACAGCCCAGCACACCACGAGCACACGTCCGGCCGGGTGCGTGAGCTCCAGCCTCCGGGTCTCCTGCTCCGCGTGCTCCTATTCTCCGAGCAAGCTGCTGCAGACAGGAGAAGCCCATCCCGGCTGACAGATGTAGGGCTGCTCTGTAATCCATGAATGCGGTGTTTGTCTGCAGGGATTTCTTTCACGAGCACACTAGTTAAACAGAGGGAAAGCCTGTCAGTGCACAGGCAGGAAAGTGCCGTACTGCAGAAGCCCTGTGGTGCACCAGCATGCGAGGCAGAGGCTATGCCCAGTGCCTCTCATGCCCTACCTCCACCTGCTGCAGTTACCAGCTCCGTGCGAGGCAGCACACCGAGGAGGGACCCGGGTGAGGCTGAGGAGCTGTGCCTGGAGGAAGAGAAGCGAGTGTGACTGGCCGGGCTGCCCAGGGACGGCCACCAGCCCCAAGCGCAGGGCGAAGCGTGGTGGCTGCTGCAGGGCTTGGCCAGCACCAGTGACATGAGGTGGGGATGTGGAAACCATGCGGTGGAAGGCCCTCACCCTCTCCCCCTCCAGCTTGGCACCAGGATGGGGTCACCCAGGGCTCCTCGAGGCCGCCTGCCCTAACCCAACCCCCCCCCAGCCAGCAGGGCCAGCCTGAGGGGGCCCAGGGGCACCCGAAGGAGCCTGGCGGGCTGGGGGTGGGGGCAGCTGCCTGCCCCCTTCCTACACCCCCATCCTCACCATCCTGGCACGGGGTTGAGACCAACCAAACCCAAAGAAAACCCAGCGACTGTGAAACTGCCTGTTGGCCAAGCTGCTGCCCTGCGGAGGAGCCTTCTGGCAGCGTGTTTACAGGTGCCCTGCTCTGTCCGTTCCAGACCTGCAGGAGCTGAGGGGCACCAGAGGGATGGGCAGCCGAGCTCCAAGGCTGCGGCTGGCCAAGCACTTACCCACCACTTAATTTTAAGTGAATGCTTCGATCCACTGGTGCCAAAGCTAAATGTACTCTGCTGGATGCGAAGCCTAAGTGAGTGAGCATGCAAAGTTGTCAGGCAAAAGTTTAATTGTCCCAAGCAGGAAGAGGGAAAAAAAAAAGCCATGAAAGTGGTGTGGGCTTCCACAGTGCCCAGCACGAGGGAGCCTGTCTGCTGCCTGAGCAAGGCAGGGTGACTACAACGACAAACAGCCGCAGAACAATTAATGAGTGTTTGGTAGTTAGGCAAAGCTCACCCCTAAGAGGAAAGGAAATAAACACTCACAAAGCATACAAGAAGAGCCCTCTCTAACCTCAGGAGATGGGGAAGGGAACTAAATGTCCCTTGTGAAGAGAAAAGCACAGGTCAAACCTCTTGCAGCGTGTCAGCTGTACTTCCCGATGGGGAATGAAGTTTGGGGTGAAACTGCTGCACGGCAGCACAGCTCTGGAAGGCCCTTCTGCACTTACGGTAGTACCAATCCATATGTTCCTTCTCACAGCTTTCTAATGATAGTACAGATAATTTTAGCCTAGAATGCTTTGCTGTTTGCATATGCTACCTTGTGAAACATGCGGAGCTAGGATTTTCAAAGAATTTTCTAAATTCTAAAGCTGCTTGCTTTAAACAAAAAACAGACTAAAACCCCCTGTTTTAAAGCAGCAAATGCATTTTGAGCTCTTGACCTCTGTTAATCTAGGCGTTGTATAGGATCTACTGTCACTGTGATCTCAATCCTAATGAATCACAGAAAACAGGGTTGGAAGTCACCGCAAATGGCCGTTTCAGCTGTCCTCATTCTGCACAGGAAAAAGAGCTCTGCCCAATCTTCTCCTGAGAGGTGTTCGTCAACTTGTCTTCAAACCTTCCAAGGACAGGGGATTCACAGCGTGTCCCCAGGTCTCGCTGTGCCTCAGAAAGCTGAGCCTAAACTTATGGGAGAACCGTTTTTCCCCTTCTGAAGTCAAAGACAGTTTTATCTTCAAGTTCAACCTAAAGGGCTGAGCTGCTTGGAGAAACGAAAAGGAACTTTCCTGCCAATAACTTGGTGCTTAGAGTTAGTGTGGGAAAAGGTAACAGAAACGGAAGCTCTGCATGGTCATAAGGCCATGAAATTACTGACTTGGCAGATGAACATCTTGATTTCTATCACAGGCTTCTTTAAATGGAATGCTTTTATCTTTCCTTATCTCCAAGCACATGTCTTCCTTTTCCTGATCTCTTTGAAAAAAAAAGGCTTTTTTCTCTTGATATTTAGTTCCAAATAAAGGCTCTGGTAATCAACTAAGGACACTTCTTCAGCCCACTCCTGCTCTCATATTTACATCAGTTGAGAGTACCTCCAAAGAAACTGTCAAGTGGAAGGAGTCTGAATTTACAGTTACAACTGAGCAGAAAAAAATGAAATATGTATTTACGCACAAAGGCTGAACTTGCATACTTCTCTTCAATTAATAAAAATCCATCTTGACCACTGCCACAATTTCTACCTGCTTCCAACAGAGCCAGGATGCCTATGGGGGAGGGTTCTGGGGTTGGAGTTTGGGGGTTGAGTTTTGTTTGGAAACCTTGAGGCTGGTTCAGTGTCTGCATGGCTGTGAGTGATGCAGCAGTTTAATTGTCTTTCCAGGAGAGACTCCCATCTGATAATGGACACTGTGTATGCAGGACCCACACCTTTGTGCAGAAAAACAGGACATTCCAAAGCTGTACGGTAAATGTTTTCTTTTAATTTTTTTTTAACCCATAGGGAATTTAGTGCACTAATATAACCTATCATTAAGTGAATTCATGCTCACTAGAGGGAAAAAAATTAAAAAAAAAATCTACAAGATTTTGCTTTCTCATGCATCTGGTCTACACAGTAAGCTTTCAAGATGTCTGCACTGTATATGCTTATTTTACCTCTGTATTCAAGAAAATGCGGCCAAGTAATTTCAAAGACGTCTACAGCATTTCAGTGGAGCTCTTAAAACTCAAGGCTGACTAAAAGCATTGAAATGCTTATTCAGTTTTAAGACTTTCCTGTGTCTAGTTTGAGCCCTTGGGGAGGAAAAAACATACTCAGCACTTTCTGAAAATGATTCTCTTGTAAGGTCTGTCAAACACAGGTACCTGGAATCACCTGAGAATGTAAACATCTGAATCGTACACTCTACATTTCAGTGGACTCTGTGCAGCATTATGTTATGCTGAAGGTTCTCTGAAACCCTCTGTGACATATGCAGGCTTATACAAGCAGGATAACTAAATAAAGAAACTAATTGTATAGGCACTGAAAGCCCTTTAACCACTTTGTTCCTGTCCCTCCACCCTTTAATAGTCCTAGCTATGTTTCTCTTAAGTCTTATAAAGTCTATTTATTTCACAGATTAGAAACCTAAGGCACACACAAAGCAAGTAAATATGAGAGCTTTGGCTTTTCAGCTCCAGATAAGACAGTGCAGGAAACTGGAACAATCCCGGTAGGAAAACAACAGGATACAGAACAGCAGTTCTTAAACTTGACTCCCTCCCCCTTCCCCCGGCACGGATTGTGTGCTCCCACTCACTTGAGAAACACTTACTGGAGGTGGAGGGACAGGGGACAGCCGTAAAATACACATATAGAGGGGGCGTATTGCCAGAGAGCTGCCAGGAATGAAGGACACTGACTGGGGGATGTGGTGTCTGGGGCAGGAATGGGATGGAGCTGTACTTAAACACATCTGGTTGCAAGACGGGAGTTGAGAGCCGAGCAGAAGTAGCTCATGGCTGCCAAAAATTGTTGAGCTTGTCCCACCACTTCTTAGCGAGGGCCTTTGGGGTGGATTAATCATTTCCCAGCACATCGTTTTTCCTGTTCTCCGCAATGTTTGTTTCTCTCCTCCCCCTCCCCTGTACAAGAGCCTTCTCAGCACCTCTTCAGCTCTTTTCCTGCTTCACCATGTCCCTCCACCAGTACCTCCTGCCCTACTTGCAGAAATACAATTCCCAAGATACATTCTGTACTTGCTACAGGGTGGCATTCCTCCATTTTGAGAGATGCTCCGAGAAAATAATATCCAGTACATCTGATGGAGGGCAGGGTCTAACTGCATGCACCAGCTCCGAGCCAGGGAAGAGAGACTGCTGTTAAATATTAGCCTGCAGCACCACATTCCTTAAACAAGAGCGTTTTTGTTCAAAGAATGGGACACAATTTTTTCATGAGTCCTAATCATCTCTTCTCTTGAGGGTCTGCATTACAGAGCTGCTGTCCTTGTAATGTAACCGTGAGCTCTAAATCAAGTCTTCTTAAAAGAGCTAATAAAAGCCGCAGCCAGCTGGCAAAGGATTGCCTGGTCCAACAAACAGTAATCAACCACTAAAAACAGCTGTAGCAAAGGAAAAAATTAATTTAAAACCATGAACTTCTATAAATAGGTCCTAATATTTTATTTCCCCGGAAGAAGTGGGAAAGCTGAAATTAGCGATGTGCAATTCTGTTACTTGGGCAGAAAACGCAACAACATCTATAATAATTGTGTTAGTTACCCTGTTAACACTGCCATTTGTGAGCAGATTCACACTTACGGTTAGTGCCGCCAGGGGAGAGTGGGCCATTATTTTCTGTAACAATTCTATATGCAGGCTGGTTTCCTTGTCCTTGGATTTTTTATTTTCAGTCCTGCACTATGGATGAGTACATGATTGTATCAGCATAGAACTGACTGTGGGAACTCACTGTGTTCCCCAGCAGCCATTTGTATTAAAATGATCTTCTTTCGCTTAATTAGTGGAAGAAGATGTCTGTTGGCAAGAAGGCACTTGTAGGAGTGTTTGCTCCTCTTTTAATTGCTCCTCTCACTATTTGTGGTATTTCTCATAAAGCACAAGCTTCGCTAGTCATGGGATAACATCATCATCTCCTACTATAAAAATCACTTTTAATCCTCGCAGTTCCGTGCAGTTTGACTGCAACGGGCTCAAAAATAAGAGGGGAATGCTGTAAGACTTGGATTCCTTTGTTCCTCTTTCCCAGGAGCGGCAGCCGCCGCTCGCTGCCCGGCAGAGGGTGCTCGGTCCCCGCCACGCGTGGCCGCCCCCGCCCTCGCCCGGGCCCTGGTGGCCCAAAGCGGCGTTCGCTCGCCGCTCCCAGCCCCTCTCCGTGCCGGCCCCCGCCGAAGCGCTGCCCCCGGCCCCCGCTCCCATGAACAGGTATTGCTATTAATGGCGGGTCGAGGTCCTCTTACATGAATACGTTGGGGTGAAGGCACCATCCCAATGCACTTCCCTATTCCTGCCAAAGAACCTTTGCACCTGGAGCTCCAGGAAAAGAAAACAGCAAAAATATAGTGCAAAACTCTCACTACAGACTGACTGACCTCTCAACGTGCCAACTTTATAGGAAACTTGCTATCTTACCGCTAAAAATACAGCATGAAAATGCTGACCGGTAAGGCTGCCTTAGCCAAGTACAGAAACTTCTCCGCTTGCAGTCCTTGGAGCAGGGATAAGAGTGTTACTCTATCTTTGGTTCTTTCGATTTCTCTGCTGTTGATGGAATTTTTTTTTATATTACCTAACAGCAAAAATTAACATCCTGTTTGGGAGTTTGCTAAGGGGAAGTTGCAAATCTTATTTGTTGAATTTTATTGTCAAAGTGTTTATTGCAGTTTTATATATTTCGGAGCTGAACTTTTGAAGTTTAATGAAAATCACAGTGTGGCACACGCCATTTTTCTTCTACCATCTGCTAAACGAAAATGAAATAGCCAGTGCTGTAAGATGGAGGACACATCATCCAAAGGTTCAACCCCTGAACTGTGAGTCGCAGCCTCGCATCCATTCCTCTGTTTGATCTGAACCAAAACACTCTTCCCTTCTGTTCTGCATCACGCGTTACCTACCCACAAACCAGAGGTAATGTGTTACTTCATAAACACGCTCTGGATGAAGTGTGGTAGAAATTTGTTATTACATAGTATTTGTGGTGAATCTGTGACTTGTAATTAGACATAATTGTTCACAATGAGACACAGTAACCTACTTTTCTACAATACAGAACAATTTAAACAACTGACACTTCAACCCATTTGCAGGCTTGAGGATTTCACCTTTTTAGAAGCGCTTTAAATGGGTGGTGACGCAGGCTGCATGTAGAAGTCTGTCTCGCTAGCAACAGGCAAAGAGCTAGCTCTCACTTCTATAGCTCAAGTGTTTATGAAGGTTTGTTGAGGATGGGATGGTAAATAGCTCCTGCAGGTAGAAGAAACCACTTTGTTGATAAACAAGGAACTTTCAGAGCAGGGAAGGTTCCCTCTCTGTGGGATTACTTTTTACAGTCTCCGCCGGGGTCTCTCGGGCAGGTGCAGATGCCCACTGGCACAGGGAGAGGACAGGGAAAGCCAGGGTGTGGCACCCATGTAAAGGAAAGGTGCTTGTCCTTCACAAAACACATCTTACCAAACAGCACCCAAGCTTTTTGGCTGCAGGCAAATTCATTAGTTCATGATATCTAGCCATGCTGATAGGAAATTTGGGAGCCTTGCAGGCCTCCCACCTTTGGAGCCTTAGCTCCTATTTAATTTTCTATTATCCTTGTTTTGAAGTGCCACTCTCTCCCTTACCTCCTCCAAGGTCAGGCAAGATGCTTCGGGAAGCCTCCCAGGGAGCGGTCCCAAGGACAAGAATCTCACTGACACCTAGAGGACAGGGAAGCCTAGGAAAGAAGCAGGAGAGAAGGTATTAGTTATTTAGAAAAGTGATCATAAAGCAACTTGAAGATCCCTTATGTGGGATGGAAGCAGTAAGCAAAAGGCTGTGCCCTGAGCGCTGAGTCTGCTCTCAATTTTTGTAGGTTCCGAATGGCAGGCTTGAGGCAGGAGCTGGGGTCGGCAGGAGCTGGAGACACACCAGTAAAAGGCAGTGGCTCCCAGTTTCTGTCTCCCACTTCTTGAGTGCTGCATTCAGCAGGAGCTGAGCACCTCACAGATGAAAAATACCACAGATGGATGGCATCTTGCCTCTTGGAGAGGCAGCAAAACCCAGCATTGGCACACCTAGCTGCTAATTTGGAAAAGAAAAATACACTCTGGCATAGTATCCGTAAGAGGTTGCCAACCTTTGTCCTACAGCAGTGATAACACACTTTCCAAAGTGTAAGCAAGAGCAAACAATTAAGCCCACTCTACAGATTCAAGCAAAACTTGAGCCAACGGTGGGTTCCCATCTGGAGTTCTCTGCTGAATTGCCCTGAGTGCACAAAAGGCACTTCTGAAAACACACTTTGGAAACTTTCTGCAAGCCGGCACCACAAACCCAGCTGTCTCTTACTGGATCTTCCAGCAGACACTCTCAGATGACTGAGGCATCAGTGAACGCTTCTTAGAAAATCATCTAGGCTGCTGGCTCCCTGAAGCCTGAACGGGTACCTCAAAATAGCTATCTGTGCATGGCCAAGCTCTTTGGAACGCAGGCCTGGCTATTAGAGGACTGGGTCACAGCCACAGCCGTGCTGCTCTGTTTACATAAAATCCTTTTTGTTCCTTTGGTGACCACATGTGTACTTAAGTCCTCACGACAAAACTTAACAGGGAAGAATCTTGCTAGCTGACTTGTAGTTGTTGCAGAAGTAACTGGTCAATGCGCAGTATGAAATCAAGTATTTTCTCAATAAATGAAGCATTGCTTAGATATTTTTTTGAGCCCTGACCTTAAAGCAAGAAAATTTAGCTGAAGGTGCCCCTCTGAATTAAACTTAGCTCTGTAGGAAGACTGTTTCAGTTCATGAAAATCATCCTGTTGGGTTCGGGTGCCTGCAGTCCATGAACAGCAGGGAGTCAGTCAGCCTCAGACCTCCAACATTTAAGATGTGCCACTAGTTCTTTCCTTTCTAACTAGCCCAGTCGTTAGGAGTCTCTTATGTACAATGTTGATGCTGTGCTTTTAGCAAGAACACATATGAATTAAACGGTGTTTAGAAAATGCACGGTGTGTGTGCAGACCAGGTAGCTGTGCATAAAACTGACAGTTCGGCAAACAAGGAGCCTTTTGTGCCTGTGTTTTGGTGCACCCGTTAAGGCCCCGTGGCTGACGTAAAGCACCCCTCGCACAGTGCTCTCTGTCATCGCCCTCTGCATTCGCTGCCCTACTATCTGAGCATCTTACTAAATTAAATATTAAACGTTCTAAAGGATATTGTGTTTCTTTTGTTCCTTTGGCAACTGAGATCTCAAGTGCTCTCAATTCTCCCTGACTTCACATTTTGCAGGTTCATGTCTTAATGTTCTTTTAATGCTTAATTTAATACTCTGTGGAGTTCTTAGTACACACTCATGTCTGTTACACAGAAAATTTGGTGTACAACCTACTAGACAAGGAGATAGCTATTTAATGAGCAGATGTTTCTCATCAGCATGCAGACCCCAACCTACAAAGATGAGAAGTGCTGTGGGAAGAGGTGGACAGGCTGTGCAGTGGTGGCTGGCTGGCCAGGAAGCTACGTTTATTCTTAGCACCAAGGATCACACCAAACCCTGCCACTGGTCACAGCGACAGCTCCTGACATTAGCCGAGGAGCACATTCACTTCCAGAGGCGAGCTGTAACTATATAAATTCTATTTAAAAGTGGTCAGTCTCTGTATTAAAGCACCAGTTCTAGGATACTGGATGTAGGCCACTGTTTCTTTTCATACACTTCCATCTAGTTTGACCAAGAGCAACTCCAGTTTTAGGTCTGAAATCAGAATGTTAGATTTCAACATTTTCACCATCTGAAACATAAGCAAGTCTTCATACAGCAAAAGCAGAACCCCCTTAGCTTCGGGAGCAAGGCTTCCCTGCACTGTTTCCATTGCACAACATCCTTCAGGAACATATGGGCCAGCAAACAGAAGACGTCCGCTGCATAATTATGGCACTGACAAACCAATTGAACCTCAGCAGCTGCCGCTGGGGAGATTTCATTCATTCCCAGTATTGCCTTTTAAACTTAAGTGGCACTGGAACAAACACATCTTTGATCCAAGTAGGAAATCATTTGGAGCTTTGTGTTTAATAGAGCTGAAGCCCTGGGAAAATGATGTCTTTATTAGCCTGTATGACAATGCGGGCCTCATGGCAGGCACACAGCGGTTTGGTGTGTCAGTCCTCTTACTTTTTCAGATGTATCTGGACATACTTGTTCTCGAATCAGTGTCGAAACAAGGACTTTAATTCAGCTGTACTGCTGAAGTGCCCATAAACTGCACGCATGACATCAAAAAGAAGTATTCGGGAAGGGGGAGAGGGAGCACAATTTTGCCAGTTCTGAAATAGAGCCGGTCTGTCTCTGCGTTTCTGTCCTTGTGCTACTTCATGCCATTTTGGGGTCACTTGTTTCCTTATCTCCAGGGGAATTACTGCACTAATCAGGGTCTTGCACACTCAAACATATACGTGGGCAATATAGCGCTATATACACACATGTACTTATGGATGTCCCTGTGCATATACCTTTAGATAACAGGACACCTCTTCAAATGTCGGTGAAATTTCTACCAGTACACTTGCTGATACAATTTAATGAAAAATACTAAAACACCATGTGAAGAATCCAGTAAGGATACATTTTGGTGTGCCCCAGGCGTGCGTATTATAACCTGCAAGATTAGAATAAATCCTGCTCTGAATGGATGCCTAGTGAGGAAGAGGCAGTGGTATGTTGCCAGCTGCGTGTTCACTGGGAGGTTTTTCTCTCCTGCTATGTATTAGTTGTGATGCTACTGTATGAGCTAATCAGCAGAAGGCCTAATTATAATTATAGTCCTCTTCCTGAATAGAGCAATACCTATTTAGACTGGAGTACATACCTGGGCACGTTACAGGGATATTCTTAAAGGACATCAGACCTTCACTGTGCATCACAGTAAAGAAGAAAAAGATTGACACCTTATACTGAGGCAAAAGTAAATATATCTTTGCAAACTTTGCAACAGTAAGCTTACTAAGAAAGCAGTAAGATCCATAAAATATTCTGTAATGATTCATGAAAAGTAGTCACTAAAAATTCGTAATTCACTCACTTGCAGTAGTTCATTGACTTTGGTTTACCAATATAGTTAAAGAAGCTGTCCGTGTTTGCTCCCTAAAAAGCTAGCACTGGGAGTATATTCTAAAATACCATCTTGCTGCTAT
Source organism: Himantopus leucocephalus (assembly GCA_003993805.1). Classification (NCBI taxonomy): domain Eukaryota; kingdom Metazoa; phylum Chordata; class Aves; order Charadriiformes; family Recurvirostridae; genus Himantopus; species Himantopus leucocephalus. Next base: position 2,797,273 of record RSEF01000028.1, read on the forward strand.
TTTTTAAAAAAGTATTCCCCTGGATCTTTCAGAAACTACTTAAATGCTTCGTTTCTTAGGTTGCTTTAGAAATGCAAGTAAGAGAGTTCCCAACAAAACCACTTTATCTTATTTGCCAGTGGAGGTAATTGTAAACATTATCAATCTAAATATTACTCTTAGCTACAAACAATTGTATCAGCTGAGAAATGGAAGCTGGCTTGCACACAGCAAAACCCATCGTGCTTACAGTAAGAGAGCGAGCAGCTTGCAGACATGCACATCTAATAGAGAATTTCTAGATGCTCTGCATGTGTATCTCTATCTCTTTTAGGGCCCCTTTTTTCATTTAAATGAACTGTGGTCAGACTATGAAATTCCCGTCTGGAGTCATCTAGCATCTGTGTAATATCCATTTAAATGGGAGATGCAATGGGAGACAACCTGAGGACAGAGGACATAGGTGATGAGTTTCAGTGAACAATACCTCAGCCTGACAGGTGAGTGATGGAGAAGCTTTAGAAATAATGCATGCGCTTCGGGCTCCCCGTCCACACCAGTCTGTGACAACGCTGCTCACCTGGTAGCTGCCGTTTCATGTACCACTGATCTCTCTTACAATGTCAGCTGTGCTGCTGGAAGAATTGGTATAACACAGCAGCCCAATAATGGACTGGGGAAAACCAGGCTACTGGTGTGCTTTTGAGAGAAACAGGCGGTAGGGCTTACTGTGTCTGTGAGTTATGCAGAGTCCTCGAGGTTCCAGCATGAGTGCGACCTCTTTGAAAACCTGCTTGCTGAGCCATCAAGACCCCTTAAGTGGTTTATCAGGAAACTGGCACCATCATTAGAGGGTAATAAAATAAAATCATTGTAAGGAAATGAAAGAGCATTCCAGTCCATTTCTGAGCAGATTTGTAGCATGGGAAAGCGACTGAACTGCACTAATCTTTCATTGCAAAAAATGCCCCTGAATAAAGAAAAAAGAAATGTAGAACTGCAGCTACAGAAGGAAACAGGAATTATGTTTATTTCCCTGCCCTAGGATAGTAGGAGGAGATGTGCTTGTAAGGACGGTTGTTTGTATAAATAAATGTTCATTCTTGGCAGTGGAATGCAAACTATGCTGAAGGGCTGGAAACAGACCACTTTGTAAAGCTGAGGCCAGAGTAAGGGAAAGATGAAGCGAGGTTGTGGGGAGGAAATTCACATTCATTTTTAGCAACTTGGAGAGTTTCTCAAGCATGTTTGACATTTTTAATTATGCTGATGTAGAGCCTATTCCAAGGACAAAAGAAGTCAGGATTACAGGATAAACAATTAGGAAACTTCATACCAGTCGGCTAGGGGTAGTGTTGCCTGTGGGTCTGGAGACTTTGCTGAAACACAGAATCATCTTTCATACTTTCTAGACAGATGGAATTTGACTGTCTTGCAAAACCTTCACCTAGGTCAAGACACTCAGGTCGTGGTCTTACAAACTTATGTTTGTAAGAGGCACATTTTTTGATAGCCCACATTAGGCAGGAAAGAGATTAGCCTGAACTGCTGCTATTTGTCCAGGCTTTCCTGCAAGGTTTCCTGAGAGGGTAGGAAACAATCTTGCTATGTTTATATCAATTGTCTCAGAATCTGTAAATTTACAATGGAAAATAAAACTGAAATTTCTCATGGAGAATAAGATCAGCTCTACGGTATCAAATCACGGAGTCGTGGCCTGTTTGTCTGTTTTCCATGATCAGAACATCGGGCATCGTGACTGCAGCATCTCACTGTATGTGTGTAGTAGTGGAAAAGAGCTTAATGTGCCTGCTCACCCACCTCCTTTCCAAAGAATGCAAAAATATGTACCTGCGTTTTAGCTTCCATGTCAAGGGTGACATATATGGCATGGGAATGGAAAGAGTTTCCCATGTGCTGTAGAGCAGAAATGTTTCAGAAAAAAGCATAGGGGAGCGGTTTCTCATGTACACCTGCTCTGAGTGCCTCAGACCCCCTGCTCCCTGCGCCAAGGCAGCGGCTGCCACTGGCGCTCCGGGATGAGTATAGCTGAATAGGAACCTGCATTCTCTCTGAGATAATGGAAAGTCACAGAGGAGGTATCCAGCTTTTGGGCATGAATAAATCATTACGGGTATGAATTATTCAGTGATCATCCCTACAACATGTGCTACATTCAGACTCAAGAGGCAGTATCCCTATTGTGTGGGGTTTCTTCCCAAACATTACAGATGTATGACAGGCTAATGAATCTAAATATTCAAATGAAATGATGGGAAATAAGATTAAAAGAGTAATTTAAAAAACAGCAGTAAAAAGCTGCTTGCAAGAGTTGTGGTACCTCAGACTGGTACTACAATGGCCAGACAATCTTTTAACTGGGCGGCACTGAAGCAAGCTGTCCACAACAGTAAGAATCATTGTGTGAAGTATGAATAAATAGTGGCTGAGGAAATTGGAAACACAGGTTGGAGGGAAGAGCTGGAATGATGGTCACAGAATCAATACAGAAACTGACCCAGTCCTCTAGTAACCTGTGGCTAACATAAAACCCAATACAGGTATTACCAAATGCCAATATGCAATCTCGGTTGCACTTACTAAGATAATTCAAAATTTCTGGGCTTATATGTGTTGTAAGATCACTATCTTTGCCCTATGGTGCTTTTTTTTAGCATTCCATTTATTATGAGCTGAAATGGGTTGAATTAAGAGAAGAATTGGGTTGCAATGACTGGAAGGATGGCACTGATAAATCTGTATCACTGCCATTATTTTAATTCCACAGCCCAAAATCACAGAGCCTATGGCCCAGGTAAGCAGGGGAAAGGCATGATCCCTAAGCAGCACATGACAACAGTTTGTTATCTCAGAAGGCTGCAGTGAAGAGTTGCAGTTCTGGTGTAAATTGCAGGGGGTATAATCAAACCATAGATTAATCCACAGCACTCCAACACAGACTGGAAGGGAAAAAAAAAAAAAAAAAANGCCAGGAAATGGCTGGTTCATCCTTCACAGGAAATGAGTCACCCAAAAGCATCGGCGAGGAGCAGCACGACAGGGAAGTTCTGAAATAACATGGACTGATAACAACAGCATAGCGCATACAGATAGGTCTCTCATTTTGTCACAGATTAGAAAGAAGGGAAGAAACATAAAGTATGAGTTGTGATTATACTTAAAATTTTGAGTTGCTGTAACTACTTGCAGCACAAAAAATACCTGTAGATATAGTTTGGTGGTCCTTTTCAAAGGTGAAATCAGAATGTGCAATGGCAACACTAATAAAAGTTCCTAATGCTTTTCAACTTTGTCCCTGGAAAGGAGGCCTCAAATTGCTGCAGTGGCACAGCTGTCGCAAAAATCCAGCTTAGGGAACTTGTAAACCGGTTCTGTTTAATACTGAAGGTATACTAAGCTCAATTCCAAACCAATTTATTGATCAATTACCGACTGGTACACTGATAATACTTTATGCTGCCAAACTCTTATGGATCAGTGGAAAAAATACTCCCCTTGCTAAGGATGTATACTGCTTGTAAAACCACAAATCTGCAGTTAAGAAATGAACTTCTGCCAAGTGCTGGAACTAACATAGCCAGCTCTCCCCCACACCTCTTCCTCCAATAACCCCAGCTTTCTGCCTGCATGGCTTATCGCTTCTACCCGTGGTGCTTCTGGTCCCTCTCCTTTCCCTTCCCCTGGGTATGAGCTGAGTGAGAAGATACCTGTGCTCTCGGCAGTTTTGAGCCATGGGAGAAGTGACTGGCCGATCAGAAGCCGTAGGTGTCTTTTTGTTGGACTGATAAATGCAACAGTGACTTTGCTCCTCTCTGCTACAGCTATCTAGACTAACCATTTCCAGAGCGGTGATGTGGCATCATGAATGATGCACAAAAGAATGTTCTGGCATCCTAAGAAGTTGCTAAAGCTGCAAATACTCTTTTAAACAAAACAGCCGTGTTAATTGAAAGGGTTTTAAAATAAATAAAAGCAACAAAAAGAAGCAAAAGTATTTGAAACACCCCCTGCCTCCCAAGTTTCTTTGGGACTATACTGGTAGCAGAGTTATATAGGAAAGATTTTCGTGGTTTAGGACCTTGCAGGGTACTGTGAATAACGGGGGAGGAGGGGAACTTGCAGGAAAACAATTGTCATTAAAAACAGTATCTAGGATATACCATTAGGCACAGTAGTTCGGGTTCCTGAACAGAGACAGTATTTTAGGAGGGTTCTTGTTCTCAAGTCACTGATAGAAACGTTGGGTGGAAGAGGAAGGAGAAGGGGGGAAAAAACTTTGCTAGTTTGCAAAGGAATACAGTTATGTAGTACAGGCTTCAGAGCTATTTTAAAAATACAAAGGAAAAAAGGCAGGAAAAGGGTCTTTTTTGTTTCAGAGGGTTTTTACTCCCTGCATGGTAAATTAAATTCAAAGAGATAACATAGGCAGGAAGGGCTTAAAAAGAGAAAAACCTGGGTGTGTCCCACCAAGGCCTTTCTAGCAAGTGAGTAACCGGAGCCGGGGGAGGGTGGGACCGTTTTGCTGGATTGTACAAAAGAAGCTGATTCATATTTTTCCCCTTCTCCCTCCTCTTTTTTTTTTTTTTTTAAAAGGCCATTTTCATGTGGGTTTCTTTTTCAAAACAAATAAAAAGATATACAGAGGCAGGTCTTTCTCCCAGCTGTTTGGGGTTTGGGGTTTTTTTTGGTTTGTTTTTTTTTTTTTTTTTGCATAAAGTATTATTTTGTTCTTAAATGCATTTTCCTGTTTGGCCCAGAGAAAGACTGTGCAAAACCCAATAGTATCATTAGTCAGTTTGCTACCACGGTATCTAAAAAGATGCTGTCTAAAAAATTGTGTTAATATTACAGGAAAATGTCTGATAAAATGGAGCATAATCAGCATTTCTGCTAGAACTATGGCAAATCTGAGCGAGCCTGCGTGAACCTTAAAAGAGTCTTTTAAGCTAGACCACAATTGCACAGGAGAGGTCTTTGAAAAGTAATAATTCTTTGATGGCATCCACCTGTGTTTGCTTTTCCAAAGATATCTGAAAAGCAGCTGGGATATCTGCTCAGGCAATAAACAAATGTCAACAGCCACTAGAAAATCAGATATTGTTCTTACCAGTGATCTGTATCTAGCATTAGTAATCTTTTTCAAAGCCTTTGTGTCATCTTCAGGGTACCTTTCCTTAGGGTACGCTTCTTTACAAGTGGACTGAAATATCCCGTATTAAAAAAAAGGAGTGATTCTGTCTCCATACCATCCTCCAGTATGGAGTGGTTTCGTACTTACAGTCTATAAAACATTATTCTAAAGGGAAGATGAAGTGAAACACCTCCATGGGAAATACAGCTTAAAATAGGCACAGCTCCAGAAAGTGCATTGTGTCTTGGGAGATGGGAGTTAAATTCCTGCTCTGCTTTGATCAAATCACTTTATCTCTCTGGCTCTCAGCTCAGCCACTCCAAAGTGGATCGCATAATCCCATCATTTTCCCATTCTTTGCCTCATCTAAGTTGTAAATCTCTTATCTGTGGCAAAAGCTGAGCCTTTCATATGCAGTACCAAGTAAAATAACTTTGGTTTCACATGGGGCCTTTAGTCGCCTGTAGCAATAGGCAAGAACATACTTTTCCTCCATTTTAAACTTCACTGCTGGAACAAGGGCCAAACAGCCGCGGAGCACAATAAACCAAAGATAGGGAAATTAGAGCTACCAGCTCCTGGTAAGATCCAAGCTCAATGGAAGCTCTTGCGTTTTCACAAATGGTGACAAGAGTGAGGCAGTAAGTTGTTGTCTGGTCCTGGCCACCAAAATATCGGAGCATCGCCCCACTCTCTGAGAAAATAAGGCATCTGGCCATAGGAACCAACACAGTAGCATGTGTTTGGGAGAAAATAATAGACGCTTTCACTTCCCCCCTCCCATATTCATGTGTCTAGTGTACGCTTCAGAAAGAAATGAGAACATAAAATGCATGTCTGTACCTGTCAGTTACCTGACATTAAGCAGAAACACTGCCCAAGGATAAGACTCCAAATTTCGTTTGCACTACATTTTTTAAATCTTCTTCTGAACCTTCACATCTATACCCCTGACACGGCTGTGTTACAGCTCAGGTGCTTCCATCAGTGGCACTGATCTATATTAGGGTTCTGCTGTTTACCACTGACAATAGAGGCGGATTGGCAGAATTGTACAAATGTTTTCACAAAAATGTCAAAAGTGGGTGTGCTGGTGAGGAACGAAGGATCCTTTCTACAGGAAGACCAGTATTATGTTGCCTAGAAACTCTCAAAGCAGGGTTGCAGCTAATGAAGCCAAGATCAATGTGGACTGGACATTTGATATTTGATTCAATGCTACACAAGGGACTTGTAGCAAGGCCTGGGACAATTAATTCTTGTGCTGCAGTCAACAGATAGCGTTATGACAATTGAGGCAAAGAAAATGAGTAATTGCTACTAGAATTCCCAGTGAGCAAATATTGTCTATATTTAAACAGAGACACGCAGCGTTTCATCTACGGAAGCAAACTGCTTTACAGAACGATGTTAGTGGAGAGGAACCACAACGTGCTGCCGGACAGGGGGATGATCCCTGGTCCTCCTGTGCCCGCTCCTGCGCAGGAACAACGTCAATGCCCCGGCACCGTCTGCAGCGGCACCGGACGGACTCTCACGTCTCCCTTATCTTTTTTTAGGGGCCTTCATCTTGTGGCACATGAACGAGCTCGACAACCCTTTTGAAGGGAGCCACAGAAAGTATTTAACACAAGTAAGTCTGTTATAGTAGTCTTAAATTTACTATAGATGGCCCAGCACCTGAAAAGGAAATCTTTTAGAGGTTTGAAATCCCCAAAGGTAGGAAATCCGTGGATTTTACCTGAATCTCTGCGGAAGTAAGACCTACAGGCAATGACACACATTAAGAGCAAAACAAGCTTATCTAATTAACCACTGAGGTCCACCTGACTGGAAAAAGAGCTGGTTTGGTCAGCAAACGGTGTCAGGACTGTAACTTAGGAAAAATATTATCCTGATGCCTGAGCAGAGCAGGTAGGTGTTATGTCTTACCTCACAAGTTCTCTCTCTCTCTCTCACTCACTGGGTAATCTTTATCCTTAAGACATTAACTGCAATTAAACTTTATCCTGTACCTTAAATAAAACTTCTAAGTGCTGTCTAGCGCCTTTAAAAGTCCCCAGACTGGCAGTGCGAAATAATTAACCTAATTTCGGCGAGGCGCCCGCTCTCCCTTACTCGAGATGGCACCGGACAGGGGCGCGCGGCTTCCCTGCCCGTAGCCAACATGGCGGCGGCGGCTGGGCCGCTCCGGCGGGCCGCGGCCCGCGCTGCGGGTGACAACACAATGTGCACGTTGGCGGCCTTGCCCGTATTCAAGATGGCGCCCAACGCGGTTATTCCATGCCCTGCCCCCAATCAAGATGGCGGATCCGTGTGGCATTTCGGCATCCTTCCCGCTCTCAAGATGGCTCCTCCCAGCCGCCTCCCTTCGCCTACCGAATCGCGCCGCGCACCGGCGCTTTGCACCGCCCCTCATCTCGCCTGCAGCCAATAGGCTTCGCGAGGGGCGCCAGGGCGCCAACCCTCGGAGGCGGGAGGCCCCCGCCCCTGCTATCACGATGACATCTCCGATAGCCAATGGGGCGGTGGCGCGGGTGAGGCGGGCCGGTCGCCGCCGCCATTTTGTGAGTCTATAACACGGAGCGGTTGGGTTCGTTCCTGCTATTCCGGCGCCTCCACTCCGTTCCCGACGGGTCTCCTCCGTGTGCAATGGACGGGTGAGTCCCCGCCGGCCCGGGCCTCGGCACGGGCGGCACCGTGCCGGGGGCCGGGGAGCAGCGTTGCCGGACCCTTCCCGGGGTGCGGCGGAGGGGGAGAAGGCGGCCGAGATTCGGGACCCGCGCCGGGGGCTGGGGCGTTACCTGAGGGGGGGCGCCGAGGGTGCGGCCGGGCGGCCTGGCGGGGGCGAGGCGGGAAGGGGAAGAAGGGGGGGGGCGGCCTCTGGCGGTGCGGAAGGGGGGGGGGNGGGGGGGGGAATCTGCTGCGCGGGCCGCCCTCCCGGAGCCCCTCGCCGCGGGGGGAGTGTGTGTGTGGGGGCCCTCTCCGCGGCCGCCGCCCCGCCCCGGCGCGGTGCCTCGTGGGGGCCGTCCCCCGCCGGGGGGGAGCCGCTCCGTGCCGGGGGTCCCGCCCGGGGGAGGCCGCCGGGGCGGGGGGGGGGGAGGGACGGCGGGCGCCGCGTGGGCGTGTGGCCGCACCTGGCGGGGGGGGCGCGGGCGATCGAGGCCGCGGCCGCGCTCCCATTGTCTGGGGCGGGCGGGGGTGGGGGCTGTTTTCTTGCTGGATTCTTTTTTGTGAGCAGTTTTCCGCCCCGCACGAGTCCCGGAGCTGCGGGGGGCGCCCGGCCGCTCCTGCGGCAGCGTTACCTGCGCCCGCCGTGGCGCGGGGCGGGGGCAGAGCTGTTCTGCGCTCCGAACCCCTCCGAGGCAAAACTCCCTCCCTGTTTGACTCCTCCAGTTTTTCCAGGGCGCAGCTCTCTTTATCTTGGGCAGCATTGATTTCTCTTTAATCACCGCCTCGCCCCGTGTCTTGCTTCAGAAGTGTTTGCTTTAAAACTGATGCTTTATCAAGGCAGCTCCGTCAGAAGTGAGGTCTCCGTGTTTCTCTTGTCTCCTACGGCGTATTTTTTTTTTAGTGATCTGATTTCTGTTTCTTCTAGAGCACGGTAGTTAAAATACTTCTAAAGGCCTCCGAGTGGGCAGTTTGTTTTCCCAGAGCTGTAAGTAGGGGAAGCCCAAATTAGTGCCTCCTCGCTTCTCGCCCCGGAACACCAGCCTGGGCAGAATGAGGCGCAGTCACATGTCTGGGTTTTTTACACACTGGAAAGGTGCTGTCTCGGTGTTGTTTTCATCTTAAAAAGAGATAATCGTGTATCTTATTAATTTTTTACAGTCCAGAGTGCAGTTCAGGTTGCTCTGCTCTTAACAAGTTTGCTCATCATGTTGAATGGTATTCTTTAAAAAAAAGTCTTCAGCATGTGAGATCATACATTCTGATGGCAAAAATCAGTTTGTTTCCAGCTGTCTTCTCTGTAGTTCCTAGAAAAGCTGATTGAGCGTGTATGTTAAAATAGTTGTTATTTTAATGTAGACATTTTACGATAGCATGCGAGCCTTAATTGTGCGTTATTGTTTGCAGATCTTGTTGCAGGATCTGTTTGCCCTGTGAAAGCTGTCTCCTGTTGAGACTCTGAAAGCTGCTTCTGAAAATGGTTTTACGTTTTTGCCTAGCTGGCAGTGAGTGGCCTCTCTGGCTACAGGCTTGTTCTGTCTGCTTCTCCTGCCTAAAACGATACGTAGCTGTGCTTTTCAAATCATCCCGTTTGAATAAGTTGCTTTGTTCAAACATGCAAGGAGTTCATATGGGAAATGCTGCTTTGGAAAATGACCTAGAGGTTTTACTGGTGCTGCTTAGTTTTTCCCCTTATTGCGTAGGAGTTATCCCATTCCATGTAAAAAGTAATTTTAATGAAAGGCTTTGCCTTTTATTTCGGAAATGAGAAAGGTTTTAATCTCCTACTTAAGTTTGACATAGGATAAGAGAATGAGGCTTAAGATATGATAATTTGTTGAGGGTGTGTGTGTGTGAACTGGAAGTGTGTTGCACATTTCTTGAATAAAAATTCTTAAATAGTGTTGGTGCTTGTTTCGTGTGATGTTTGTTATCAAATGGGTTACAACAATATTCCAAGAATCGTTAATTCTTGGCAAATAAAAAAGCTCTTCCTGTTGGGTAGTTTTAAATACTATCCCCTGTTAAGGCTACTTTATGTAAAATGTTTCCTGTGTGTGAGGCCCACGAGAGGAACAGGAAGTAAGAGAAATTGCTCTGGGGTAAGTTCGAGAGTTTTGGAAACTTGGGAGATTCCCTGTTCTTACTGTGCTTTGCTGGAAAGAATTTTTTTTTAAGGTTATGAAAATCACTGGGCTAATGTACGTATTATAACTGAAGAAATGTGCGCTCACAGAATATTTAGTAAATCTAATAGAACGATTGTGATTCTTTAAACTCATATGTGCAGATGGGTTTAGTTAGTTCATTACTGTTGGCCCTCAAAGTGCAGCAAAACCCATCTGTCTTCGCGGGTGACCAGACACCAGGGGATTGCAGTGCCCCGGATCCTCATACAGAGCGTTCTTTAAGTAGTTCACTTGAAAAAAAGAAACTATCGCGTGGCTTCCTGGCAGCAGCCATTGGATCAGACTGTAACTCCAGCTGTAAAGTGCTGGGTTATGATGACATGGCAGGTTGGTTTTGAGGAGGAAGTATGAGGAGCTGAGCTGGCTTATACTGGTGTTACTGCTTATTTGTGGAGCTGGTGAAACACGAATGATTTAATCAGATCGAGGAGTATTTAATTCCTTGAAAAGTTACTAATTATTGCAGGAGGGTAGGGAAGGAAGAACTAGTAGATGCAAGTTCTCTAGCGTTAAATCAGTTTGTAGAATTGTTCTTGAGTACTTCAGATTTCATGTTGCCATTTTAGAATGACTGCCCTGCCTTCTGCTCTCTGCCGTGTTTCCTTAAAGTTGCTGCAGGTCTGTTAGCCACTCGGATCCTTTACTCTGAAATTATGGTGAGCTATTTGAAAGACAGGAGTTGACACAGGCAGTGCTGCATATATGTCAATCTAAAATGACCATTTCTATTTCTGCTCTGTTTTATGTTGCTGCTTTACAGTGGTTTGGAATTTATTTTAAAAAGTAGTCTTCAGTGCAAGGGTTTAACTAAGTTCACTAGACTGTCTTGAGCACTCCCACAAAAGAGTAGGTACTGTGGTACTCTGGAGGATTACCCAGATACAACATGTGGACGTGTAGACAAGTCATTCTGATTCCATCGGTGAAAGAAGCTGCTCTGAGTATATGTGTGTTGTGGTATGTAATGGTCCCTGCTGACGAGAGCTAGCACAAGCTGCTTGAGGTACAGCTAACGCTGTTTCTCATGCTGGTTAATCAGAAAGTCTCATTTTAGGAGGTTTAAGCATATGTGGTACAGTTTAGTAACTGTTTTTTTCTTTCAGATGTGTTAGGGGAAAAATCCTATTTGTTTTCCAAAATAGAAAAGAACGGCTAGAGGAATCTTGTGTACAGGTGTACCCCAGTCTGGGAGCTGCCTGGACCTCTTTCCTGCTCTTCCTCCCTGCACGCTGTTGTTCTGGCAGGGGTCTGGCTCCAGGGGTGTTGGTGTGGCTGGAGGGCTGCTGCTGGCACGGACTCTTCGCGTGGTGTGTGCCGTCTCTCTGGAGCCAATGGAGCTCTAGTGTTCCTAGTCTTCACCGTTGACTCGATAATTTTGCTAGAGATAGCCTCCTTACAGCCTTGCAGGGTTTGAATATAAAGTTGTTAAGAAATGCAGAAGTGAATATTGGTGATGGAGTTGACTCTTGACACTTTTGCTCTTGGTTTAGTTGGAGATGATGTTCGAATCGCATCACTTTCCCATGAGGATTGCTAGGCTGTGTTAACTGGGGTTTTTTTGTCTTAGTCCCCCGTGGTACCTTTGCAAAAAGAGCAAGCTCCACCGTAGGAAGTGGAAGAGCTGCAGTTCTCTAGCACTGCTGGGTCTTGGGTCTCCACCATCACCATCTAATAATTTTTCTTTGTATAAACTGTCCTTGGCTCACTTGCAAAGACAACTGTGCACTTTGACTTGCTTTTTTCTTACTACTGTAAACTATGCTGGATATTTGTGGCAAACCTATCTAACTTTTTTAATCCTTTTCTTTCTTTTTTCTACAGCATTGTCCAAGATATAACAGTTGGTACAAAGGTAGGCACTTCTCACTTTTTCTCTCTTTTTACACTGCTCAGCATCTGATCTAGTTTTAGCCTCACCAAATGTAGATCTTCAGCTTTAAAGGGTTATTTCTGGTACCATGTAAATTGGTTTTAACCAGAAGGTAATTTAGTTTCATGTGCATTTAAAATTTTTATTATGGCTCAGCATTTAGCTCTTGGCAATTGGACATTGATTATCAACTGTCAGAAAAGAACTTTACTGCATTTAGAAACAGCCCTTTCCCCTACTAAAATGTCAAGCCACGCTTGTTTGTGTACTAGACAATGCTTCTCAATGGAGAAATTGGTCCTTTCTTTTTTGAGAACTCTATTTCCTTTGTTTATGTGAATTCCTGTTCAGTTATATGTCAGAAACCCTTCTGCCACAGAAAATCGGGTGTTTAGCTGTTGATTTTTATCTCTTGCAAGTACAGTAAATATGACCTTTACCCTTCTAGTCTCAGGTTTTGAAAGTGTAGACTTAGCCCTGAAACTCAAAGTGCTCACAGGAGCCTCCTTATCTGCCGTGCGTGGTAGTAGGCTGTTGTGTTCACGGGATAAAAGCTCATTCCTGTGAAATGTTAAACTGGAACGTGCAGGATAGACTGGCACTCCTTCATGTATTGAGGGTTTTTCATTTTACTTCGAGAACATTGTAGCTAATGCTCTGGCATCAGGATTACAGTAAGTGCAGCCCTGTGAGTTCTTTTTATTAGATGCTATGTGTGTGAATGTTGGCCCTTAAAGTGGTAATCTGACAGCTTTTTTAATGGCCCAAATTGTGTGTTGTTAGTGTCTTCGTTATTAACGCAGAAGTAGAGTTGCATGTGGCAACTTGAATAGGCTGGTGAAGCGATGCAGTGTGTGGTAAGGCTAATTTGAAGTAGAGCTGAGTGTGTGCTCTGAGCTCTGTTAGGTCTGTAGAAGTGAAGGAGGAGCATTAGAGAGTTTTCTTCTAGACAGCAAGTAGTTTTTCGTATTGGAAGTACAAAATTAGATGTGGCTGCTATTAAGCATAGGCATATTTGTTCGTGCTTTAGGGTTTCTGAGAAGCATTGAACACCTGAAGAGGCTCTATTTAATGGCTGTAGGGGAAAGGATTTTCTAACTTCTCCTCACAGGAGAATCTGAAGTTTGAATTAATCGTAGTGCCATGATAGTGGCTGGTTCTGGTTGAGAACGCTGTCTGCTGCAAGGAGTTCAGTTTGCCGTGGGAGGAGGAGGAAAGGCTTCAGCCTGGACGATAAGGTTGGTTACCAATTCATAGCCATTATGAAAGGTGGACTAAGTCATCTCTTCACCGCTCTAGAGCGGTTTGGTACAACATCTAGTAATCTGATTAATCTAGGTAGAAGTCCCCTTGGTTGGTTTTAACAATGTGTAGTTTGCAGCTTTAGGCTTCTGCAGCTTTAAGAAGTCGTTTTACATAACTGAACTTGACCAGGAAGCTTCTGAAACTGTAATTGTAGTCCTCAGTGAATCTTGAAAAGCTTCAGGATGTGGTATTGCATGCCTCATCACTCCCATCTGTGGGGGTGATTTCAGTCCCTAGTGCAGTAGAGTCAGATGTCTAAAACAAGGACTGGGAGACATCCCATCCAAGCGCTTTCACGCCTGGCACAGGGCAGAACTGTAACCACGATTATGCTGGTTGTACAGTGGGGTGGGGAGTGGTGAGACAAAACTCTGCATCAAAAATGAGGTCTCTTGTCAAGTCAGATGAGGCAGGTCTTGAGAAAGTTGAATCAGAATTTCAAGAGTGGCAGAAGCAAAAAGGAAAGTTGAATCATCTTGATAAAGGTAAGTTTTAAAATTATTTTCAACATAGCTATGTTATCTGATTATCTTTAAATAAGACATTGAATATGCCAGTGTAGATCATGTAATAGAAGTACGTTCTCTAATGTTATGGTGTAACATGTTACGCATGTCATGGATTTGCTTAGGTTAAGTTAAATCCTGTTTGCGCACAGCTAGGAACAAAGTGAAGGCTTCTCTTACACTTGCATCCTCCGCATGGCTGTGTGCAGGTCAGCTACCTCCAGACAGTTTCCCCATACTCTACTGCTTCTGTACTACTTAAGATCCTGTGGCTGCAGGACTCTTGCATGGAGAGAGGTACAGGCATCTGTTTCAAAAAGCTGTGTAATCAAATCATGTATTAATTGCTTCTTGAAAATATTTACCTCTGTGGTAAGTGTAAAACCTTACTGGCTGCAGCTTTTCTGAAATTTTGGTGTTGCTTTTGTGTGTTGCTTCCACTTCAATCTACCTTCCTTTGGTTTGCCCATAAGTAGTTTGAAGGGACCGCAGAATGTTTCTTTAATATCACAGAAGCGTTTCAGTGTTGTCTTTGCTGAAATAACTAAAGTGAGAGAGCTCTGTCCATCCATCAATGTTTGTTTGATCCCTGGGGCATCACTGAAATGACTTCAAGGATTAACTGATTTCCCCCCCTTCAGAAGCAGATGTTCTTTGTAATTACTTGATAACTTAAAAATAATGCTGTGGAACTGTAGGGTTTTTTTGATCTGCTGACTTTATAAAACATACTCATAGAAATGAGATTCAGGTGGAGATAAAACTACTTTGTTAGTGTCTGTTCTGAAAGCTGTGCTCACAAGAGAGCTTGCTGGCTGATCTTCTAAATTAGACATGTAAATTTGATCTGGAAAACTGTTTTTAATCTGAGATGTAAACTTACTAATTCTTGCTGTGTATGTACAACGTAGGAACACTATTGCATTCAGTTTGTTAAGGTATTTGAAGATTACAGTCTTTGGAAGCGGTCAGCTCACGTCACACTTGAGGCAGTATGTTACTGAGACACCAGTAGACCTTTTCAGTGTTCTGTTATTGACTGGAATGTCCTGAGGTTGGAGAATTCTCAGACAAGTAGGAAAAGTGACTATAACTCAAAAAACACTGCTGAGGAAATTGTCAAAGATAACTGACAGTGGCCTCTTAGTTGTCTTCCTGCTTCAAGTGTTGCTGGTTGCTAAGTCTAACTATGAAGTTGAGGACTTCGTGAAAGTATGTATCAGCTTGCTCTACTTTATTGTTTTAAAAAGCAGGGTGCTGCCACTTCTGGATTTTTATCAATCCTTAATTTACATATTAAGGGTATTCACACCCACTTCTATTAATCATTCTGAGGTCCTTGTTATATTTAGGTTCTGTAACTTAAGTCTCCAGGTGTTCTCATGGCTTACTACTTGAGCACTGTACTGCCTGATGGTCTTGTTTTTAATCAGGATGGTAATTGTAGTAGCCATTCCTGGGCTTCACATTAGCCCAGTCTACAGACTCTACAGTTTAAAGTGTGTGAATTTGTTTAGGAAGCTCATTACAATTCTGGTATGGGGCTCTTGATGCACAGCCTTCTGGAATGTCCTGCAGATTAGAAACACATGATTTAAGACTTATTTCTTCCCATAATTTCACTGCCGTCTGAAAAGGAAGGAAGTACGGCCTTAAGATGGAGGCACTGTATTTGAACCGTAAGGTACTGTGCCTGACCCCTGCAGTTGCCTCTTCTAAGTAATTTGATCAAGATCACTCTCTGTATCTCCTTTCCCTTTCTTTAATTTGCCTAGATATCACTGTCTCTTAAGGCTGTAATGGTCTCTGAGCAGGACTGACTTACTAGAAAGAGTATGAACTCTGATAGATTGTTATTCTTTCAGTAAAGTTGCGTTTCAGTGACTGAAGAAGTCTCAGAATAGTTTAGGTGCTGAATAATCTTGTAGTTTCTTGGTTAAGTTGGGCTTTTTTTTCTGAAAGGTAACGCTTCCAGGAAAGAAAAAGGTACACTTCTGTGGCACTTGTGAAGTTAATTTTTAAAACAGGGTTTGCTAGTGTGATACAGGCTGACTGCATAGAAGTGATTTGTGATCAAGCCAGGATCTTTGCCATGGGAACAGTAATTATGGCTTCAGGCAACAGGCCAAGAATGTTGTGAGGAAATTCCAGTCCCCTCCTATGGCTTTAGTTAGAGGCTGCAACAGGCTGGCTCTTGTGGCCTCTGTAACAGGCATGATCATGCATGTAAGCCACATGTCGGTAGCAAGGTCCATGGGTGTCTTTTGGTGTGCATCATGTCAGCTGGGTTTGGTACACAGCTTGGTCTAATCTGTGTTAGTGTTGCACACAGCTTTTATGCACCTGTGTCTTCCATTTATGGGTAATTGTCCTTCGCAGGGCAATTGGTAAGCCCTCGGGTTGGGCTGTGAGAGCTGTTTAATTCTGTGTTATGTTTAACAGGAATTTAAGTTACTGGTTGAAGCACAGATGCTGGGCAAGATTGCTACCACAGGCTTATCAGCTATTAGATCTGTTTAAAGCGGTTCCTCTGTCACATCTAAACCAATTTTTATGTGGAAGCTAGGTAAATTACTTGCACTTGGAAAGGAAACGATGAAAATGAAATTGTGTGAGACTTTCTAGCAAATGATCAGTTAATAAAATGGTTGTAGAAAATCTTCTGGTTTAACGTTAGGCCTACTTTGCCCTCAATCTGTGAGGATTTAAAAAAATAGCAAAATACTTAACACATGAATTTGTTCAGCTTTATCGTTTTAATCCCACAAGCGTAGGGATGGACTCCAGTTTCTGAGTCACTGACATCTGTTTCAGGTATTGTCAAATGAGAAAATGTGGATGTGCTGGTGCCGCATTTGTCATCTCACACTAGCAAGAAGAGTAAGCATTACTTAGTTTCAAATTCTATGTGGTTCTACTATAGCTGTCTTTCAGGCTTCATATGAAGCCTTGTTGAATACTGTGCTTAGTTCAGCAAGTGTGTTTTGGTAATCCCGATGTAATGATTGCTCGGTGTTTGCCGAAGCAGATCGTAGTTATTACACAACCGCAATTTAGATGAGATTGAATTAGTGTGGAGTTCCTTCTCAACTTGCGTGTTCAATTTGCCATTTTGCAGATTTGGGCACAAAATGTTCTTTCGTAGGTTCCGTTGTCCCAAAGTGACTCATCCGGCAGTATTTCTTTCTGATAGTATGTGTATTAAGCTTTACCAAAGACCTGTGTGCTGCACCGCAAGGATTTAAAAAGCTCAAGGCTGACTACTAGTTAAGTTTCAACTTGGGTACATAAAGCTTGGGTGTGTGCTACCCTACAGAGCCAGAATGACTGCATTACTGCAGTACTTGGAGTTTAGGAATTTTGGGCTATTGAAAATGGCCACACCTTTTATTTGCTCAAAGGGCAGGTTTGTTTCACAGGGTGTCTCCATAGTAGCAAAGACTGAGAAGGAAAGTCAGGGAGGGGCTGGGGAGATGAGTGGGTTGAGGATCCGGCTTCGCTCTACTGCCAGCGTGTGCTTGAGCTCGTAATGCATCTTATTGCAAAATCTCACATCACATTGCGTGAGCAATTCCTTTAATGTAATGCTGAAGTTTCTCGTGTCTTTCAGGAACTCAGAAATCTATCTGTATTCTATAGAAATGGTACCAGTTCTTGTGGCAGTAGATACGGTAGGAAGATTTTCCTAAGCACTAAATTCTTTGCAATGGTCTGACCGACTAACCTAGTTTCAAAGACACTACAAATATGTGTGTGTATCCAGTATGCTATTGTGAATCTTAGTGGGAAGTTTACCGCACTGGCTCTTTTGTAAAGGTATTATACTAAATCTTGTCCAGACAAGAGTGAGGTTATAACAATTTAAAAACCCTCAAGTGGTGAGTGACACGTGTTTGCTGGCCCCAGTGGGACACAGCATAGTTTAAAAAAAAAAAAGTATGTACTCCAAGCCTGCCAGATAGGCCAGTGCCTCCACCACAGATTGACTGTATCAATGTAATATGCTGGGTTGGATTTAATTCGATAAATGACATAGGGGTTCTGTATTTGAGTTAGTACATAAAAACCAGCCATGAGTAATTTGGTCAATTAAACTGATCCCCCACCCCTTACTTTTGGTTCTGATGGGATGGTAAATGGCCCGTCTGAGACAGGCGCAGTGGAGGAGTGAGTGACACGCTGAGTTCCTGGCTGCCACGTACGGCCTGGGGGACAGCAGTGTTGCTCTCAGCTTAGCAGCCGCCTCACAAGCTGCAGTCTTCAGGGTCTTGAAGTTACTTTGTGTTGATCCCAGCTTCCTGACTTTACTCAGACTGAAGGGGGGACACGGTTGTTGTGTGTTCGTCAGAGGTTTTCACAAAAAAATTGACTCACGCCTTCTGCTCGTGACCCAAATTGGAATGTTTTTTTTCCCACAGCTGTACCTTTAAATGGCTGAAGAGTGTTGGAGGCAGGAGGGGGAAAGAGGGGCATGGGGTAAGGTAAGGGAGCCTTGCTGGAAGCGAGTCTTCTGTGGGAGACAAGGAAAACTGGCATCCTTCTTCCTCGTAGTTTAAATTTAGTTCCATTCCTGGCTCTTGAATCTCTCAGCAGAAAATGTTGGAATGTAACATGAGTGTGAATGATGATGTCATCAGACTGGATTTCTCTTATTAGTTTCTTCACAAAGTGGTTTGAGCTGTGAACTGAAGTATCAAAGCACATTCTTCCATTCCTCTGGGATTGAACTCGTACAGAGCCCTTGAGGCATACTTCAGAGATGCTCGATTCTTTTTGTGCTCCAAGAAAATTTTTTGCTGCTTTTATCAGAGCAAAGGGTTTGTGTGAGCTTCCCAATGATTTGTGTGTAAAATATTATGGTGGTCTCTTAGTGGGTTCAAAATCTACAAATGTAGGGAAAGTGGAGCAGAGGAACGATGCTTGTGTGCTCTGCCCAGGCAGAGTTACGAGACTTCTGACAGAGGTTTTCTAGCTGAACTTAAGAAAAGCAGACCAGGGACTTCTAACAGTACAGATTTTTTTTCTTGGTTTGTTTTCAGAGGGGGTTTTCCAGGTGCAGCTGTGTTACCTGCTTTGCTTTTTGTAAGTGCGCGTTAGCTGATGGCCTGTATGCCTGCCAAATCTCTCTTTTCCCGCAGGAGGAGGAGGGATATCACTATCCTTGGTCTGTGTAAAAATGGTTACTGCAGTGCAAGGTGCTCCGTATCCGAAGGCAGAGGCTTTCCTCAGTGATCCAGGGAAAGAAATAGTTTCTTTCCTAGATCTTTGGCTTGGCTAGCCTGTGGCTTGCTGGCCTTTCTGGTCATTGTCCTCTTCCTTCACCTGTGCCCTTTCTGCCGTTGGTTTCATTTTGCTTTCTGCCTATGACACTTGCTGCATTCTGAAAGGTGATTGTTACGATGTACTATCTATCACCTCTTTGCCTTGAAATTAATATCTTTATGGTTGTTCAGTTCGTATTTGTTTCTAGCCTTTCACACAAGCAGAATGCGGTTGATTTATTGTAATCCATTTAAAATAAGTGACTGGATCTTAAGTAGATAACTGATTATATAGGGCAGCTGAGAATTTCTGTAGGACTTCTAGGTCCGCTGGTAGAAGCTGAGGCAATCTCTGACTTCATTCCAAACTGGTGAAGTTCAGGTAAAATCCTAGTAAAAATGACACAATTCATAGTTTTCATGTGAATTAGCAGTTGTTTTTTAAGCTGTGAAAGCCTAGACTAATTCGAAATTCTTAAAAGTTATTTGTTAAAACTTTAAAGCAAAAAAGCTCTTAAGTTTGGGGAGTGGTCAAAAAGCTGATTTGGAAAAATGTGGAATATTAGAATTCTACCTTGTGGCAGACTTCCTGTCTCTAATTCAGAAAAGGGAACTAAGGAAGTACTGATAGCAAGACTACACGAAGCATGGGTGTTTTATTAAATTAATGCAGCTTGAGCAGTAGACCTTTTGTAGGCAGGAGTGTCGCAGACAAAAGGAGGCTGCTGTCATAGAAACGCTCCCAGGCAGTGTTATACCTGGTGGTAGTGTGCGTGCCGATTGGTGATCTTGGTGGTAGAAACAGCCTTATCCTGCTCTAGGTACGTTCTGGCAGTGTAACTCCAAAAGCAGTATTTGTGTTCTATAAACAGGAAGAGGAGATTTGTTAGTTCAAATGAAGAATTTTTTTCTAGAGCAGCATTACTGCTAGCACACTGTTGCTCCTGTTAATCTTGTCATAAAAATACCAGCTGCAAAAGAATTAGCTAAACAGAAATGTCAACATAAATTAATGCCTCCTGTGAGCAGGGATGTGGACTTCAGAATCTGAAGAACTGCGTCCCGAAGGAAGCTCTGTGCAGCTGGGCCTCCCCATGGTAGTTGAAGAAGAAAAAAGGTAGAAAAGTAGTGTTGTGGGTTGATGCTGGTGAGCAGCTGAGCACCCATATGGCCATTTGCTCACCTCCTCCCCTTCCATGGGTTTGCATAGCTTTAAACTTAACATAAAATAATGTAATACTTCAGAATACGTAGCTTTTGTGCAGTCTTTTCCAGTATAATTCCAAATACCCAATGAATACATTGCTGGTGAGAAATTCTTCTAAACCTTTTAAACAACCAGGCTCACTTTGGCTCCTGGCTCTACTGAATTGGGATACTTGGTATGGAGCATTTGAATTTATAACACAGTTTTCAAGCTTATTCACAGACTATAGGATGTACAGAAAGAAAAGACACTGGAGTCTGGAAGGAGATCATGCCAGTCACTGCAAGCGTAAAGACAGACGATTGATCCAGGCTCCTGCTGAAGTTCCCAATAGCGAGTGCGGATTAGCAGGGCGTATGTTTTCCACTTGCCTCAGGTTAGGTCATTCCAAAAAGCAGCTGTCAATACAGATTTCTTGTGGTTATCCAAGATCCCCGCCAACAGTAACGGAGGGAGAACAAATGCTGATGAACAGCATAGCCGATGCGATGTCCTGGTGCGGGAGGAAGCCAGCCAGCGCTGTCTGTGCCCTGCGAGGATGGCAGCACCGCGTAGCCCCGTCTACACTGGGTGCGCTCCTTTTAGGTTTGCACTGCAAATCTGTTCTTTTAAAGGGACTCTGTGTGGAATAATTTTATAGAACTGTACAGTACTATGTATATACTGTCTGTAAACTTACTTGTGTAGAGAAAAGACCTTGGAATAATTGTAGTTTCCCAACTGCTGCAGTTTTCCCTCTTGGTTTGCATGTACCTCCAGCTGGGAAGCTTACAAATTGACTGCTGCTTCTTTTGATGTCGAACAATCATCCCCCTCTGCCTCCTGGCTCTGGTCGCAGCAGGCAGCGTAGATGTCTCCAAGATAAGAAGGGAGTGGATTTGAAATTGCTCTTTCATTAAAGAAACATCGGCATGTGGAAACCAACAGCAATGAACATTCCTTGTCAAAGTGCCCTGCAAGTAAATTTTCAAATATGTGAGAAAATGTTTATTTTAAACAAACCATTAGGAAAGTTAAAGTCAGGGAATTTAAATTCTTTCCATAATAGTATAAATGTTTGTTTTTCCAGTTTATAGTTTCCTAGTGTTGCCTCCATGAGAGCCAAATATGTGGCTTGTTCTGGTGTTTCCATGATGGATTGCAAGGGCTGCCTGAGTGTGCTTGCACAGGCAGCCTGATTCATACTGGGAGTGCTGGAGTTCTGTATGTTCAGAAATTTACAAGTGTTCATTTCAGAACATCTTTTACAAAGTTCGAGGCCCATTAGGGGCTGATGCGAGGGGTTTCATGAGGCCAGTAAACACTTGTCTGTATTGGTAGGGCTTTTGTTTGCTGATGGGTGGTTCTTGTAAGTAGCTGCCAGCTGTATCGCAGGCCACAGAAGGTAAAGCCGTACCTGTAGTGTTCGCAGTTCGGGCACAAGAGTGTTTTTACAGTAAACTGGTGTGTTTTTAGCCTTGGAATTATTCATTAATAATTTGAGTCATCAAAAGGGTGGGATCACAGTCTAATAGCCTCCCAGACTACCTTGCCTCTCACTGTACTCAGGAATCCAAGTGCTAATTAGAACAGCTGTTGAAAGGCCTATTTCTAATTACTACAACCTGTTAGGAGAAAGAGACCTTGCTGGGTACCCATAGCCTTTGTGGAACCTGGTCAGTGCTTGCAGGTGACCAGCAGCAGCTCATGAACCGTGGTTTTGGAACCTGGCCTAATTTCTCATGTTCAGGACATCAAAGTCCTTGAAGAGCCTTTGAAGAGCTAGCAGCGAGTAGTCGAACAAGAAATTCAAGATTTGAGGGGGAAAGAAAAAAAAAAACCATCAAGACCTGTGTCTGTAATTCAGTGTTCTGGGGCTCTCCTGTGACCTACTTTTCCAGCCTGTTTGCTGGGGAAGCAAGGCGAGAGCTTTTGTTGTCGCGCAGATACTGTTTCTGCAGGTGCCACCAGAGATAGGGCATGGTGGAAGGTAGAGTTTCTGGTAGCCACAGTGTGAAGCGGGGTATGTTTCCATGGAGGTGGGTGGGAGTTAGCCAAGGCAGGGATGAGCTCTGTTCTTTTTTTCTGTCGATGAAAGCCTTTTATTGTGGCATTTCGGTGTAAGAGTAATGTAGAAAATTAGGAGAAAGTGTTTTTATATGTTAGATTTACATTATGTGTGCTCACAGTTTACAATGGGATTTGAGGTCTTCTATGTAACTTGTTTGAAATTAACCCATACTGATTTTAAGCTGTATTATGTATACAAGTATAGATTGTGCTAAGAAGTAATTTGTAGTCTTGTTTGCTTTTGTCTTAGTAGTGTTTTTCATACCTCCCACTGGGGTCAGACTAGTCTTGGTCAGTTGAGGTAGTTTGGGTGACTTTACAGGGAATACTGTAATGAACTGAAACACACACGTTGCGTACAGTAATCTGTTCATAGACCTGGTTGGCTTTATTTGCGGGGAATGGAGGACATGTGCCAG
Source organism: Himantopus leucocephalus (assembly GCA_003993805.1). Taxonomy (NCBI): domain Eukaryota; kingdom Metazoa; phylum Chordata; class Aves; order Charadriiformes; family Recurvirostridae; genus Himantopus; species Himantopus leucocephalus. Next base: position 2,819,880 of record RSEF01000028.1, read on the forward strand.
ACTCCTGCAATTCAGTAACTTTGTGTGAATAGAGGAATTATACCTACAGCTACTGAAGAGCCTAGTATAAATGCATTTCTGTAATTCTGCAATACCCGTTTGTTTAGGGAGTCTAATTCTAGTTGGAATTTGTTTTAGAATATTCTATCAAATGTTTTCTTCCTCCATAGAGTTGAAATGCACAGTGCTGCAGTTAGAAAAATCAAAAAATCAAGATGTTGGGATACTCGGAGCTTTTTTTGTTTTGCAGGTAGCCACGTTGACTTTAATGTAGAACAACTTCTAGTGTGCAAGGCAGTAGAGGATGGGATTAGAAAGGTTTTTGTACCTGTGGTACTTGGGTTTCTCTGCTTCAGAAAGCTAGCCTGTCTTTTGACTTAAGTGTGCTTACTTGAGACTGTATGGTACTCTTGTCCTAGAAGTTGTTGCTGCTGTTCTGGGGATCGTGGCTAGAAAACAACAGGCCAGTGATCAGATTATTTTGTACGAGAATCCAAATTATTATATGTCAACCAATTTCTGCTGTAAAATTTGAAAAGTAGCTTTTTGCTAGTAGCTTTACTTTCCTTATTTCCCCTTTTTTGGTGTAGGGAGGGGAAGAGATCCATTTCTTGCAGATCTTAATTTCTCCAAGTTGCATCTTCTGCTTGTAACTGGAAAATACACATCTTTGGTTCATAATTGCCAAGTCATACACTAACAGTTTTGGCCAGTTTTCGATAACTTGTCTTTTGCTTAAGGCTTTCTCACTCCTGATAACCCACAGTAAAATAATCTCGGTCCTCTTGATGAATGCCGGGAGGCCTGTCTGTTTTGCTGTTCTTGATCAACTACAGTATTGTTCTAGCTTAGCCTAAAAGAATGAAAATCTTGTCCAATACAAGTAGTCTGAAAATTCTTTTGTTAGATACAATAGGAAAGTGTGAATATTAGTGCACAACACTGCATTTAGTGGCTTCAGACAATTCAGCAATGCTTCATCTCCTAAGATTCCTAATGCTTAGCTGAAAAGAGATATTGGATAGTGCTACTCAATTACTAAATTGGATCTTACTTATATTTAATTTATGGTGGAGGTGAGGTTCACTGCCCACTGTCAGTATATTTTCACTTACACTTCTGTTCAGCTTCTCTACACCTTAATCTCAATTGTTCTGCTTTAGGAGTACCTGAATAGAATTTAGTAAAAATGCTGTCAGTTTACCTTTCGTCTTTTCTCTTCCAGCGGGGATCTGACGAGCTTTTCTCTACTTGTGTTACTAACGGACCCTTTATCATGAGCAGCAACTCTTCTTCTGCAGGTAATAATTGCCTATAAAAAAGAATAGCAATTGATACGTATTGCAAATACTGTGAGGAGGTCTGTTTTTTCCCCACTTAGTCTTAATTTTAAAATCTCTGCATTTTTAGTACTTATTAGGCCTTTTGTAGGACAGTGCTGAATAATAATAAACTTCTGCCCTATACCTGTACAAGGTCAGTAGACTGAATAAAATTTTTGCAGAACAGTTGCTATAATGATTTTAAATAATTAGAACATGCGGGTTTTGCTGTAAACTGTTATGCTTAAAGCACAGTTGAATGTCATGGAGGATTATTCTGGCTGTATGTAGCAGTGTGCTGCTATTTGGGAGTCTTAGACCATCTAGAGGTTCGTAATCCCTCCCAAGACAGTATCCTTGGGTGTGCAGTCCAGAACTTTGCCTTCTCTGCTTGTCAGGGCCTTGAATTGTCTTACTTTGAGCTAGCTGCCATTGTCTTTTGAGTCCTTTCATGTTCTGCCTGTGGCCTCCCGGCCAGACTATATCAGCTCATAGCTTTGGTGGTGTGCTGCTGATAGTCTTTGCCATATGTACAATCCATCTCATCAAAAATTACATTTTGGTTCATAGTTGTTTTAATATCACTTGCTTTAAGATGTCCCCTTCAAACTGCTTCATTGCCAAGAATACCAATCAGAGCGAAAAGGCGTAAAGCAGCAATTTGGAATTGGTGGCTCAGACCCACGCAAAGTGGAAATGTGGGTGGGTGGGTGTGTACTGTAAACAAGCTGTAAAGTGGCCACCGGAGAGTTGATTCCATTGCAGTGGCATTCAGCTATGTCACTTGCATCGTGTAATTTGGAAAAAAAAAGAGTAAAACCATGTGCCTTCAGACTCTAGTTAAATTAGACTATTGAATTTCTCTGTAATAGAGCGTAATAACTGGATGGGGAGCACAAATTGTATGTCAGAAGTTGTAAGCGTGTGCATATTCTTTCAAACCCACTCTAATAAGCAGTAACTCTTGCTTTTCACAGCTAATGGAAACGACAGCAAAAAATTCAAAGGCGATAGTAGAAGTGCTGGGGTCCCATCCCGAGTAATCCACGTCCGGAAACTCCCCAGTGACGTCACGGAGGCAGAGGTCATTTCTTTGGGCTTACCTTTTGGCAAGGTCACCAATCTTCTAATGTTGAAAGGAAAAAATCAGGTATTGTCTCCATAATTGAAAGCAGGGATTATGTCAAAGGCTTGATGAGTTTGTCATCAGTAAACTGGATCCAAGTTGTTTAAACAACTGTCATGCATTAGGAGTCAATAACTTCTGCATACTATTATTTTACTTTTCCATGATTATCCGATGAGCTGTAGAAAATACTATTTTCAGACTGTACAAGGAGCTAAGTCCATAATTATAGGTTGTCACTTATAATTAGCATTATGCCTGGTTTTTAAATTACAGACCAGGTAAATTATTTGGACAGCAGTGACATGAGTTGGCCTTTTTCACTCAAGATGTCTTGACAGTTGAATAACCGCCAGTGTAACTCTGCGTATTAAGGACACCTTTACAGATACAATAAATTAGCTGGGTAAAGCTAAAACACTCTTGGGTAATGCAGAAGGTGTGCACTAATTTGGTAACTAAAATTATCTTACAAATTAAGGAGTAAAAAAGCAAGCCAACTTTAATCATTGCTTAAAATACTATGTCTTTAATCTTAATTATGAAAATGTGCCTCTGATATATTGCGTGCTGTGATTATATGTCAGTACTTAATGTAGTGACTTGCTACAATCCCTTACGTTTTTGTTTTGAAGTAGAGAAGACCATAAAGATACAGAACAGTGAGTGGGCTTACTGCTCTGTAGAGAAGTATGGGAAGTTGCTTAATATGATAAGTGTTAAGAGTCTGGATTATTGCTGTATTCTTGTGTTTTTGCAGACACTTTTGCCGCTGTCAGTTTGTTAAATATATGTAGCATGTAGACCTTAGGATGAAAACGAAATATTGTGTGTTAAGTAAGCCTGGACAATGAAGATCCTCATTTGTTCTACGTACAGTTGGTTCTTAAACAATTCTGTGTACAAAAACTTGCATGTAAATGCAGTTGTGAAAATCAAACAGTTACAGTTCAACTGGAAGTTCCTCCTAAGGTTATCAATCGCGTAATGCTGTTGTTGAGTGTTAATGCTGTCTCGCAGTGTGAGCCGCTTTGATAATGTGTCAATGTTGGATTTGACTTCTGCGCAGGCTTTCATAGAAATGAATACAGAGGAGGCAGCCAACACCATGGTAAACTACTACACCACAGTCACTCCAGTCCTTCGAAGCCAGCCCATCTATATTCAGTTCTCCAACCACAAGGAGCTTAAGACAGACAACTCTCCAAACCAAGCAGTTAGTTTTTGTTCTTTAAACTGTTGTACTGGTGGGAGGGACAGACAATTCTCAGCTGCTGTTTTGATTTGTGCTGCTGATGTAGGCCTGGGAGGGTTTTGAGATTTGGTTTAACTATCAAAGTGCTAAACAGAGCCTACTAGCTTCTAGCTGATGGGATTAGATCTCCTGTAATAGCTTTTATCCAAAGCTTCAGCGGACTGTTAAATGAGCTGCTGAAACTGCCTTAATGTCAGGAGAAGAAAATGCGTAGTGAATGTGAGATTATGAGAAGTGCTGTTCTAGCATTCTTTAGTTAGAAACAGTAACTGAATACCTATCTAAATACTTGATTAACGTCTAGTGCTTCAGGACGTTTGTTTCTAATATTTGAAAGATTTATACAAAATGAAGCTCTGATGGGGCAAAACTTGTGTCTGCAGTAGAGAACAGTCTGTGGCCGGTAAGTGCTAGCTCTGAGGCAGGCAGCACTTGAACACAGCAGTTCCTAAGGCTTTGTCTGGGCTGTCTGTAGAGTTTCTGTGCAAGTTTGCTCTGCACAGGGTAAGAAGTTCCCTTTTTTGGCTCAACTGCTCTTGGCAATCTTTCAGGGCAGGAACGCTGGAAAGAAGTTCAAGTTACTTGTTCTTCCTTATCAGGGGTGGCTGCTGAGTACATCCAGTTTGCCTCCTCTCACCTTTCCGGCTGACTTTCATCAGGATCAGAGCATCTCATGCTGTGCAGATGAAATGATGCTATTGGGTGCATCTAACAAAGCCAGAATCTGATGCACAACAGAGTGAGCACATCATAGTGTTATATGCGAGGGGGACTCTACAGGGAAAACTCCCAAGTCAGTTTTCACTTCTGGATCCCTGTAGCAGATGTGCATTAATCTTCCAGTCTTGTCAGATTCTGTAGTATTCTGGAGGTGGTGTTTCACCCCAGCAGAGCCTAGCTTTTCCTTTTTTCTAAACAATGGAATAATTTTGCTGCATCAGTAGATGCTGAGCAAGGTTCTAACAGCAGCATAAGTACTTCATATTTTATGTAGTTAGTATTTTTGCATTGCTCCTACTGATTGGGGTGGTCTGTATAGTTTAAAACGTGCTAAAGTCATTGCATCCCCAGCCTTAGGAGCAGTAAATTGCTTTCTGTTCTGCTAACTGTTAAATTCTGCTAGTAGTTTGCAGATAGCAAGCTCAGAAAAGCTGAATATGTATTTCTGCAAGCAGGAGTGTCAGTCTAACAGAATGTTTGGTTCTGCAGCGTGCCCAAGCAGCTCTGCAAGCAGTGAATTCTGTTCAGTCGGGAAACCTAGCGCTGTCAGCCTCTGCAGCAGCAGTAGATGCAGGAATGGCGATGGCTGGCCAGAGCCCTGTCCTGAGGATCATTGTTGAGAATCTCTTCTATCCTGTCACTCTAGATGTTCTGCATCAGGTAAAATATGTTGCCACAACTTCTTGAAGACTATCCTGGAGAAAGGGGCAGCAACAAAATAGTGAACTGTTGTGTTTGCAATGTCTGTGTTCTAACAGTGTGTGGTTTTATCTGTATAATTCAAGTTCTAAACATAGCTGTCAAACTTCTACTTTCTGGAGACCCTGACACCTACTCAAGGTTCTTCCATTTTTGGTCCAAATCTGGCCAGGCTTGAATTTCCAGAGATTTGACTGCTGGTCCATTTTAGTCAGATTACTCTGGTACAGTGCAAGGGACTAACATTTATGTTTTCAAGACAGCTCTTCAAGTTCTGTTTAGGGTTTAGAAGAATTAGCTGCTACACGTCCCTGTGTGAGAGTAGGGGGGAAGCAGATACAGTGTCCAGGAGTCATTTAGGCAGTAGTCTATTTGGAAAGGTCCTGCTGTCATCTGTAGTTGCTTAAGTTAATCCTCATGCTTAAAATGCAAGCTTGACTGCATTTAAGAATCCCTGAAATTCTTGGAAGGTTCCGGTTTGTGAAGGTGTATGTGAACCTTCCTGTGTAAGAACTCAAAACAAACAAAAACTTAATTATTAAGGGGGCAGTTCAGTCACCCTGATGTTTTTCTCGTCTGATGCCATGATGAAAGTTAAACAACGCCCATGGTGTAGTGTAAAACCAGAAATTTTTAAGTTGAACAGCTAACAACGTGAAAGGATAACTTGTGTTGTTTCTTCTAATACTAAATGTGACATTAACTTACTGGAAATGAGATAATATATGCAAATATTATCTTGCAGATTTTTTCCAAATTTGGTACAGTCTTGAAAATAATTACATTCACGAAGAACAACCAATTTCAGGCCCTGTTACAATATGCTGACCCAGTGAGTGCTCAGCATGCCAAACTGGTGAGTAGTATGCTTGTGGTACTAAACACCTGAATTATTTTAACTTTTAGGCTTGCTGTTATTCACCTAGGATCAATGTTAGAAACGAGCATTTTGGAGTATTTGTTGGTCATACTAGGTTTACGTGCATGTTGCCCCCATGGCAGATGGCACGTGCGAGCGGGAGGGAATTTCCCCACCAAGAGCAGTACGGCTGACTTGGGAGAATAGTGAAGGGGGTCAAATGGAGGGGTGCTTTCTCCGTACAAAGCAAGGTGCCTGCTCCATCTGAAGATACACACTGGTACCTGGGGTGATGTAACGCCTTCTCTCTTCAGAGGTTTGTTGCTGTGATCTTGGTATAAATGCATCTTGGATGAAGAATGGTTTGTTTCCTTGCAGTCTCTAGATGGACAGAATATCTACAATGCCTGTTGTACGCTGCGCATAGATTTCTCAAAGCTCACAAGTCTCAATGTAAAATACAATAACGATAAGAGCAGAGATTATACACGACCAGACCTACCTTCTGGGGATAACCAGCCCTCTCTTGATCAGACAATGGCAGCTGCTTTTGGTGAGAATTCTTGAAGCGGGAGCAGGACAAAAGTAACTGTATGTGTGTCAGTTGGGGAAAGGGAGGGGACATAATCCTAGTGCATTTGATCATACAAAATTTTGGAATGCAGTGTGGCTACAGAGGAAAACTTGAGGGCCACTGAATCAGACTTGTGCAAAGTACTAGTAGGAACATATGGATGTGGGCGCATGCTGCTGCTTTGGCAGCTCTTCTCCATTTGGGTGAGGACTGTTGAAGGTTTTCCAGCTGTCTGTGCTTCTAGTGCCATCTGCTGTTTTGCCTATAGTATGGACTCGGGGATAGTTTGGGGTGTTGAAACCTATGCTTTGAAAACTCTGTTGTGGTTGTTAAACAGTTACCGGAGGTACTGGCTTGTGTTCTGCTCAACAGCTGTACTCTAATAGCTGTTTCAGAACAGCAGAGGTAGAGGAGGAATAGTTTTTGTAAATTCGTCAAGTTCAGTGTTACAGTAGAGGCATTTTTTAATTACTCTTTATGTTTTAGAGTTTAGCTTTCAACTAAATGCTTATGTTGAAGGACAGATCAAGACATTCCAGCTAAGTCTAGAGTTGTCTTGCTTTTGAGTGTCTCTGTATAACATCTATGTCTTTCCCAGGTGCCCCAGGAATAATCTCTGCTTCTCCATATGCGGGAGCTGGCTTTCCTCCTACCTTTGCAATTCCTCAGGCTGCAGGTACTGTATTTCGTAAGTTGAAATTTTATATAGGTTTTCTGTTGCTGAAGCATCTTGATGTTTTAAAGCTAAGTAGTGATATTTTTGTTGGGGTTGGAATGATGTTTCAGTATGTAATCTCAACTAGGAATACAAGTGTGAGCTGTAGCACCTCTGGCTAGGCAGTGTCTCAGTGGCAAGGGGAAAACAGGAGTAGCAGGATGGGAGAGACAGTAAAGGCAATAACTAAAACAATGGGGGGAGATAGGGGAGGAGGTCACTTTTTCTATTTTTAATTTCCTCCTGTGGTTGCAGAGGTTGGGAACTCAGTTTGACTGCTGTAAACATAGTCAAAAGCAAGGAATCTTTTGTCTATCTTTTCCTAAATATTTCGAGTAAAGCTAGTATTTAAATGTGAACGTAATTACATACAGTGTTACAGTTGCACTGTGAAGCTTACAGCTCATATTGCAGGTGACAAATTATTGCTACTTACAGAAGTAGCCAAGTGTCTGAAATGAAAGACTTAAGTTTTAGGTGCTAAATACACTGATTGGAGTGCTAGACTAAACAATTTTTGCTTTGTTTTTCATAGCATACCAAGCTATGTTGACTTTCTTGTAACTTGATGGAATTTCCTTGCTTATGACAAACAAGCACAGATCAAACTGTTGAACCATTAATGTTTTGTGAATATCCTGTCCCGTTGGGGAAATAGACAATGCCACTTTGAGAAGTAAATTAATTGATCACTAGCAATTGTTTCTTAAACTCTAAAGCTCTTCCCTTTGGAGGGCTAATAGAGTGAGGTGCCAGCTGTTCCTGTGAGCAACCTAGAAATGCCTATAAATAAAACTTCAGTGTTTCTCCATTCGAGAAGAGGTTAGCTGATGGCAGCATACTGTGTCTGATTGTTACATGCATGGTTAAAGAACACAGCATTTTTGGCATGCACTGGTTGGAAAGACCCTTACAAATGCATTGTTTGTGATACCTTTCCTGCACCAACAGAGCTGAGGCTTTGTGCTGATTCTGCTGCTTGTGAAACATGCAAAATATTGTAGTCAACAAGACAGTGCTGAGAGGCACCTGTTAAGCACCAGGCACTGCAAGAGCAAATACTATGAGGAATTACATTTCCTGCAGCACCAGAATTGGAGGCTCCTGTTGCTCTTAGAATATATGGTCACTGTGTTTGGAATGTACTTGCATGTTACAGAGGGTGTGCTGTTCTCCCTTCTGGTGCAGCAAATACACTAGAGTACATGCTGTTAATTTCTTTACTGGTTAATATTCTTTAATTTCCAGGCCTGTCAGTTCCAAATGTTCATGGAGCACTAGCTCCTTTGGCTATCCCATCAGCAGCAGCTGCAGCGGCTGCAGCAGGACGGATTGCCATTCCCGGCCTCGCTGGGGCAGGGAACTCTGTTCTGCTGGTTAGCAATCTGAATCCTGAGGTTAGTGGAGTCCTAACTTTACTTTTTTCTCCTTCCTGTTACCTCTGCTTTCACTTTCTGAACACAGATTGTGCTGAAACTCATTGAAAGTGAAATCCTACTGTATCCTAAAGGAAACGGCAAAACTAGAAAAGCAGATGATGTGCTCTGCCAGCTCTAAAACTCAAAGCAGATCAGTACTCTAGTTGCTGAAGGGAAATGAGAAAGTCCATCTCAAATTAAAGTCTTGCTCTTCTTTGGTTCAAAGCCAAGGATGCTGCCTGCCTGCTCTTGTCCCATAAAGACTACAATGCCTGTCCCTTGCTCCCTCTTTTATTTGGAGTCTCCCTGCCATTCCATGGAATAGTGTCATTTGGGTCACAGAATAGTCATGTCCATCCTTCTTTTCCGTAGCATGTTCTAGTTTTTAATACATTAATTCAGAACTACAGAGAGAGTTTGTTCTGACCTTTGCTCTTTCTGTGTAGTGTCTGGACCCCTGCCAGCTTGACTTGTACCTGTGCAGTATTTCCTCTGCCATGTGCTTGCACATTTTCCCTTTCCAAGATTCCTGGAAGTTTTTTCTTAGCTAAACCCCTTAACAGCTCACAGTTCACATTTTCAATTCTGCTTAACTTAGTGAGTTGAAATATTTGGGTTTCTATAAAAACAAAGCAAATAATATTTGAACAAAAATGTTCTCTAATGAAAGACAGTGTCATAAGAGAATTTGATACGGGTATCTTGGATTTTTCTTTAGTCAGCTTTTGACTTTTTGTCGGATTGAAAGTGTAGAATCTTCCAGTGTGTGCAGTAGAGAATGATGAGTCTCTGCTGAAAAACACTTGAACTGGTGGGCCTGCGCACACAAGTTAATACTACTTTGCAAAGCTATAAAACTTACCAGCGATGTCAGAGTAACCACAAAACCTCTTTTGCATCAAAGGGGAAGCCTGGATGTGATGAATGATCAATATATTTAACTCCTGATGAGATGAACCGATTGAATCAGTATTTCAGACTACTCTTTTTATCTGTCATGACTGTTTTCTCCAGGGCATGAAATAATGGCAGGGACTGTGATACTGCTTTGGTTTGGATGAGTTGCTCTTTCCACCTAGGAGCTCCTCTGCCACTCCACGAACTGTCATCTCTGGCTGGGTCCCACAACTTGCTGTTCAAATAAAAGTCTTAAGCCTTACAAGCTGGCTTGTAACTCTTGACCAGTGTAATGCTGTCAAGTGCGTGTTTCTTGGGATGACTTTGCATTGTCTGGGTGGCAGTGACAGGACAAAGGACTGTGCTGTACCTCTGTTTCATTTGCATGTGTTCACAGCTCTCTGAGCAGTGTCGGGACAGTGTGCACAGTTCTTGCTTAAGTAGGAGCAAGCAGTTATTTCATGCCTTGTATTTTTTGATGAGCTCTTCACTCTCCATCCAGCTTATCTTTGGGCTAGAGAGACTTTGATACTTGTACTGAAGCTGTGAACTAACAGACCTGAAACTTTTTCCATTGCCTGTATAATCAGTGTTGTAGAAACTTACCTGTGCCACAACCAGTTAGTTAAGAGACAGTATTTCTCTGGAGTGACTACTCTGCAATAACATATAAGGCTTTTTTCCGAATCGGAATCGTGGAAACTGAAATTACTCCTTTTTTTCCTTTCCATGATGAGTGGAAGAAGTCTGCATGTCTCAGCTCGCATTGACTTTTTCTTTGAATGCAGACTGTCATCTGTGTGCAAAGTTAGTGTTGTCGCTGGGAGCAGAGATGTTTTTCCTGCCTTTCTGGCTAAGTCACAGCAGTTTTGGGGTTCCGCAAGGTGAGGTCAGGCCACGGAGGTAAAGGGAATAGACCTCTGTTGCAAATGAAGTACCAAATTCCTTTACACCAAGCGCTTCTAGCAGACCTTTGAGGGTTTTTGTAGTGGTACAGCTGCTCATCCAGGTGATCTTTTGCATTAAAGGCAGTGACTGGTACCTAAATTGGACTTTTCTTGTTTTGTTACAGCAATAACTAAGCAATATGGATTGCTTCCAGTAGTCATTGGTCCTAAAGCAGAAAATACAGCTGTGTTTTTGACTCAATCCGTGAAGTCAGTTCTTCTAAGAAGTACTTGTAATCAGAGGCAATATTTTTAGTCAAATTTTAGGGAATACCATTGCAATTTAAGTCAATATTAAAGCCTGTAGAAGTCACTCTGTTGTGATACTGTCTCTTACATCTTTGTATATCTTAAGTAAAAATGCCTTTTCTTTATCATTGTGTTCCACTAGGTAAAACCTATTAACTGTTTCTGTAAACAAGTTATTGTATGTAGAATTCTATAAATCTGACTGATGGAACACTACATATTTCCTTATGTATTTACTGACCTGTGTTTTTTGCTACTTTTTTCTTTTCTCCCCATCCCTGAATTTTTTTTCTTCCCCTGATCCGGAATTTCTTTGCCAACTGACTGCACGGTACTTCTGCTTCCTGTTGTTGCTTGAAACAAAAAATAAAAACATTCCCCTTCCAAAAAAAAAAAAAACCCTGCTCTTCGGAAACCAACCTGCCCTTCAATATTAACCATCTTGAAAACTTCATCATCCATCAACCAATTTCGCCATTTCCTGCGGGGACTCTGCCCTTCCTCGTTGTGGACGATTTGTGCAACCTCGCTCTCCCCTTCGATTCCTTACCTCTTCCCTGTCCCTCCGCTGCCTTGCTCTGCTGTTCTCTAAAGAGAGTTACACCCCAATGCCTCTTTATTCTTTTCGGTATGTTATTATTCACACTTTTTATTACCTTGTTTTTCATTTATTTGAGATTACTTTTTTGATACTTCAAAAATGTACAGTTTGCAGTTTGCCATTTTTTTGAATGCGTAATTTCATTTTTACATTGTTTAGTTTGCTATTTAATTTAGTTTGCCTTTATTTTATGTTCAGTTATGCATGGTTTATTGCTTTGCATGTCTTTTATAAGAGTTTTAAATTGTGGTAGCATGCTAAATTGTCCAGTCTTCTGGCAGTAAGATTTTTTGCTTTTTGCTGAAACCCAGTATCTTTTCTTTAATGTATTGTTCCATTATTATTCTGCTATATAAGGATTTTCCTTAATTAGAGCAGAATAAGTAACCATGGTTGGAATGAGATCAGTTCTGGTTGTGAATGAATGTTTTTGCTGTTGGATTGATTAGCTAATATTAAGTTGAATGAGACTTCATTTTTTTCCCCTACCTAAGACTGTTTTTGTTTCCTCACTTTTTGAAGGAGTCTATGGTGATGTGCAGAGGGTGAAGATTTTATTTAATAAGAAAGAGAATGCCCTAGTTCAGATGGCTGATGGGAACCAGGCCCAGCTTGGTAAGCAAGCTTAAAAGTATGAGACACTTAGCATTAAGAGACCTAATGGGTAATTAAAGCTTTAATATCAGTACTTTCTTCTCTTCCAAAAAAAAAGACCCAAAACCTGAATGCCTCCATGTACTTAATTACTTGCCTGCATATATAGTGTGGATTTGGGGCAGCTCGGAGAAGGTATGGTTTGTTTGCGCAAGATAATCTAGAGGGAAAATAGAATAAGCGATACAGTAAGGCAGAGTGACAATGCCTGTCATGCCGTTCCTGGAGGATGTGGCATCTGCTTAGGGAAGAACTAGAATGAAACTCTAGCTTTGATGAATGTGTCTGAACAAAACTGTGAAATACCATAGTAGTCAGTGCTGTCTTTAACTTTTGCAGCCATGAGCCATTTAAATGGTCAGAAGCTTCATGGGAAGCCGATCCGTATAACATTGTCCAAGCATCAGACGGTGCAGCTTCCCCGCGAGGGACAGGAGGACCAAGGTCTCACCAAGGACTATGGAAATTCTCCTCTACATCGTTTCAAGAAACCAGGCTCCAAAAATTTCCAAAACATCTTTCCCCCTTCTGCTACTCTTCATCTGTCCAATATTCCGTAAGTGTCTGCATGGAGAGTTCCTATACAGCTGAGTATGAAAATGTTTGCCGTTTTAGCGAGAGAGTAAATCCGGTCAGCTCTCTGCTGCTAGCAGGAGGGCAGCTGGCCCACCTTCCTGTTGTTCCCCATAGCCTTTCCAGTCCAAGAAGCTACTGGTAGAGAATTTAGAAGAGGCTCTGATATAAACTGTGCCTCAGAGATTGAGTCTGTCGATGTACGTTTGACTGTAAAAACTATTTGTTTCAGACCTTCAATAACTGAAGAAGACCTTAAGATGTTATTTTCAAGCAATGGTGGGATGGTCAAAGGATTCAAATTCTTCCAGTAAGTGCTTTCTCTTGCGTCCTGTCCTTACGCTGGGCTTTTCAGTATGAGAAGGGTAGAAGTATGTTGCAGTTACCTGGGTAGTTAATCTTCTGCTGGCCTTGTTGAGTGCTAGGTAGGAAAACTTGCACTGAGTTAGGGGAAACTCTGCATCTGGTGGTACTGAATGTGACTACAACTTGTGTCTTGTCAGGAAGGACCGTAAAATGGCTTTGATCCAGATGGGCTCTGTGGAAGAAGCCATTCAATCCCTCATTGACCTCCATAATCATGACCTGGGTGAGAATCATCACCTGCGTGTGTCCTTCTCGAAGTCCACCATTTAAAGCTTTGGAAGGCGTGAGACTAAATGGACTTGACTTAAAACCTCTTGGGTTCAGCCTTGACCTTAAAAGGCTGAACGCTAGGGTTTCAACTTCCATCATTCCAGAAAAAAAGCCACTTTAAAAATGCAGCTGAAGTGACCTTAAAAGACCAGAGATTTTATTTTTTTAAAGAGAAATCAGTTTACCGGTTTTTAAAAAAAAAAAAAATTAAATCTAATTCATATTGCTAACCTTGCGGTGATGGGTAACAATCTTGACTGTTCAAATAAAAATCACAAGTTAAAGTTTACACTTTGGAACCTGCTCTGGGAAATTCCCCTCCCCTCCTGCTCCTTCTCCCCCAAAAAGCAGATCCTAACAAGTTTATCAGGTTTCACATTGATGCCTTTTTTATTTTCTTTACCCATCCATGCCTTGAAAGACCTAAAACCACTGTGTAAATTCACTTTAGCGCCTTTGAGTCAGGATTTTGCAAAATGCGTGGTGTATAGGAGCTCCCAACTCGCCCAGCACAAAAATTAAGTTGCATTGATCCTACCTTAACTGTGCATCTGCTGTCCTGTGCCTTAAACCTTTTACTTCTTTGGGGAAAACATCTGAACTGCAGGGAGTGGATGGGAGAGGTGAGGGGAGTGAGCGAGCTCCGGCTCGCTGATCAGCTTGTTGTAGAGAAGGACAAGTGAAGCTGGCAAAGTGGATAAAGAAAATATTGGGCTTTGACTCTTTGGGCAGTTGTATCCCACTGTCCGTGAAATGTCTCAATCTGCATAGTATCATGTGTCATCATGCCACTTCCCAATCTGCTTGTGGTTTATCGCCATCTGCAAACCGTCAAGTGGGAGTTACTTAAGATCCTTTGTCCGTAACATTCAGACCAAGCAGAACGGTCTGGGTGGGGAAGCGTTCCCGAGACCAAACGACATTCCATTGTCAATAGCAAGTCAACAGGCTCTGCCCTCGGCAAGAGCAGTGATCAGGATACGAGATTAACCACTGATGGACACTTGTGAAGACGAATCATTAAGAGTTTGTCGAAATTGTGTGTGTGTATATATATATCTAAATACTTGGCTAGGATTTGAAGAATTATTGGATATCCCACACTTAGAAAGGTGTCATGTGAGTCACCTTCGTGCCCCTAATTTGAGATTAACAAGACCAATGTAGCTCTGCCGTCATTCTTATAGCATGTCTTCAGCATTTGAGCTTTTTGTTTTAATTCTTGTATTATACTTTTTGATGCCGTTGCTGTCATCTGTGCCTAGCAATATTTCCAGTTGACCAAATATTCTAATCTCTTTATATGCAAAAGAAATAGTTTAAGTACCTTTTTATAGAATGATAAGATGGTATAAACATAATCTAAATTTACTCCTTTGTGGTATTACCCTTGTATACTGTACTTTCTTATTTTATTTTTTTTTTGTAATTGAAACTGTAGGGCAGGAATTTAGTTATCAGGCTGAGGTCATGACTGAGGGTGAGTAATGTAACGAAATCGATAAAACACGTTAAGTAAAGCAGATCTTTTAAAGCAAAGTGTTTGAGATAACAAGCACAAACAGCTTGTGAATTTAAGTAAAAGGACCCAGGCTAAAGTTTTTACCTTTTTAACCTATAAGCCCAGATCTATAGGAAGGGAATTTATTAAAAGTAGAATGCAGCAGATCGTTTTTTCCCAATGATACAACCATATTTTTTTTTTTCTGGCTTACAACTCTTTCCCAGGCCATTCTGCCTTCTATTTTGTGTAATCCGATGTTGCCTTACATTTCCCTCTAACCTGCAACCTGTTCGGATGCAAAATAACAAGAATCTTGTACTTTTTTTCAGGGTTTTTCTGCAAATTGTGGACCAAAGTTTGTTTTTTAATTGTCTTAGTGTTGCAAGTTACGATTTCCTTGCTTAGTGTGGGAGCTCTTGACTTGCCCAGCACTGAGTGTTTGGAAAAGTCTTAACTTTTCTTAGTTCCTCCCTGAACTCTTGAGGACGTGAATTATGCTGGAGAAGCGTGTGAAGTCTGAGTGAGGGTTCAGCTTGGGTTGCTGGCATGCGATCGGTAATCCTCGTCTGCCTTGGCCTTTGGTTTGCGGCTCAGGAGTGTGAGACCATCTTCAGTGGCAGCGTTGCCCCGGCTGAGCTGAGCCGGTCCAGCTGACGGGGAGCCGCTGGTTTCGGTTACCTCTAAACCTGAGCAAGCCTGTTCACGGAGCCTTGCGATCTGCCTCTCCGGAGAGCTCCAGGTTTCCTTGCCAGCGCCTGACGCTCAGGAGGGCAAATCCAGGTGTCCTGGTGGTAGTTGTCAGAGCTGATTTGCTCACGTCCCCTCCTCCCGCAGTGACAGATCGGTTCCTCCTGCAGCCTGGGGCACCGGCAGGGGCTAGCGCTGCCGAGAGGATCCATGCGCAACCCAAGTGGAACAGCTGTGGTTCAACCTTTAAATGCGTTCAATCAACCTCACCCAAGACGCTGGGAAGAGGCTTATTGGAATGAAACCTGTCTGGTGGCCTTTACCGTTGATTTGGTCAACCCACAGGCTATATGTATTTTGCAAAGTGCAAGCAAATGAGTTGAGGTGACCCGGAACCCAGGCGATGGTGGGTTTTTCCTTTGGATCCCTGTGTTTGCATGTAAAGAATGTGAGTAACAAAAGGGTGTACATATTTATAATTTTTTTTATACCTGTTGTAAGACATGAGGGGGCAGCAAAACCCAGTTTTTTATGGTGAACAGATGTATTGTATATTTTGATAACAGCTATTACAGGTTCAGTATTGTGGAAGGTGGGGTGGGGAGGGTAAGCATACACACAACATCAGAATTCCATTGCCTCTTTCAAAGAATGTTTGTAATGCAAAAAGAAATGAAATTAAAACTATTTTATAACAACCTTTGTACCTTTCTGTAGCTCCATTATTTACTGTTCAGATTGTAGAAAGCAGTTATTGGCCAGTCTGTACTTGTGCTTTCAATAAATTTCTTCTG
The DNA here is from genome assembly GCA_003993805.1 of Himantopus leucocephalus. NCBI lineage: Eukaryota > Metazoa > Chordata > Aves > Charadriiformes > Recurvirostridae > Himantopus > Himantopus leucocephalus. The sequence goes on from RSEF01000028.1 coordinate 2,836,110, forward strand.
TATTCTTTGCTTCTGATTTTCCTATCTTTTTATTGTGCCTGTTTTGCTTCTGATTTTTCCTTCTAATGTAATTTCAGCTGCCTCGTTTTATGTAACTTTGACTCCTCACACTCCTCTGGGCTGGCAGCGGGTTTGTCCCCGGTGCGGGGTGAGCCAAGGCTGGGCTGGGACGGGGATCCATGCCGGCTCCAGCCCTTCCCTGCGTGGGTGAATTCCGAGGTGTGAGGTTGTAGGGCCTTAACTGATGCTCTGCCTTTGTCACACTCCAACACTTTTTCACTTCGTGTTCCTAAACTTTCCATATGTTCCAGCTAATATCCATGAAATAACCCACTTTCAAGTCAAATATGTAATACTCTCTGTAGTTTTGTGCTTTAGATGTGTCAAAGCTTTCTGGCTAGCAGGGCGGTAGTGCAGTTTCACACCCAGGGTGAGCAGTGAGGTTCCCCTTTGTACAAGTGCTACGAAGGACTATTTTGGTTCTGGTGGGCCCCTGCAAGGTGCTGGGTGCACCCGGGTGCCCGGCAGCTCCCTGAGGAGCGGGGCTGCTCCTTACAGAGCTTTGGTTTCTCACCTGGTCCTTCAATTCACTCCAAACCCCCTTCCAGAAGCACACGTTCCCTCATGTGGACCTGGGCACCCCAGACATGGACCTGAGGTTTTGGCTGTGGCCCTGCCCGCGCTGTGTCTGGGGCAGCAGGGGCAAGGGCAGCTCCCCGGGGAGCAGGAGAGGTGGTGGGATGGCTCCTTGGGCGGCGGAGATGGGGCTGCGGCCAGCAGCCGCGGGCTGGTAGCCCTTTGCGGGGCACACGGGTGTTAGGCTGGAGCCCGTTCCACAGGAGCTGTGTGGAGATGTCGGCCTCTGGCTTGGGGTCCTGCAGGAGCCTCGGGCTGCGGAGAGGGATCACTGTTGCAATAAGTGTAATAGGATTTGTAACCGCTGCCTCGTCCCGCGCCTGTCACCCTGCCCAGGTGAAAGCAAAGCTGAGCTGTGTGCGTCACCCCCCCACGGGAACCAGCGTTCGGTCCAGCGCATTCTCTGGTTCCAAGGCGCACGGCCGCTCCTCGATGGATGCAAACCTGCATCCCCTGCGCCGCTCTGGTTCCCCTGGCTGCTCGTGCCGGGGAGGTTGCTACAACCGCCTCTCCTGGAGAGGGATCCTGAGAGGCGCAGCACTGCCAGTGTCCCTCCACCCCGGCCTGTGCCGCAGCCTGCCGCGCCGTGGGTCGGTGGGCAAAGCTGTGGGCAGTGAGTTCCGCCTCCATTTCTCCTTCCCGTGCAGCGTGGGCACCGAGGCAGCCGCGCGATGGTTCCTGCGGAAGGCACGAGGCCCACAGCACCGACCTCTGCCCAGCGGGACGGGAACCCCATCCCCGTCCCTCTCCGACGTGTAATGAATTGCTGATTAGCTGCCTGGTGCAGTAATTACGGCCTCCCAGCTCTGGCTGCGGGCAAAGCAAATATCGATTGTGTGTGATGGGCTGAGTCGCCATGGAAACGGCGGCAGCTGCCTGGCGAGAGGATGCTGCCCATGGCTCTGCTGCCGCGTCCCTTCCCGGGGCAGAGACCCCTGCGGGGGCCATGGTGGCAGCGGGGTGGGACGTCCCCGGCGCCCCGAGCCGAGGGCAGGGCGCAGGGCTGGGGCAGAGTCCCGCGGTGCTGCTCTGCCCGGGACCACTCATCGCCGCAGAGCCGCCTCCTGCCCGGGCCTGGAACGGCCGTTCCGGGGGTCTTAACGGGGAAACGCCGACTTACAGCGCGGGGTCTCACCAGCTCTGGATCGAGCAGCTCTCCACGCGAGCTCCTGCCCGGAGCAAGGGGACGACGTGCATGGCAGAACAAACCCCCTCGGAAAGGCCCGTCCCCCCGAGCGGCGCCAACAGCTCCGGGTGCCGAACGGGAACTCACTGCCAGTCCTGTCGCCGCCGCCGCTCCTAGGGTGCCCCTGCCCGGCGGGGGGGTGCGGGTGCTTCTGAGCACCCCTCAATAAACCGCCGCTCACCAAAGGCCGCCACGTCCCCCGTGCAGTCCCGGCGCGGCGCGGGGAGGGAGGAGGCGACCCTCGGCCCCGGAGTGCTGCACCCCCCGCGCGGGGGCTCTCCCCTTCGAGGTGCGGTTGCGGCGTTTCAAAGGAAGGTGCTGCGGGGCGGCGGTCGAGCAGCGGCGTCACCGAAGGCCCACGGCTCGGAACGGGAATCCGGTGCCGTCCCTTCAGTGGGATGTCGGTGTTCCACGGGCCGAGAGGGACTCTGTGGTGATGTCCAGGAGCAATTAGCAACTGGAGTTGGGTTAATGAGGGGACTTCTGCTCTCACCGCCCCCCTCCCTGCAGCCGGGGGGGTCCCAAAGCGGGTGCCCCTGGCTGGGGGGCGAGCGGTGCCTGTCGGCAGCGCCGGGGCTGGATGCAGGGCTGAGCCCCGCGGCACAAAGTCGGGGTCTTCCCCTGGTTCACGGGGGTGGCGGGGGCCGGGAGATGGGGTCTGGCAGCCCCCTTGGGACCCCACCTCTGCTTCCCGCAGCCCCGGCGGGCGGAGGATGAGGAGGATGAGGACAATGTTCCCACTTCTGTGTGTCTCCAGGCGAGGGGGCCGGGGGAAGCTGGCCGGGGGGGCCGGGGGCTGCGGGATGGCGCGGGGATGGCAGTTGCTATGGAAACCGCTGGGTCAGAGGCAGCGTGAAGCGGCGTGTGACGCCATCGCTCACCGCAATGAGCCGTGAGAGCGGTGGTGGCGGCGGCAGCGTGGGCCCCCCGCATCGCCCCTTCCCCCCACCAAGGGCTGCCCGAGCAAAGCGTCCGTCCCCGCATCGCCATCGTCCCCTTTCACCCTCCTGGGTCACCCGCACCACCGCGGGACGCCGCAGCCTGCACCACCGTGGCCTCGTGCCGCTGCCGGACAATGTCAGACCCCCCCCAGCTCACCAACCCGTTAACCGGGTGGTGCCCCCACCGCAGCCCCCCACCCCTCGAGCTGCTCAGCAATCCTCCCGCTAATCCCCGTGTGGCTTTTCCAGCACCCGGGCAGGGCGATGCTGGATAATCCATATGTTTGCAAGGCGGAGGCTGTGGGATATCCACTGTTAATCCAATTGGCAGCGGCAGTTTGGTGTCTTCGGCGCATCACCCTGGTTCTGGGGGGCACATGGGCCGTCCCCACCGCTGCACCCCAGACTGGGACGGCTCCAGTGGCGGCGCCGGGGGGCTCAGCCCCCGCTCAGTGGCAGCTCCCACGGGCTGCGGAGCAAAACCAGCCTCGGCTGCGCGGAGCTGCAGTAAAGCGGGGGGGCTCTGGGGCTGCTCCAGCCCTGCGCTGAGGCACTGGGCAAGCTGGAGCGCGGGGCTGCCGGCCCAGCTGCCCTCCGCCAGCGGTCCCTGCCCGCAGCCCTGTCTCTGCCCGACAGACAGAAGCGGCGTGGCGGCCGTCCTGCTTTGCTGCCGTGTGCTTCGGCTGCTTTTCCACCTCTTCTGCCCGATACCGCCCGNCGCCAGCGGTCCCTGCCCGCAGCCCTGTCTCTGCCCGACAGAAGCGGCGTGGCGGCCGTCCTGCTTTGCTGCCATGTGCTTCGGCTGCTTTTCCACCTCTTCTGCCCGATACCGCCCGCTCTCCCGCTGTCCCCGTCCCCGCTTCTCCCCCGGGAAGGCTGCGCGCGGTGGGCGGCCGCCGCTCCCCGGGGTGATTTACAGGCCGTGACAAATGGGAGCAGATGCTCCTCCGCGCCGGGGCCGGGTCGCGCGGGGTTTCACCGTCACCGTACGGGGACGGGTCTGGGGGAGGTGGCGGTGCGGGAGGACACCAAAGGAGGTCTCTGAGGGTCTGCACTGGCCTTCGCTGCCGGTCCCTGCCCTTGTTTCGTGTCCTCCCTCCGGGGCTCCGCTGGCCGCTGTGCTGCGGTCACAGGGGGACGGGCCACCGGCCGGGGGTCATCGGGCCTCGTGGCACTGCCGCTGCGGGCAGCGACACGCGGCAGCCCAGCACGGTGCCGGATCCCATGTTGCCACAGCAACGCGGTGGGAAACTGCAGCGGCGGCATTTTCCTGCGGCGGCAGGAGGACGGCGAGGGGGGTCTCAGTGCGCTGGGCCCCCCCGTCCCGGGGGCTTTGCAGGACGATGCTCGTGGCAGCGATGCTCTGGGGCCACGCAGCCCCCCCCACCTCCCCGGGGTGCGATGGAGCGCGCAGCACGGCTCACAGCCCCCTCCTCGCTGCGAGGGGGAGGTCACGCATCACACCGTAGTAATGGAATTGCTCGTGCTTGTCTGATGGTTACCGCGCTGGGGAGCCTGGAAGGGCTTTAACCCCCCCCGTGGAGGGGGGAGAAGGAGCCCGAGCACATTTCGGAGGGGTGGGGGNCTTTAACCCGCCCCGTGGAGGGGGGAGAAGGAGCCCGAGCACATTTCGGAGGGGTGGGGGCCCCGGGCGGCCACCTCTCCCTGGGGAGGGGGGGTGTCACACAGTGCATTAGCAGCATCACACCCTCCCTCGCCGTTGGGCCGCTCGGCCACGGCGCAGGCGCAGGTGCTCAGGTGGGGCCCCCCCCCGGCTCACGCCGCTGCCCGAACCCCCCGGCTGAGCTGCCCTTGGCAGCACCGGGGCTCTCCCGCCCATCGCACCACGGCACGTGCCTGCCCGCAGCAGCCCCCACCGATGGCGGCAAACCCCGGCCCTGAGCACCCCCACAGCAGCCGTGGGACCAGCAGCTTCTCCCCCCTCCCCGCGGCGAAGGAGCCAAACCGGGGAACATCCACGTGTTTATTTGCTTTCAAACCACAGCACTTCCAGCCGTCGCCCGACAGATGCATTCACAGCCTGGAGACTCCCCCCCCC
>RSEF01000028.1:2841031-2858664 GCA_003993805.1 Himantopus leucocephalus
GGCATTAACGGGGGAGCAGCGGCGGGGCAGCACGGAGGGGGGGGGGCGCTCCCGGCCGTGCCGCAGCCGCGGGCGGGGGTCGGGCGGGGGGCGGGGGGGGGCGGGGAGCGGCCCTTTGTGCAGCCCGCGGCCCCCCGCCCCCCACTCACCTCTGCTGCGGCCGCCCCGGGGCGACGCGGGGCCGGGGGGGGCGGCGGGGGCGGCGGCCGCGGGGCTCCCCCGGAGCCGGGATGCTCCTGCCTCGGCGGAGCGCGGGGAGCGGCGGCTTCCTCCGCCCCCGCCGCCTCCTCCTCCTCCTCCTCCTCCTCCGCCGCCGCCCCCCGCCCCGCCCCGCCGCCCCCGACCCCTCCCGGGGCGCTGAGCCCCCCGCGGGGCGCGGGGATGGGGGTCCGGGGGGGGTCGGGGGCGAGACAAAGGGCCGGGCGGGGCCGGGGGCGGCGAGCAGGACCGACCTCCCCCGCGCCCCCCGAAAGCTGCTCTGCGCCCCGGGCTGTGCAGCGGGCCGCGGGGGGGGGTGTCCCCCGCGCCCCCTCTGGGCTCCGGCCTCCCCCGGTCTCACCCCGATCAGCCCTTTCCCCCCGTGTGTTGGGGGCTGTGGGGGTTCCGCCCCCGCCCCGGGGACCCTCCTGCCCTGCGGAGCCCCCTCCCTCGCCGAGCTCCCCCACCCGGGGCTGGGGTGACCCCAGGGCTGCCAAGCCGGGGCTCCCGCAGCGTGGGGGTGTGTGACCCCCAAACCCACCCCAGCGCAGAGCTCCGCCAGGCCCTGGCGCCCCACATCCCGGGGGGCCTCAGGGGGCGAACCCCCTCCCCGCGCTCGTGAGGCCGCTGCGGGCAGAAGAGCACTGGGGACGGAGCCCGAGGCCAACCTCCGCTGGAGCCTCGAGTCACCCCGAATTCAGCGTGGGGGAAGTGGGTGCAACTGCCTTTGCTCCCCCCGGCGCTGCCAGCACCTCTCGGAGGAGGTCGCGCACCCCTGCCCGGTCCTCCTCTGCCTTTGCTGCCCCACGCTTGCGGTGGACCCCGGTCCGGACGGGGCCCGTCGCCGTACGCCATGCCCTGTGCCCTGCACCCCACGCTCGGCCCAACGCCTCCCCGCTCACGGTCCCGTCCGGGCTCGGCGCGGCCCCACGCCGCGGCACCAACCACCATACGTTGCCCTTGTTCCATTTTTGGCCCTAAGTGGGCAGAAATCTCCCAGCGTATTTAACGTCTAAATCCCGAATCCCTGGAAGCCGCGATTAAGCCGCTCTCCCTGTGGAAAATCCCCGGTTTGAGCCAGACTCGGCCACCTCCGGCGCCGGCCGCGCCGCACCGCTCTCCTCCCGGCCGCATGGTCCGACCCCTCCCGCCATGTGCTGCCCAACACATGGGGGGAGCGGGAAGCCAAAATCGCCCCCGCGGAGGGACCCCCTCATCCCCGGGGCACCGCGGTCCCACGGGCCATCGCCCTCCTCGCCGGTGTCCCCGTCCGGCCGGGGATGGGGGGTTCGTTGGTGCTGGGGGTCGGGGTGCTGGCTGGCACTGGGAGGGGGGTCGCGCAGTCGATGGCTTGTGGTGGGAGGGGGTCTGCACAGCCAGACAAAGGGAACCCCGCGATTTTGAGCTGTGAAGACTCTTGGGGGGGGGGGCGGCTCCGGCCCCTTGCCTGGGTTCCCCGGGTTCCCCGCTCGGTCCCGGCCGCGCTGGCGGGAGCGCGGCAGAGCCCACGGGCCGCGGCGTGACCCGATCTGGCTGTGGGCGACGGCGGCCGCCCCGGCGGGGGGCGAGGGCAGCGCCACCCCGGCCCCAAACGGGCGGGCGGCGATACCGACCCCGGCCCGGCGCGGCCGCCGCTCGGTGCCGCCGCTCGGAGACCCGGGCGGGGTGACGGGCTCAGGGGACGAGCCCGGGCGGGGGCGACGGGCGGCTCCGGAGCTCGGGGACACGGCGGGACCGGCGGGAGCCGAGGCGGTGGCTCCGCTTAGTGGCACCGGGGAGAAAGGCAGAGGGGGACCGGGGCTGCCGCTGCCACCACCATCCCCGCCACCGCCATCACCGCCACCGCCACCACCACCGCACCCCTGCCCCCGCAGGAGCTCCCCTCGGGGCAGGGGTCTCCCCCCGCGGACCCCCACCAGGTGCTGGTGGTCCCGACCCGCTGTCCCCATCCTCGTCAGCCCCATGGCGGATGCTCGGCTCCGCTCCGCGACACCAGACACCCACGCAGCCAGCACCCAGCACCCCTGGCACCGTCCCCAGGGTGGGCGTCCCTGGCCTGGGGGGGGCTGGGGCCAGGCCCAGGCGCTGCTGCGTGTGCCGGAGCCTTCGCGTGCCGAGAGCCGGATTCGGTTTGGGCTTTGAAAACAACAGCGCAGAAATCCCCCGCGGCCCGTGCCAGGTCCGGCAGCTGGGACAGGCTGTTTCCTCCCTCCCGCACTGTTTGTGCCGGGAACTCTTGACCCCTTTTATAAGCTGAATATTTAAGAACACGCGGCCTACGCTGCGGAAACCCCCTTCGCTCCCCCTGCGCTGCCCCTTCCTGCCCCCGCGCCGCCCCAAAGCTGGACATAAAAGCGAGCCCCGGCCCCGGCCCCCGCCGAGCAGCGTCTGCCCCACAGAGCCCACGGAGCCCACGGCCGGGGCAGAGGCACCGCCAGGCTCCACCGCAGCCATGGGGCTGAGTCCCGCTCCTGTCCTTGTCCTGGCTCTGCTGCTGCTGGGGGCCATGGTGAAGGGTGAGTGTACCCCCCCACCGCACCCCGGGACAGGGACGGGCTGGGGCAGCGCCATCCCCGGCACGGCGGGAGCGGGGTCCCCCATCCAGCCCCCCAATTCCTGCCTCCATCTGCAGCCGGGCGCTGCGGTGGCCCACGGGGAGGGGTCCAGGGACAGCAGGAGGGGACCACCGGGGTGACCCTCCCCTCCGTGCTCCACCCGGGCGGGCTGGGGCGATGCCCACCTGACCGGGGGGTCTCTCCCGCCTGCACCAGGGCAGCCCCGGGGACGGATCCTGCGGGGCTCGGAGGCCAAGCCCCACCTGAGGCCGTACATGGCCTCGCTGCAGCTGGACGGGCAGCACGTCTGCGGGGGCTTCCTCATCGCCGAGCAGTGGGTGCTGAGCGCTGCCCACTGCACCGAGGAGACGTGAGTGCTGAGGGGGGCGGGGGGGTGGGGGGTGTCCCAGCGCAGGGGCTGCTCCGTGCTGGGGGGTGGCTGCTGGCCTCAGGCCAAACCCTGCTCCATCGCCCCGACCCCGGCGTCGGCGCACCAGGGCTCTGCTCCTGCCTGCGGTGATGCCCCCCCGGGAGGTCCCAGCACCCCGTGGGGGGCCCTCTGGCACCCCATTTCTGTGGCCGGGTGCAGTGGCACCCCCAGCTCCGTGTGCCCCACGGGGTGGGCAGAGCCCCCGCGCCCCACGCGCTGCCTCTCTTCCAGGGACGGCAAAGTCTTCCAGGTCCTCCTGGGCGCCCACTCGCTCACGGAGCCGGAGCCCCACAAACGCCTGTACCGGGTGCGCGCTCAGATCCCCCACCCCGGCAGCAACGTCCACAACAACAAGGACGACCTCCTCCTCCTCCAGGTGGGCTCAGGGCCACCGGGACCCCATCCAGGACCCTCCTCCCTCCCCGCCAGGCACAGCCCCCGCTCCTGCAAACCCCTCTGCCCCTTGGGACCCCGCGGGGACACTGACCACGGCGGGAGGAAACCCTCGAGGCCGGGCTGGGACTGCTCGGTGCCCCCTGTCCCTCCTTCCCCGTCCCATGGGACCGTCCCTCTTTCCCCCACCAAAGACCTTTGGGCCGCGTCCAAACAACTCCGTCTTCCCCGGGGTCCTCGTGGCTGCGGCTCCGGCTGCGTCCCGGGGGCTGCGGTGGCAGACGATGCCCTGAGCATGGCCGAGGCTGGCGCAGTCCCGGCGTCACGGCTGGGTTACCGTGCCCCGCTGGGTCCTGGGCCATAGTTGGCTCCCGCTGACCCGGGTCCCCTCTCGCTTTGCGGCAGTTGGAGGAGAAAGCGGAGCTCAACGCGCACGTGCAGGTGCTGCCGTTCCAGCGGGAGGACAGGGACGTGGCGGCCGACACGGTGTGCGATGTGGCAGGTTGGGGCACCATCAGCCACAGCGGTCACCGGCCGGACAAGCTCTACCAGGTGGAGCGGCCGGTGATCAGCCGCGACGTCTGCAACCACCGCACCCGCCACGACCACACCATCACTGAGAAGATGATGTGCACTGACTCCCGCAGGAAGGACACCTGCAAGGTACCGCTCGCCCCGTCCCCCCGTCCCCTCCTTTCCCGGACGCGGAACCTCGGCCGGACCCACGGGATGGGGCTGGGACCCCCCTCGGGGGTCTGGGAGCTCGTCAGTGCTGATGAGCCTTGGTTCCGCAGGGAGACTCCGGCGGCCCCCTGGTCTGCAGCGGGGTGGCCGAGGGGGTGGTGACGGCTGGCTCCCGTGTCTGCGGCAACTACAAGAAACCCGCCATCTACACCCGCATCGCCCCGTACGCGGCCTGGATCGACAGCGTCATGGCCTCCGCGGCTGGGGAGGGGGACACTCGCTGAGCCGTCCCCAGGGACACGGCTCCACGCCACGGCTTGCTGCTGCCGGCACGGCCAGAGCACCCACGCTGCCGCTCGGGGAAAGCCGCACCGCGAGCACCGGGGGCTCTCACCGCTGCCCCGACGTGCTCCTGGAGCATCCCCCCACGGCAGGAGGAGGGCTGGGCCGGGGGACCANCTACCGCCGCTGCTCCGCCAAACTGCTGACTTTCCAGAGCTTATTTTTAGCCCGGAGACTAAATATTATTAGCTACATTTCTACGTAGGAAGAATCGGAAAGGGGGGGGGGGGGGGGGGGGGGCACAGCCCCCCGCGCTGGCGAAAGCCACAGGCTTTGCTGAACGCGCCCGTAACGCTGACCGCGACCCGCTGCAATAAAGCGATGATGATTGCTGCAGGCAGAGCTGGCGGGACCCCCGCGGCGGGGTCTGCACGGGAGCCCTGGCACAGGGGGGCACAGGCAACACCGGAGACGAGGTGGGGACATGCTGAGGCTGAGCCCATGGGGGTGGCGTGACCAGGGCCCCCCTGCTCCCCATCCGCCCCTGCGTGACCACAACTGGAGGGAGCCCCATCCCCTCTTGGGCCATGGCCGTGTGCTGAGACCCCCCAAACTCACTGCTGTGAGCGCTCGGCCCCAACTCTGCCCAGGACCGGGGGCTCCTCGAGGGGCACAGGGACCCCACCGGCCCCCCCAGCACCACTCCTGGCCCCGTTCCCGTCCCCGCACCCCACGGTTGAGCACCCCCAGGCGCCTCGGGGGGAGCAGGGGACGCATCCTGTGGCACGGCTGCGATAAGGTCCGAAGCCGAGACCTCCCGCAGAGTCATTGTGCGATGATTTGTTAACGCAGAATCTGCAAATTGCCGATAAGGCAAAGGGCGGCACCGGCTCCCACGGTGGGGGGCAGCACGGCCGGGCAGGATCCGTGCTGGGACCCTCGATCCCTGTCCCGGGGGGCCCTGGAAGGGCAAACGGGGCTGGACCGGGAGACGCCTGCGCTCAGCTCTTGGCCTGGGCTTGTTCTCGGAGGGGCAGTGCTGAGGCAGAGCCCCCGTGCCCCTGCCGCAGCCCGGCCTGCAGGAGACTCCTTCCAGCCCTGGGAGCAGCCAGCACTGCCGCAGCCCCGGCACGACCCCGGTCCTTGTCCTGTGTCCCCCATGGCGGCAGAGCCAGGGCAGGACCTCGGCACAGAGGAGCCCCTCACCCTCCCGCAGACGGGGGTCCACGTTAGAGGGAGCAGCACCAGGGCGGGTGGGACGGGGTGAAGGCATGAAGGAGCAGAGCGCGGCAGGGAACCGCGAGGCCCTTCCAGCATCCCCATCCCGGGAGCGGGGCAGAGCGGGACAAAGAACGATGGACAGACAGCAGGACGAGTGAGGTACAGGCAGAAGGCCCTCGTATCGGGGATGAAGGAAGGGAAAGCGGTTCTGGACTTCAAAACCCACCTTCTGCCCCTTGCTGCGCACGCAGCCGCATCGGGACTCAGCTGCCGGCGGAGCTCGGGCAGCGCCCCAGGGAGCTGCTCCCAGCCACGGGCTCCATCTGGGGCGGGAGGTGAAGGGGGGACGTGAGCATCCATCCTCCCGCCGCATCCCTCCATCCTCCCGTAGAGCGGGAGAGGTCCCTCCTCTGTGCAAACTGCGAGCAGCAGCAATCAAACATTAAATAACCCCAAACCTGTTCTCGGAGAAAAAGGAGATTAGCGAGGGCCCGGGTTGATTACAGTTTTACTTACAGGGGAAAAGAGCCTTAACAAGAAGTTGTAGTTTCCTAATTAGCCATTTGATTTTCCTTAATTACCAGAAGAATAGCAAGGCAGAGACCAGCTCCATACAGCAAAACATTAAATGGAGCCGAGAGACGAGCTTTTTGCCACAGCTCAATTTTTCACTAATAAATGAAAATGCAGCTCCAGAGGGAAAGGAATATATATAAACGGGTGTGTTCTCTCCCTTGAGTGGTCTCTGGGGACAGCCAGGACTCGTCTGGCTGGGCAGGAATTCGGCCAAGCCACAGACCAGCCCCAAGCATCTCCACTGAGATTTGTCAAAGCACACAGGTGTTCAGGTCCGATTCGGGAAAGGTGCTGAGCGCCCTCAGCCCGGTTTGATCACAGCCGCCCGCTCCAGCCCAGCTCCCAGTGGCCACACGCCATCGGGCACTGGGCACCCAGGCTCCCGCGGGCAGGTCCTTCCCCACTTGGGCTTCCAGCAGCCACACGCCCGGGAAAACTCGGAGCAACTGCTCGAAGGAGCTTCCTCGGTCTGTAACCCTGAAGCTGTGCTGCGCAATGAGCCAGCTGCACCCCGACTCGCTGCGGGGCGGGAGGCCGGAGGGCTCTCCTCGTGCAATTAAGAGCCCACCCTACGAACTGAAGAACCTTAGAGAGCGGAGCAAGCGCATACCAATAGCCCGGGTCTGGCTACCGACCAAACAGCCTGGGCTACCACACTCAGCAGACACAACAGCGCTGGCACCATTAGCTTGCAATTTCTAGCAAACGAGTGCTCGGTGAGGCGGTAGCTGAGCACTGTCAAATGACGGCAAAAGGCCGATGCGATTTACACCTGACCTTGGGAGCGGTACAGAGCTGTACAGCAGGAATGCTCTTCCCCAAACACGCTGAAGTGTCCGGCTTTGTCTGGAGACTTACAACCATCCTAATGACTTGATGTCTTCTCCTCTTGTGTCCATAACACCCTCACAGAAGCTTGAAAACATTAATTTCCCCTTCCAATTTTGCAAATGACAGCAGCTCCTTTCCTAACAGAGATGCAATTAACAGGGCTTTCCCGCTTCTCTTCTGGTTGTGCCTCGGCTGTCCCGGACAGGTGCTGCATGACCACAGTCACACAAAGGACCACTGAAGCTCTGAAAACAAACCAAACATTCTGTACAAAATTAAGGGAACTTTTATTTACAGAAGAGCTGCTTGTCCTGGTTTGAGGTAAAACAGGACGGAGCCAAACAGAGGGTTTGCTCCAGGGAGCAACAGTCTTGTGTTCCTGCTCCTCCGGAGGGGGAAGAAATTGCCCCGTTAAAACACAGACGGGTACAACGGTGAAGTCTCCCATCAGCGGGGCAAGTTTACTCACGGGATGGAGAAGCGCAGGGAAACAGGGAGTAACCAGCCCCTGCTGCGCTTCCCAAGCAGCCCGTAGCAAAGGATGAACACGAGGTACCAGGTATTTGCTCCCCTTTCACCGGAGACTATGTTCACCCCCAGCCACCGCCCGTCACCACTCTCGGCCCAGGGAAGGGCTCCGCCACTCCGCCTGCTTATCCCGGAGACACAAAGGCGGCCGAGCACTCTCCTCCCACGGCCTCGGCCCCAGCTGACCCTGACAGGGAAACCTCTGCCATTCCCTTCCAGCTCTTCCCTCTAAGAGAGGAAGAGCTCCCTCCCGTCTTTCGCACGGCAGAAAGATCAATGCAAGAAAAGCAGCAGCACCGCAGTCAGCTGCTTGGCACCGTCTCGCAGGCAGCATCAGGGCGGTGCTTTCGGAGAGCTCAGGAGAAGAGCTGCCGTTCCTTTGTCCCAAACACCTCCAAAGGAAGGAAACTCCGAGCAGCTCTTCTGCTTGGCGCCCGCTGTCCCCTCCGCTCAGGAATAGCTGAGGGGCATCCTCCTCCACAGCCCCCCACACAAGCAGTTTTTGATCCAGCGCTGCTCCCACTGTTTCACCGCTGTGACTTTGTTTGGCGATTTCAGCATCGTAACACAGCCACACCTGGAAAGGAATCGAGAGATGCAGCCAGGCCCAGGAGACACAAAAGCCCAGGAAAAAGAGCCAGCGCTGCTAGGGCGTCTGTGCCACCACGCAGGGAGCAAGGAATCCGAGTAGGAGGAAACCAGCCTTTATCATCTGCAGGTGATGTTTGTGAGCACTAAAAACCAGCTGAAACCACGCGAGCAATTATCTGAAAGGAAGAGAGGTTATCTTGGAACAGAAGGCTGTCTTCAAGACAACAGCCCCCAGCTGCTATTTATACATAAAACAGCAGACAGTCATCTTGTAAAACTGATCTGCTACAGAGACTTTCTATTAAAACCAATAATTAAAGCTAATTCAATCACATGATTAGATGGATGTTTGCTCCCTGCACCATTATTTTGAAATCCATGCTCTTTTGTGAGGGTGGATGAACAGGATGGCACAAAGGGACTTAAAATGCAGGCCTCGTTCGAAAGACAACCCCAAAATGGCACCACGGATACTGTGATTATTTCCTCTCACCAGCTCCTCTCCAAGAACACGGGTAGGTTTATTTAAAGACCAGACCTGCAAAACAAGCTGGGGATCTCTCAGCACTTACAAAGACTCCTACAGGCCAAATTCTGGTCTCCATTTACCTGTGCAGCCTGACTGCTCTCACGTTTTTCTGTTAAAGCAGTACCATATTTATTCCACGACACGCAACTCAGCCCTTAGATGAAATGCAGTTCAATCACTGGCAGTGACGAACCCAGCTAATTCTCACACAGCTGGGGTTACTCTGCACCGGGCAAAGTAGTAAGATTTTTAAGCTAACAGCCATGCCGCAATGATACAGCAGCGGCGCTGCTCTTCAACAAGCATTTTAAGGATCTCGGCCTTCCAGGTTAGGGATGCCTTAAACACAACCACAACTGCCTTCTTCCAATGCAAGGGGCAGTGCCGTACACCAAAAGCCTCATTATAGAAGCAGCATTTCCTCCTGAAGACACAATTAATGTGAAATGTTACTGGGATGCCAGCTAGGATGGTAAACAGAGACTGAAAGAGCTTTTGAATGACAAAAAGACCGGTCTGAGTTTCCGCCAAGACCTCCTCTGCACTGAAGGGATTATGCTTGCATCGCTTACCTGGTACACGACTTGCATTCCTCTGTTGGGTACGCTCCTAAATGAAGCCGCCTCAGATGATCAATTTTGGGTTGTCCCGGCGCCCTGGGTAGGAAGAAGAATGGGAACTTTCTAGACTACCGCTTTCTAAAAGCTGTTTTCAGGAGCTGCATTTCAGTGGCCAACATGACACAGGCTTTGACTACCTGGTCCATCGAGTGCCATTCAAGGCCATGCTGACACGAACCTCATCACAAACCAGCATTTTCCCCTGCCTCCGTTCACCATCTCTTTTCAATACTTTAAATTCCCAGCCCACCGCAAGAAATGAATTCAAGTAGAGAGGACAAACTGCTCTTGCGTCACACCAGCAAGTGGACGAGCCAAAAAACACAGGCGTCCCAAACGCACTGACCTCTCAGAGCTGCAAAGAGATCCCAAAACCTCCCGACACCCTCTTCTCACCACACCACCTATTCGTTTCAGGTCTCCATACCTGACAAAGGCATCAAACTGGGAAGAGACGGTGTGACCAACGAGCCCAGGAGCTTTCCCAAACTGCAGTCGGACAAGCTGTTTGTTCTGCAGCTTGCTGATAATGCCATCGTTGATGGGCAACCAGTCAATATTGGGAATGAGCAACTGGCTAGGTAGGAGGCAACATTCGTCTATCAGGGTATCATCTGGCTCTGTTATGTGATTTTCCTCGCGACCTGCATGGAACATGAGGCAAAGAGAGAGAACCAGCATGATCTTTAAATTTCTCATTTAGAGAATTGCATGCAGTTTCTTCCTCCATCCACCAACGCAGCACAGAAAACAATAAACTTGGCAGCTGTACTTGCCCTTTCTAAACACGACAGACCCACTCAGAAGTGACTCCCCGCAATTATTCCTTTCACACACAATCCACGTTAAGGAAAGGATTCTTTTGTTCAGGGAAACTGGCAAACACTTACAGCACAGCCAGAGTTTAGTTAGGAGCCTGAAGAGGAGGGACATGCTGTCCTGGGTGTCAGAGGTTGCTGTGTAGACAGGGAGGCAGCTTGGCTTCAACAGTCCCCAAATACGGATCACCACCATCAGCTCCCTGAACATGCCCAAGGACGCCCCGTCTCGCAGAAAGCTGTGTCCTGGCCGCACAGGGGAGCCCTGCGGAGGGGAAAACCAGCTGAGATTGGGACTCGCACGCAGCCTGCTGGAACCACTGCTCCATTTTCAGACAACCCCTTTCTTGAAGCACTACGCAGCCTGCAGCACTCGCTGCCAGAGGACGCTGCGGAGGTCAGAGGCATACAGAGGTTCAGAAAAAGCTCAGACAAGTCATGCAGCTACTGAGTCTGCTTCTCTGAATGCAGCTGCCAGTCGCTACGTCACTGACTCCCAGATGGGCACAGAAAGGACCATTTTGTATTTCTGCTGTTTCTTACGCTCTTCTCCCAAGTGTCTGTTTTGATAGGAACACCGGGGTTGTCTGTAACTTGGCTAAAGCTACCCGAACACTGCACACAGCTATTCTTTTGCTCCTCTGGGTCTGTCCTCAGCACCTCAGGCCCTCACCTGGTTAGGAAGACTGGCCAGCAGATAGAGCACAAAGTCTCCCACCCACTGGATGAGCTGCTGCAGGGACTGCAACGTGGTCATCTCCAGGACAAATTCCTCTGTCTTCAGGTTAATCATCACCTTGTCAATGTCTGAAACAGAAGCAAGACATCTCCTGGCTCAGGAAGACGACAGATCCAAACTTCACCCCCTGTCCCTGCGGTGCCAAGAGAGGTAACCCTTCTCTTCTTCAAACCCAGGGAGTTACTATGAGACCACAACTCTATAGTGAACCTCAAAGGGGAATGATCTGATACAAAACAGTCAGAACGCAGTGCCTGATGTATGAGCAATCACTACCTATATCTGTGATCTTGGAGCAGATCTCGGTGAGTCGGTCCCCGGGACTCTTGTCCGGGGTGTTCAGGAAGTGTGGGCGCAGCAGCGATTTCAGAGTGCAGCTAATGGCGATCAGGAACAGCTTCGCATGGTAGTCACACACACGGGCTATTGTGCTGGAGGAGAGCTTGCAGAGAGATGCCTTCATGGCAACAATGCGCGTGGAGAGGACCTGATTGACAGAGACACACCAGGAAAACCACAGAAGTAAAGGCAGAATTAGAATAAGCTCATTAAAGCAAGCTGCTTTATTCTTTACTCTCCGTTTCTGCCACATGAATGACAGGAATAGCAGATACTGCTCTGTGCATGTGAATGCTGTTCTGTGCACGTACAAACAGTGCTACTGTTCCCAGAATCTCTGCCAAAAATAGACTTTACCATTTCACAAGAAGCTTCCAACAGGTAGAGACCCATTAATGTTAGTGAAAATGAACACTGCTTAAACAGAGGTTCTTCACGCCTCAAGTACCGCTGGAGTAGAGTATTCAGAGACAGCACAGCCAGGCAGTTAGAGCCGTCCGTCTTCTGAGCGCCAGCAATTACTACTCCCTCCTCCCAGTCACCGAGAGCCCTCCACGTGCCCACCCTCTGCAGTACGCCCGGGAGCTCCCACTGACCTGCTGCAGGGCCGCGTTCTGGCGCATATACTCTTCATGCAGCTTCTCCACCAGGTTCTGGACCATGTTGGGTTGGACGTGGAGAAGGATGTCCCACCAGTCGTAGCCAGTCACCATGCAATACTCCAACAGGAACAGCAAGTGACGGAGGGACATGTTCATGTCCAGCACGTGGCCCATGGAGGGGGAGATGCGAAGCATGCTCAGCTGAAGGGAGGAGGCAACAGAAAATCATATCAAGAACCAGATTGAAAACATTCCACAAAGCTGTGACACAGCACAGGACCAACTGCACCTCATTCCTGACCCAAAGATGCAATTCCTGCAGTAACAGGATACATCCCTTCTTGTTTAACATGGATCTCACAGCTGGAAGTAACATTCCCAGCGTTTTTCTGAGTAATCCATCGCCTCTTAGAGAGACAAAGAGCCTGGATGAGAAGAACTAACACACTCCCTCCACAACAGAGCGCAATACCTTCCCATGACTATCAATGCCAGCCAAGGCCAGAGATGTCCAGGAGAGCTGCATGGCTTTGAAGTGAACCAGGGGACCAGCAGTTCGCTGCCTTTTGATAGTCTGTTCGTCCACTGAGCGCTGGGAGGAAGAGCCATAGAAGACGGCCATCATTTGCAAGGACAGGCGATGCACGATGTGGACGCTGCCATCGTGAAAAGCCAAAGCCAGACCTGGGGAGCGAAGACAACCGAGGCTGAGCAAGCAACTCCTCCCGGTACAACCCAGACCTCGCCCAGAGGAGCTGCCGCCACTGAAAGCCCACATAGCAACAACACAGCACCCAAAAGGCTGCGGGCTTGCAGACACAACTGTATCTTGAGGCCACATCAGCATTTCAGAGATACGCATCTTTCCAAGGAAATGAAATGGGATGGCTAGGAAGATACCAAGGTTTTCCTATCAGCATTTCGCATGGTTTGTTCTGAATTCTTCCTTCAGCTACACTTTAGAAGATGAAGAAGGTAAAGTTTCAGGCAAAAGCTACATATTTAGGAGAAAGACAACAGAAACTCCTTACCCAATCCAGGGAAGAATTTGGTGTCATTCGCTACCTTCAGATCAGTATTGGTCAAGGAGATTGGCAACTTGGGCAGAGCCACAGCCGAAACCCGATCCAAGTCATTGGTGGCAGAAAGAATCCGCCATTTCAGTATCATGGGTTGCTTGTCTCCAACTTTGAAAAGTAAGTAAATAAGTGAGACATCGGAAAACACACTCCCTGCCGATTTCTGCCCCCTCCCCTCCACCAAGTGGGATTACAGATCAAGCACTGAGTATTTGTTCATTCTACCAGGCCAGTATATTTCCCTCACATTTCCCTATTTTTTTCCAATCTCAGTAATTGTACAAACAATTACTTGTTTTGCTAAGTCTCTTATGATGGAAGGTTCTGCTGGTGGTGATTAAAAAAATCCTCATGTACAATAATCCTTTATATTCCACTGGAACAAACTGCATAGATTTGATTTTGTTGTATCTGAAATCAGGTGGAAAAAACACGCAGACTGGATAGCCTCATGAAACTAGCTTTGCTGTACGATCTTTTTACTTTAGAAGGCTCGGCTCGCTCGGTTCGCAGCGGGAAGAGCAGTTGCACAGCATAACACAGAAAATGTCTTCTATTGAGTGAAAGTAACAATCAAACCACTTCCTGGAAACCAACAATTTGTTGCCTAAGACGCAAACAGATGGAATAGAGCATGCGACTGAGAACACCTGAAAAATAAATACAGGATTCTGGATAATCCCATATATGCGATAATGGATCTGAGAACCTGTCTTGCATTTTCACTTAGACCTTGCTCCTATTTTTAAGAGTATCCAGTGCCGAAACTCACCTACAGGGGAGATTTGCTGAAAGATATTATTGACTGGCAAGCCCTCCTTCCGCAGAGACCAGCATTCCACGATGCTGCTGTTTTGGTTGGAAGCACAAAGCAACACCTGCAAAACAGAAACCCATATTGCAACCACACGCACAAACTTTACAGTAGGGAAAGACACTACCCCGTTGCATTTTCCGCCCCTCCCTCTCTCCTCCATTTTGAGGATCCTTCTTCCAATTAGTTTATATTCCACCAGCAAAAAGCCGAGGATTGTATCAGCAATACGTAACGGTGAAGTCCCTAGTTGCAGCTAGAAGGAAAGAGAGGCAGAACTCTGCCATGCGCTATCACAGCCTGTGCCTCTCCACATTACAAGCAATCTCATCTCTCACAAGCCTGTGACCTGCTCGTGTCACTCACAGACATCGTAAACGACATGTAAAGGAAAGGGCAGGAACTGGACTGGCTTTGAAGCCAGAGCAGACACTGTGTTCTCCAATAAGGCACTCCGTCCTAACCAGAGGAGAGAGAAGGGAGGTTAGGCTTCATTGAATCACTTAGCTTTCCAGAATCATATTATCAATGCCCCGACAAATAGAGTTAAGGTGCTAAATTAAGTCACACAGACCAAGAGCTCTAAGTGTTCTGGAGAGGAGCTGCTTTGAAGCTGAGACCTAAAGATGAAAGACTTCACATCCCAGAACCTCCCGGACAGCCCAGCAGATCTCCCCTAACAACCAGTGCCAGATCCAGAAAATAAACAAAGCAACATGTAATCAGGCTAACGAAGGACAGGGCTTTTCCACGAACTAGAGGGCTCAGCCATTACACCCCCAGACCTTTTAAGTGCAGCCTGCGTGACAGCGGAGCTGAACTAGCAGCACTTCCAGAAACAGCAGCTAGAAACGCAAAGGGCATTGCAGGACACGATCATTCACCTCCAGAACCATGCAGGGAAGACAAAGGTGGAGCAAACAGCTCTTTCCTTACTATTCATTTAACTCCTACTTGCTTTAACAGCGTCTGCTCACCTGTTCTGACATGTCCCGAGCAAGGAATTTCAGGTGAGTGATTGCTGGGTATTTGTCTTTGCGGGCAGGGTCCGTGGTGCAGCGCATGAAGAGGGAAGGCAGGATTTCGGTGTCTATTTTGCATTTCTCATTCACCACACTGACGCAAACTTTGTAGAACTGGACAGGGGAAGTGCTGCTGCCATCGGATGTGGCCACCACGATGTTCCCCCCACCAGTGAAGGCAACATCTGCCAAGGCAACGCGACAGCGGAGGCGGCACAGGCTCTCTGTGGACGTCAGCACCTGCCCGTTGGGCTTGAGGAGAGAGACTGTCACCAGCCCACTGATGGTCACAGCAATCCAGCCCTCCATGGGCTTCCCACCAAACAGCGTCAGCGACGGCGAGAACTTGACCCTGGAAAACTTCTCACCAAAGTTCGATGCTCCAGACTGTGAACAAAGGTCAACAACACAAAGACATTTGCACCCGATATCCTCAGTGCACTCACAACTGCGGAGCTCTCCTCGTTAAGTCACTGCAGCGCAGTCTGCAGAGCTGAACAGTCAGATGAGGGTACCGAGCTCACACACCCAACTCTGCTACATGACCCTGGAGAGGTCCCTTCGCCCCCACGCCAGAGGAGTTCCAGCCGCACAGGCGGCAGCATGAACACGCCAGCCCCTTGGCAAAGCTCTCCGAGCACCCCAGACACAGAGCCCCCACCTCACTCACGTGGGCTGAACCTGGAAGACCGACCCTCCCTCCCCCTTTCTGGGGCCAAATCCAGCTCCGACACCATCCCACTGCACAACCCTTTACGTCTCTGTGCCTCGGCTTCTCCAGTACTAAAGAGAGGGAAAGGCTTCTCTCTGTGGGACACCCTAAGAGTTAATGTTTAAAAAAACATAAGTAGGTGACTTCTTGGCAGACTTGCTCTTTTTGAGTCTGACAGAATTAGACACTTTTCTAAACAAGCAGCTTATCTCCATACACATACAGCTGCCGTTTCCAAATCCCTGGATCAAACCTCGGGACCTCAAATGCGTTTCTTCTGAAATACTACTGTTAGGCAAAGAAATGTTTTTATCTCCATTTTACAGCCAAGGAAGCTGAAGCACCAGACTAAGGAAGACATGTTTAAAGCACCAAGAGAAACAAGGCATCCAACCCCTGCTGAAATTCAGCAGGAACTAGGAACCTTGACTTTTCTTTTTGACTGGAAAAATTCCCCTACTCGACTTGCCCAGGGCCACAGAGGAAGCCCAGAGCAGAGAAAAACACAGACAGTGGTTTCCCAAGTCCTTTGCTAAGCACCCGGTCCAGCCTTCCTGACCGGATCCCCTGCAGAGCTGGGACAAACCTTTTCCACGTGCAGAGCCAGCTTCACGCCATTGTGCAGCCAGGACAGGGCCACAACGGGGTCCCCTTCCACCATACTGCCCACGGTGTTCTCCCAGCTGTTGGCCAAGTGATCGGTCATACTCCAGCACTTGATGTGGCCATCTGCATCTGCCGAGAGCAGCCTGGAGCCTATGACAAGGACACCTCATAAGAACCAGGGGGTACAGCCAAAAAAATCAACCAAGAAATCAAACCAGTGCAGTTTGAATGGAGACAACAAATTCATGGCTGTGAAGCGACGGACAAACTCCCTCTCCATGACAAACTGTACACCATCGTTTTAGGAAACGCGTGCACATGAACGGCAGGACAGAGGGCTAATGAGAAGGGATCCAAGCTCACCTGACTGATCCCACTCCAAACACGTGATGACTTCAGTATGGCCAGAGTTAACGGAATACACATCCCATGGATGCTCAGTGTCGATGATATGGACCATATGGGTGAGATCTGCACGAAAAGAGAAGCGAATCACTGTCCCTGGCTACCAGCTACCCAGCTGGCATTTCTAAACCCCCAGAGTCTCAGCTGAGGCAGGGGAAGACAAAAAATATTTTCCACCAAGCAGTTTTGGGAAGGGTAACAACTGCGCTTGGCAGCTCAGGCGAGGTACCAGATACCAGCGCAAAGCTTGCCCTGCTTTAGCAGAGCGAGAACCAGTCCCCAGCAAACAAAACACCAAATAAATCTACGTAATGGAAGGAAAGAGTGAACACAAGCTTCCTGTGTTGATTAGCGCAGGGGAGAGATTTTAGGGTCAAAGCAGAGCACAGGCCGTCTGCCCCAGGGGTGTTCCTGATGGCAGGATTTGCCTAAACACATTGGGAGCTGCCAGATGTTACCCAACCTTCCACAAGCATGCTGTACCTTTTTCCTCCTCATTTTTGAGGTCTGTGGTGAAAGCGATGAGGTTCCGGCAGGACCACGCACACACTAAGGGAATGGAAGGGCAGTGGTTGCTTTTTGGCTTTTTCTCCCACTCGCAGACATAGGCCAAGTCCATCGCGTTGCGGGCCGAGCCCTGGGAACCCCCAGAGAGGGAAAGGGCGCTCACTCCTCCCTGGAAGCAAGAAAAGCCAATTCCACGTGTCACAGGCCGCAGGCAGAGCCCCGGTGACACCGTCTCCCCCACCGGGACCCGCCCAGGCCCCGCCGCGCCGCCCCCCCGCCACCCCGGGGGGGGGAAAAGGCAGCAGCCCCCAGCTCCCGAGGGGCAAACGGGGACCCCAGCCCACGGGGAGGGATGTGAGGGGGGGGCGCACAACCCCCAGGACGCGGGCAGGGACAAACCCCGCACCGGGAGAGGCCCCGGCGCCCCCCGCGGCCTGCGCCTCACGGCGGCGGGAGCGGGGCCTGCCGCAGGGGCGAGGCGGGGGAGGCCCCGCCGGCCCGCGGGGGGAGGGGGGGGGGCAGAGGGGGACTGCCCACCGGGGTACCGACCCC
>RSEF01000028.1:2858764-2876208 GCA_003993805.1 Himantopus leucocephalus
GGCTGGCCGTGGGGGTTAGAGCAGTGAGTCTAAGCAGGAGCCTCCCCGCATGCCGTGCCTGGGCATCGGCTATAAACACGGCTCTTATCGCTCTGAGAGCGCGAACGTCGTCTGCACAGTATGCAGTTAATTTCAGCAGTTAGAAGAGGCCTCGCTTAGAAGCAGAGTCACTGACCAAAATTGGTCCTGTTTTACCTCAAACCGGGACAGGGGGGAAAGGGGCATTTTTGGGTCAGGAGGAGGCTCCCCGGGGGGAACGGCTGCCGCGTCCTCCTGCACCGGCCGGCAGCGAGGGCAGGCTCGCTTCCCTTCTGATCTTGCGCCTGTTGTAGCCCTGCGGGCGGTGGCACGGGATCAGAGGGGTCCGGTGGGATGTCAGCACGTTGCCCCACGCTGCCGCGCTGCATGGCCGGGCCATGTTCACTCCCGTTTGGGGTCGGGATTGTCTCCAACTTCGCCCCAAAAAGCACGACGGCAGCCCGGGAGGTTGGGGCGATGCCGGCGTATCCACGCTGCCACCCCAGAGCTGGGCTCGGCGCTGGGGTCTGTGTCGCGGGGCGGTGGGGGTGAGCCCCCCCAGGGCACCATGGCGGGTGCCGCGGCTCACTGGGGCTCACACAGCAGGCGTTTGCCGTCAGGCTGCCGCTCCGGAGGGCGATACTCGCGGGGGGAGCCGGGCTTTGACGAGCCTCCAGAGCACGAGCAGCTCAACCAACCCCTGCCAAAAATCCGGCGCTGCCACGTGCCGCCGCAAACTGCTGCGTAATGCCTGGCCGGCGAGCTGCTGCCGGCGGCGTGGGGCTGCCGGGGAAAAACCTCCTTTGATGCCTGCACCCCTGCCGCGGCGGCTGAGCGGGGGGGGCTCTGCTGTGCCCCGCGGAGAACCCCGCTCCTGACCTTTCTGTTTTGTTACCGCTATTACTGCGCCCCACTAATACCGGGAGCCGGAGCTCCGGGCACGTCGCAGCCCACGGGGCCGGAGTTTCCTACCTCTGCCCCTTCGGGAGTTTCCGGGGCTGCCTGCGCTCCCCGGGCGCGTGCACCCCGTCACCCCGGCACCGCGGCTGCGGGGATGTGTTCCCCGGTGCTGCCGGTACTCCCTCTGGCTGCAGCAGCCACTGGGCTCCCTCTGGGGTGCCCTGTTGTGGGGGGTCCCCTTTTTTGGGGGTCCCCCCCATCTCTGCTCCTGTTCGCAGGAAGCGTTGGAGGCATTAAGAAGCCGATGCAGTACTGGGGGGGGCTGACCGGTNGGGGGGGGGGGGGGGGTGAAAACCTCAGCCCTTATCTTGTGCTGAGCAGCGCTCCCCGGCGATACGGCGTTTCAAAGTGCAACGGTTGCGGGGAAAGAAAAAAAAATAATAAATAAACCGAAAGCAACTCTGCAACCTCGGCGGGCGGCACGCCGGGCTCGGCGGAGGCAAAACTGGACCCCCCCCCTCCCCGCTGCCAGGCTCGGGCACCAGCCGTGGCAGCGCACGTGGTGGCTCCCGGGAAGATGAAGTCGGGATTTTCCTGGAGGAACCGCGGGAGGGTCTGGAGGGGCTGAGGAAAAGCTCATTTCTTCTCCGAAGCTCTGCGCAGAAACGCCGGGCTCCGGTTAAGGCGTGGGGGATCCCCTCTGCCCCCCCCGGGCAGCAGAGCCACCAGCGCGGGGCCCTGAACCTCTTTCTCCTGTGGATTATTTTTATTTAAAAAGCCCAAAGCTGGCCCGGGGGGGAGCGGGGCCGGGAGCGGGGGCCTTGCGGCCTCTTAATGAGGGCGGGAGGGTCCATTTACTTTCTTTAAAATATTGATTAGCGCTTTATTGCATTAGCCAGCCGAGCGGATGAGCCGCCCCCAGGGAGGGCGAGGGGGCCCCTGCGCAGGGAAAGGGGCACCCGAGCGTCGTCGCCTGGCCGGGGGCTGCCGTCCCCCCACCCCAAAGGCGGTTTTGCTCCGGCCGGTGCGGCGGCGTGGCGGGGGGCACAGATAAAGGGCAGCGCCCTGGGGCCCCCGCTTGGGTGCTTCTGCGCCGGGAGGAGGCGATTGCGGCATCTGGCCGGGCTGGCAGCAGATAACGGGGGCGAGGAGGGGACCGGAGCGGGAAGGGGTGTCCGGGGGCTGCGGTGCAGTGGACCCCTCCCAGGAGAAGGGCAGCATCCTCCCCCCGCCACGACCCCGGCGCAGCCATCGCCCGTCTCGCCCCGTGCCGCCGTCCTGCTCGCTGAAGGGTGTTCCTGGCCGGGGATCCAGCCCGGTAATCGGCTCTCGGCGCTCAGGGAGCCTTCCCGGAGTTGTAATCCCACCGGATCCCCGGCCGGGGGTCAGGGACTTCTTGGCAAGAGCAGCTTAGCCGCCGAGTGCCTCCCCCAGCGTGACGCCTGGGCGCCCGCGCAGCCGGCTCAGCCCGCGGTGCTGGTCCCGGCACCGCGTGAAGCCGTTTGTCCCAACAAGACCTGGGTTAATTAACAAGGTGGGGGACGGGGGACACGCTCCTTCTGCCTGGCTCGTTGTGTTTAATACTGGGGGGACCGTCCCTCCGGCACCTCTCGAGCCGGGCTGGCTCCCCCCAGCCCGGGCATCGCCGCTGGGGTCCCCCTGAGACCCTGGCGCCCCCCGAGCCCTGGCCCCCTCCGAGCTGATTCGAGGGCTACAGAGGAGGCGGCCACCTCCCAGCCCAGCACAGCTGAACTAACAGGAATGAGGGTTTATTTAAAAGAAGGGAAAAANGGAAAAAAAAAAAAAAAGAGCAGAGACGAGAGCAAGTCCTTTGTCAGCAAAGCAAACAGCCGCCCGGCAGCACAGCAGTTGGGCAAGGGCGCCGCGTTGCTCCATTGCCCTATTTCTGGCCCAAACCGCCGGAGAAATGGCAGCCGGTCCTGGGGCCCGGCCGGACGTGCCGCAATCGGGGGGCGGGCGGCGGTTTGGGGACGGGGGGAGCCCCCCCGCTCTCCCCTGGGCACGACCCTGACACTGCCGCTGCCCGCGCTGCCTGTGCGGCCGCTCACCGGGCTCCGAGCCCGCCGGGGCAGCCGGGTTGGAGGCTCGGGGCACAGCTCGGCTCCTGACCCGCTCCGTGACCCTTCCAGTCGGTCACTCCGTCTGCCCGTGCCTGCGTCCCCGCTCCGGACAGAGCTGGCGATAACCCACCCTGTGCCGCGGCTCTCCTCCCCGGGCAGGCGCAGGCGCCCCGGTCCCCGCTCCCCACGCGTACCGCAGGGAGGGGGTGGCCCTGTCACCAGTGACGGTGGTCCTTCGGGAAAGGGCTTCCCTGTCCCCCACAGCAGCCAGCTCAGGGGTCTCGCCCTGGTGCAGCCGGGAGCACCCATGCGAGTGCCGGCCCTAAATCCCTTCGGCAAAGGGCTGAGCCTCCCGCCTCAGTTTCCCCTCCTGCCCGAGCACCCTCTGCCCGCGGCCACCATGGAGCCCCCGGCTCAGGCAGCAGCGCCCGCTTTCGGAGACGCAAACGCCTGCAATGTGGCACCCCGCGCTGCCCCCGGCACCGCGGTGGGATGGGGTCGGGCAGCAGCTTTTGCCGGAGCTGGCATCGCTCCGGTGCTGCGTCAGTGCCGGCAGCGCGAGGAAGCAGTGAGGTTTTGGCGCTGCCGGAGCAGCTCTGCGGTGACGGTTCCAGGGCTGACGGCACGCAGCTGGCTGCCTGTCAAAACCATCTGCGGCTCTTGGACCTCTTCCAGCTCCCGCAGGCAGGGACGGGGCGCGTGGGACACCCCCCCCGCCCATCCCCCCACGGGACCCCCACCGCGGCGGCACCGCGGCAGGGTGGGCAGAGCGTCTGTCCCGCGGACGGACGGACGGACGTGCGGTGGGACTCAGACGCAGACCAATGTGATCGTGCTGAGGCCGTTTTATTAAAATACTTAAACCATTATATACTTCACTACAACGTGGATTAGCTCCGTGGTCTGCGCTCGTTGGCTTCTAAACTTTATACACACAACTATTATTGCTTAAACACAGCTATAACTTATTATCTACACTTTGTTACTGCTTATGCCAAGTCAGTCTTTTAACAATACACATTCAGCATCTGTTGAGCCGTAGCAGCTGTTTCGGTATCAGCGTGTGATTTTTCCTCCTTCACGCTGGCCTTCAGGCTGTACTGTCTTGTTCCGTATTTCGGTATCTCTTCTGTTACACAAAGTTCATCAGCTCATCAGTTCAATGTGTCCATTGTTTTCCAAAAAGCTTCCCACACGGACGGATGGACGGAGGTGCGGGACCTCGCATTTCAGGAACAGATTTGCAATTAGCCAAATCCCCGGCCGGGCGGTGGAAGCCCCGGGTGACTCATCTGCTCTGGCTTACAGCGATCCCCTTTCTAAGACGATCATTTACATATGGTGGAATTTAAACCCCAGCTCGGCTGCAAGGGCTAACGCGGCCGCCGCTCCTGCCTGTGCCGCTGCCCCCGCACCGGGGTCGGGTCCTCGCCCGGGGGTCTCGACCTGCCCACCCTGTCGGGTGTCACCCCGGGGGGGGCTGGGGGCACGTGGGGAGGGACAGCCCGAGGTGGGGGCTCGCCGGGTGCCCCCAGGACTTGCACTGCTTTTCCGTTGGGAAGAGCTTCGCTGCTCCGGCCGTTGTTCCCCGGGGTCGGTGCAGGGAGCGGCGCCAGCGGCGTGCGCGCCAGGCCCTGGGTGTTGCTCCCGGGGACGAGCTTTCTCAACACTGCCTGGCTCCACTGAATTAATATTTGCACAAGGTCCGGTGCGATAGCAAGCATGTGTCAAGGGCATGCACCGGCACGCATGCGGCGAGGGCCGGGGGAGCTGCCACGCCGCTGCCGGGCTGACTCCCATCCGCCTGCCCTGGTCGGCGGCTCTCGGCTTGGGGGGGGCAGCAGCTCCCCCGTCCCCCCGACCGCTCGGCGGTGACCTCTCGGCAGCCCGTGTCACGCATCGGCGTTCAGACGCTGAACCGGTTTTTATTTTGGCCGGAGCGCGGCACGCTGAAGCCCAGCAGGTCCCTCTGGTTGGAAATGCCGTTGCAGCAGGATTCGCTTCCTCCTCTGCGGGAAGGGGAAAAACAGCAATGGCGCAGCCGTCCTGGGAGCCGGCTTCGGTCCGGACCCCTCAGCTCGCTGCGCCGGGACGGCTCCGGCACATGGAGGTGGATCCACACAGAACATCCCGGCGGCTGCCGGCTGGCCGGGCAGGAGCGGCCCCGCGGCGTGGCGGGGAGGGCGGCCGACGGTGCACGGACAATGGGGGGTCAGGGAGGTTAAATGGCGACTAATTCGCCCATTCAACGTCCCCCTCCGCGGCGCGGTGACACCCGCCGTGTCGGCGCTGACACTGGCCCGTGTCCCCCCGGGTCGCCCATACGGCTGCTCCCGCCAGCCTGGCTGGGGAGGTGGCGGGGCCGGGAACGGGGTCCACGTGGGACCCCCATCTGCTGGGGGGCTCGGTTTGGGACGGGGCACTGCCTGCGGTGCCGTGGGCTCCTGCTCGTCCCCGTCCTCTTCCTCACATCTCAGGGGTGTCTCCCGCGGGACCACGGCCAGGATGCAGCCGCAGCATCACTGGGGGGTGTGCGGGTGCGGGGGGAAGGCCGGGCGGTCTCGGGGCCCCCAGCCCTTTGGGGCGATGGATGGGGATCGGGAACGGGCTTGTCACTTTGCCGCAGGAGCGCCGATGGATCTGCCGCCCGCCCGGTCCCCATCCCGAGGTGGGGGCACTGGCGGGGAGAGGCACCTGCGGCGGGGCCAAACCATGGAGGGGACAATGCTGGGAACCGGCGGGAACAATAGTGCCGACGGGAAGCGTGGCGGCGAGGGCCCCGTGCTCCCCGGCCCCCTCCCCGGCTGCCCCCGCGGAAGCCGCCCCCCGCCCCGGGCGGCCCCGGCCACGCTCAGGCCGCAGGAATCCCGCCGGGCCGGTCAGTGGACTCGGCCGCCGGCGGCAGCAGCCAGCCCCGTCCCGTCCTGCGCGGGCGAGGTTCCCAGCAGCACCGTCCCGCCGCCGGCCGGCCGCAGAGCGAGGCGGTGGGGGGCCGCTCCGAGGGATTTTGGGGAAGGGGCGCATCCCCCTGTCCCGCCGGCCGCCCCGTCCCAAGGAGGGGCTGTGCTCTGGGGGGGCTCGCAGGGGATTAGTGATGGGGACGGCGGGAGGTGACCCGTCCCTAAGCCGAGCGCTTTATCTGCGGCGGGATCTGTGCCGGGGCCGGACTCTCCCTTTGCCCTTCGCTGGGAGGGATCGGCCCCGGCAAACCCGATACCGCCGTGCCGGGGGGGGGCTGTGCCGGCGCTGCCCCCCGCTCCCCGCCACGGCCCTGCGCGGGGAAGGGGCTGCGCAGCCCCGGGCACCCCCAGCCCTGACTCAGCCACCATCTTACAGGAAACCACCTCACCACCATCACCCGAAACGCTGTGTTTCGGGGCCCATCGCCAGCCCTGCACTCTAGTTTTTACAAATTACTTTCTTTTTCTGAAGAAGTGCCCCCACCGGCCCCGACTGCGGGTCCTGGCGTGCGATCGGCATGGGGCAGGTGCTTCGGCGCGCCGGGGGGGGCTGCGTGCGCCGGCCAGGAGCAGGACAGGAAACACCGCCCGCGTGTTTATTCTTCGTTAAATAACTCGTTAGCGTGCTATCCCCGTCGCCCCTCGGCTGTCAGCGGGACAAAGGGACGCGTCTCCGGGGGCCGCTTGGAGGAAGGAAGGAAGAAAAGAAAGAGGGAGAGAGGGACCCCCCCGCCATCGCACCGCCGGGGCTGGAATCCATCGGCGAGGACGTTTGCCCTGTACCTGCCGCGGGCACCTCACCGGGGTGGGCTCTCCCCTGCAGCCGCCTTTGTTGTGTTTTTTCCCTAAATACATCAATCCAGGCCCCTGCGAGGTGGTCGGCCACGCTGGAGGGGTCCCCAGCCCCCCCCGCCGTCCCTGCTGCTGTGGCCCTTGGGGGGTCTCTCCCCGCTCCGGCTCACGGCGCGCACGTCCCAAACCGGTTTCGAGGAGAAGGGAGGAAAGCCAGGAGAGTCGAGACTTCCTGGCGATGGAAAAGAAACTTGAAAATTATTCCCTGAGGCTCAAAAACCCGGAACCGAGCCGGGGGCGGGGGGGTAACTCGGACACGGGACGCTGGCTCAGGACATGGGGACACCGGTTGCTCTGCCGCCCCGGCCCCACGCACCCCCGCGCGCTGGCTGGGGGTCCCTGGCACTCCTGGTGGGGCGGGCACGGGGGCTCCTGCCGATGGGCAGAGTTGCCCGGCTCCGGCATAAGCCCTGGAATCGCCGGGGCTGCGCTCCCACAGCCTCATTAAATGGCGCGTCCCCTCCCTGCTTTAATTGCCCTCCTTGCTCGGGGAGGGGAGCGGTGGGCTGCTGCGAGGGGGGGGTTATCTCGGTCCTTCCCGGCGGACCCCCGGCACGCACCGCTCCCGTGCCGAGGGCTCTCTCCTGCATTCCTGGCATTGCCGAGGGGCCGCCTCCCCGCCAGCCCTTTGAAAGCCAACGGGTTGGGATTTTCCCGTAATCTGGTTTGAAACATTAATCCGGTCATCCACACCAAACGCCGGGCCAGCATCCTGCCGGGGCGCTGGGGTGCGGGGTCAGTGCCGCCCGCCCGCCGCCTTCCTAATTCCTCCTCCACTTAATTATATATCTGCTGGCAACGGCCATCTGGCACCTCGTCCTCAGCCGGCCGCAAGGACGGAGGGATGGGGCCGATGGGGGTTGCACCGGCAGCGAGGCGGGTCGGGCGCCGCGGCACAGAGCCAGCCGTGCCCGTGGTGCCGGGGCGGGCGGCGGTGCCGGGCGTTTGCCCTGTGCTGGGTGAGCACTGGGTGCGCGGGGCCAGACCCCTGGGGACGGGGGGGTCCTGGGGGGTGTCTCCTGTCCCCCTGGCCAGGCGGGGGGCGGCTGTGCCGCGGCATCCCTTGGCACCGCACTCTCGCCGTGGGGACCCGTCAGCGGGGCAGCATGGCCAGGCGGCCTCCCCACAGTAAGAGGATATTCTCAGGGCAGCTGCGTTACAGATTAAGTCGTTTTCCACCTCCCCGCGGCCTCCCTAATTACGAAATGTAAATCTATTGAGTCAGCAGCGGCAGGGCGGCCTCTCCCCGCGGCTTGCTGCCCGGCGGCCGGCGTTACCTTTGCACCGAGCCTCGCCGCCTCCACCCGCGCTTCCCCGACGAGGAACCGCGCTTCGTGCTGAGCAGAAGCGGTGCTGGAGCACGGCGGGCAGGGCATCGGCGTCAGCCGGGGATCGGCACCTGCTGATTTCGGTCCGGTGGTGCCAGCGGCAGCCAGTCCGTGCCGAGCCCAGCTGCGTGCTCGGTTTCGCACGCTGCTGAAACGAGAACATGTTTCTGTTCCTCAATTTTTATTTTGAGACGCAATATCTAAGCTTTCCTATGATGCCCACGCAGCCTTTTGGGGTTTGCGGGGTGCACGGCTCCTCTGCCGCGTCCTCACCAGCGTGGGAGCGCTGCCGGCTGCCGGTGAGGCGTCCCGGCAAACGTGGGATGCCGTCAATGCAAGGAAATCCTGCGAGGGGCTGCTGGAAGTCGCTCGTCTCTGCCCCTTTCCATGTCTCTGCCTGTGCCCGGGGGGATGGGGGCAGCTCGGCGGATGCCGCTCGGTCACGCGGCACCCACCGCGGTGCAGGCAGCGTACGTCCCGGCCACGGCGGGGCATGTCCTCGCCTCGCGGCGCTGCTGACCCAGTTCCCCGGCAAGCTGCCCTCGCACCAGGCGGTTCTACCGGCATCGGCAGAGCCAGTCGAGGGTCCGGGGGGCTCTTGGGGGTGCAGCCGGGAAAGCTCCTGGCAAAGGGGAGCCCTGGGCCGGCTGAGCCCCTCTCCCCGCTCCGGGGCGGCGGTGGCTGGCGAGCGGCAGCCGAGCGCGGCGGAGCTGTCGAAATCCCACCGGTAACCACAAGCAGCGGCTTGCGAAATGTCCTTTGCCTGGCAGCCGTGGCTGGGTGTGCCGGTGGGGACTCGAGGGCGCCGGGCGGGAACGGGGCTCCCTCTGCCCGCCGGCCCCGGTGACCCCCCGTGGCTTTGTCCCGGGTGGGGGGAGAGTGGCCGCGGCCGGTGGAGTTTGGTGTGGGACCACCGGGGCTGGCGGGCGGTGGGGGGTGCGTGGAAGGACGGCACACGGGGCAGCCGCCCGCCCGCTGCCGCTAATCCCCGTGGCCCGGCCGCTGCACGCTTTCCTCAGCTGACGGTTAATTTTCTTTCATCCTCTTAAACGTGTCCGTTCCCCTCGGGACTGAGCCCGGGGGGGGCCACGGCCGGGGGGGCCACGGCAGTAAATGAACCGGCGTGTTTGTCCCTTCCCAAATGCGGCCGCAGCTCCCGCCTGCAGCCGGGGGAGAGCGGCTTTATTTAAGAGCTGGCTTTATAAAAATTGAATGAACTGATGTTTTCATAAACGGCTAATCGATTTTTAGAGCTCTGCGGGTTAATAGGTTGCTCGTGACCCCCTTGCGCTGTGCTGGGATGGCTCCGCGTTCGGTGGCGGCCGGTCGTGCCCGTGCCCTGCCACAATTTGGGACCCCGGGTACGGCACGGGGGCCAAGGCCAACGCCGCTGCCGGCTCTCCCTGGGGACGGTGAAGCACTGCCAGTGCCGGGGCACAGCCCCACGCCGCCGGCACTTCTGCTTTTTCACATTGCCCTTCCTCCCGAGCAGGAGGGCGACGGTTTTCCAGCCCCCCCTCCCCGCCGCTGCGCCACGGCACTTCTCCCTCCCCGGGTTTGTATTTAATCCCCTGGCGGGGCTGAGCCCCGCACGGCCGTCCGGCACACCGCCTGCCGCTCCTGTGCCTGGTGCGCGGGAGCTGCCGCGGCACTGGTGCCGCCCCACAGTGCCGGGGGTCCCACGGCGCTGGGGGTCCCTGCGGTGCTGCGGGTCCCTACGGCCCCGGGGCGCAGCATCTCTGCCGCAGTGCCGGCACCGGGAGGCTGCACCCTCTGCCCCCGCTCCCGCTGCGCAGACAGGGCTGCCGCCCCGTTAACGGGGTTAACGAGGCTCAGGGTGAACCATGGGGGGGCTGTGGGTGGTGGAGCCGCAGGCGGGGAGCTCAGCGCCCTGCAGGATCGTGCCGCCGCGGCAGGCGCCGGGGAAGCCCTTTCTCTGCGTGCGGCTTTCCGAGCCGCTCGAGGAAACGGGGGAGGCTGGATTGGCGCCGGCCCAACATCCCTTGCCCGGTCGGGAGCAGCCTGCACGGCTCAGCCCGAAAAACCGCGGCGGTGCCCGCTGTGCCGTGTCCCAGCCCTGTCCTGCTGGGGGGGGGCGTCACTCCGCTCCCCCCCTGTGCCGCGGTCCCTCGGGGCTCCCCCTGCACACCGGACCCCTGGCCGGGGCGCTGGGCTGGGAGAGGGGCTCTGAGGGGTCCGGCCGGAGGTGACGGTGGCTCCTGCCCCTTCCGCGGGGGATTGCTGGGGCCGGGTGAGGTTTCCAGGGGAACTGGGGGTTTATGGCTTTCCTGCAGCGCCCTGCCCTCTTATCGGCGCGGCCCCATTGATCCCTTTGATCGGCGCCGGCGGGCGAAGAGTTCAACCCCACAGGGTCCGGATCCTCCCTGGGGGGGCCGTGGGAGGAGGGGGCTCGTGCCCCTCGATCACAGCCGGGGCGACGGCCGCCCCCGGTTCCCGGTGTCGCCGGGGTGCCGTGCCGGGCATGCCCGCGGGATGAGTGGGTGTATTGGTGACCCGGTTAATGTGCTGATCTGCCGCCGCGCGGTCGGTGCATGCCTGGTGAGTTACGTGGTAATATTTATAGCCCCTTCCCGGCCGCCGCGGCCGCGGCCCCGCTGGCAGTTGTTCAAAGTTGTCATTGAGGAAAGCGGGTGCCGCTCGGCACCCAGGGGCCAGGGACGGCGGGGACGGGGCGAGGGCTGCGGCGTCCATCGCCACGGTATCTGGGCAGCGCCTGCCCNAACTTTTCTGCCTAAGGATTGCGCCCTGCCCCCCCCCCCCCCCCCCCCCGGGGGGGGGGGGGGGAAGGATTATCCACCAGCCACCGCCCCCAGGGCAGAAACCCTGCTGGGGTTCGGCTGCCAGCGCCTGGGAGAGGCAGAGCCGGCGTGGCGTGCCTGCCTGCGTGCCGGGGCGCTCAGGCCAGCAGATCCTGCTGCCATAAATCAGGCAGGAATGTGCCGGGCTGTCGGGCGCGGGGTGGGGTCCCCGCAAGAGCTGCCCCAGCAGAACCGGGTGCTCGAGGCGCGGCTGTGCCAGAAGCCTTGCCTGGGTCTGCCTGCCCCGGCTCAGAAAGACGTGCGCCGGCAGCGTAGCGCGGTGCGGTGCATCCTGCCGGCTTTGCTCCGGCAGCCGTGGCTCGAGGAGCGCGGTGGCCTGGGGGGGAGATGCTGTTGCAGGAGGAGAGGCTGCCAGCCCCACGGCCGCTGCCCGACGGGCACGAAGCCTCACCAGGGCAGCCCACGCTCGGCACCGGCCTCGCCAGGCGGCACGGTGGCCAGCGGCAGCGACCAGGTCCAGCTCAGCACCCTCCTCGCCACATCACGGCCCTCGTGTGCCGGGCTGTACCCGCAGGGACCCCCTTTGAGCACGCCGTGGCAGGCACATGCTCGCACCACGGCGAACGAGCTCGCACCGTGGCACAGGAGCTCGCACCGTGGCTCACAAGCTCGCACAGCGGCACACAAGCTCACCGGCCCCCGGCGCTGCCTCCCTCCGGCGCTGCAGGTGCGGAGGATGGATCACACCGAAGCGTTGCTCCACTCTGTGCCGAGCACGCGGTGGATGCTAAAAATAACCGGGATCGGCATTCCCGGGAGGAGCCAGGGGCCGATTGCAGCGCTCGCAGCGTGGGAGCCGCTGCGGCCCGCGGGTGAGGCGTGGGGCAGCGCTGCTGTTTCGGCACCGGCGCTTTGGGGCCGAGCTCAGAGCGGGGCAGGCAGGGGATGGCACCGCCGTCCCGGGGATCCTGCCGGGGGCACCGGCGCAGGTCAGCCCCCCGCCGCGGGGACTCTCGGGATCCGGTGGCCCCGTGCAGGGACCCCCCTGTGCCGAAGGGCGAGCGGACGGGCTCAGCCCGGCGGGCAGAAGCCCCAGGGATGCTGCTTTGGGAGCGTCGGGGCTCTCTGGGCGGGGGGGTGGTGGGGGGCACAGATATGGGGTTTTTTTCTGAGTGTTTTTCTCCTCTCCTTGCGCAGCTGTATGAGCTGGACGGTGACCCCAGGAGAAAGGAGTTCCTGGATGACCTCTTCAGCTTCATGCAGAAGCGAGGTGAGCCCCCCCAAACCCCCTCGGCTCTCCCCCTGCCCCGCTCTCCCCCCGCACACCCTCCCCGGGGCCGGGGGCTCATTTCCTCGCCCCTCATTACAGCCCCGAGGTCATCGCTCCGGCCGGGACGATGGTTAATTTTTAACCTCTTTGCACAGCGGGGTCAAACCTGCTGGGCTGGATCCGGCGCCTGCGGCCCCCCCTCGCCCAGCCCGTCGCAGCCGGGACCCGCAGCCCCTTCCCCGCGGGTCCGGCCCCCCCTGGGCACATCGCCCCTGGCTTTGCCCCCCCTCCCTGCATTACTGCAGAGGGCGAAGCCCCCCGCTGCCCTCCCGCTCTGCCCGGGCTGGCAGGGGGTGGGCGCCGGGGGGGGTGGAAAGTGCCGAAAGCGAAGCGTTCTCCTGGTCGAGGGTCTGGTTCCTGCGTGGAAAACAGGGCTGGAAACGCTGACGCATCGCTGCCTTCAGCCTTTTGTCAGGCAGGCGTTGGGGGAAGCACGTGTGCCTGCGCGGGGGGGGGCGGCACTGCCGGAGCTGCGTCCTCCCCGAGCCCACGGGTGCCGGGAGAGCAGAGACCCCCCCGGGAGGGAGGAGACGCTGCAGCCCCTTCCCCGTCGCTGGAGGGGTGACCCCCCCACATCGCGCACGTGCGGCCCCCGGCTCGGCGGGACCCTCGCGGCCGGGAAGCGGCGCCGCCGTTATAAATAACTCCTGTTGCCGAGTGCCGCCAACCTCAGCCTGAGAGACCGCGCTCGGCCCCGTTTCGGGGGCTGTGGCTGAAAACTGCGAGTTTCTGTTTCCTTTGTGCGTGGGGCTGGTGCGAGGGGGAGACAGCAGCGAGGGGGGGTCCCCCCGGGAGGGGAGAAGGGGATGGTGGAAGGAAAGGGAGGAGCAGGAGCGCCCCGGTTCCTGCACTGCCTCGCGGGGGGTCTCGCCGGCTTTTCCCCCACTCTTTGCCTGGGGGTGAGAAAGCAGCAGCCCAGACCCGCTCTCTCCTCCCCCCGCTCCCCAGGGACCCCCGTCAACCGGATCCCCATCATGGCCAAGCAGGTGCTGGACCTGTACATGCTGTACACGCTGGTGACAGAGAAGGGCGGTCTGGTGGAGGTGATCAACAAGAAGCTGTGGCGAGAGATCACCAAAGGGCTGAACCTGCCCACCTCCATCACCAGCGCTGCCTTCACCCTGCGCACCCAGTGAGCGGCGGGGGCTCGGCGCGGGGCGGTGGGCTGGGGAGGAGGAGGGGGCAGCTCCGGTGGGGGGGTGCTGCCTGCGCTCCCTCTGCCCTGTGCGGGATGCCGGGGGGGACCCCGGTCCGGGGATGGTGGAGAGGGAAGGGGTGGCACGGAGGGAGGAGGCAGCGGCACACGGGCAGGGGGTCCCTGGCCACCACGTCACCACGGCCGTCCCCGTCCCTTTCCGCCGGCAGGTACATGAAGTACCTGTACCCCTACGAATGTGAGAAGCGAGGGCTGAGCAACCCCAACGAGCTGCAGGCGGCCATCGACAGCAACCGGCGGGAGGGCCGCCGGCAGGGCTTCGGCAGCTCCCTCTTCACCTACTCATCCAGCGGCACCCACGGCCTCCTCTCCTCCCCCAAGCTGCCGGTGCCGGCGCTGGGGCTGGCCTCCGCCACCAACGACGGCTCCATCGCTCCCATCCAGAAGATCAAGAAAGGTAACGGCCGCCGCGGGCTGAGCGCCCTCCCGGCACCGGGGACGCAGCCCCGAAAGGGGCAGAGCTGGGCGCCGCGGGGTGGGGGGGTCACACTCCTGTCCCCTCCCCCGGCTCTGGGCGCCGTGGCTCGTTTCGGGGATCCCCGACTCCAGTTGCCGGCTCTGGCCCTTGGAGGAGCAGGAGGTGCCGGGCAGCCCCCGGTGCAGCCACGAGGCACGGAGGGGCTGGGGACACCCCGGGGTGGTGGCACCCGTCTGTCCCCGTCCCCCGCGTCCCTGACCGCCCGCTCTGCCCCTGCAGAGGAGTCTCCCATCCCCATCTCCATGCCCAGCCGGCTCCCCGTCTCGCTGGCCAGCCACCCCGTGGTGGCAGCCCAGGCGGCCGCGGTGCAGGTGGCGGCGGCCGCCCAAGTCGCGGCGCTGGAGCAGCTGCGGGAGAAGCTGGAGTCGGGGGAGCCGCCGGAGAAGAAGATAGCGCTGGTGACGGACGAGCAGCAGCGGCTGATGCAGCGGGCGCTGCAGCAGAACCTCCTGGCCACGACGGCCCAGCTGCCCATGAGCATCCGCATCAACAGCCAGGGCACCCGCTCGCCAGGTCAGTGCCGGCCCCGGCCCCCCGCCCCGGCAGAGCCGCCGCGCCGCGGCCCCTGG
The DNA here is from genome assembly GCA_003993805.1 of Himantopus leucocephalus. NCBI lineage: Eukaryota > Metazoa > Chordata > Aves > Charadriiformes > Recurvirostridae > Himantopus > Himantopus leucocephalus. The sequence continues at coordinate 2,873,277 of RSEF01000028.1, forward strand.
TCCCGGCGGGGCACGTAACCCGGCTCTCCCCCGGCAGAGAACCACCAGGACTCCACCACCGGCCTGAGCAGCAGCGGCACCAACAGCATCAGCGTGTCGGTTGAGATCAACGGTATCGTCTACACAGGTGAGGGACGGGCAGCGGCGCAAGGGGCTGCTCGGCCACCGGTCAGGGGCTGCTCGGCCTCCGCCATCGCCGGCAGCCCTGCCGTGCATCCGTTGGCGTTGGCCCCATTTTCANATCGTCTACACAGGTGAGGGACGGGCAGCGGCGCAAGGGGCTGCTCGGCCACCGGTCGGGGGCTGCTCGGCCTCCGCCATCGCCGGCAGCCCCGCCGTGCATCCGTTGGCGTTGGCCCCATTTTCAGCTGCGGGCGCAGTGCGCGCAGGTGGCGATGGCACGGCCGTGCCGCCCCCCGGCTCAGCCCCCACTCTCTCCGCAGGTGTGCTGTTCGCCCAGACCCCCGGCCCTTCCTCCTCCTCTTCCTCCTCCTCCTCCTCACTCCCCTCCTCTGCCAACACCAAAGGCAACGGCGGCAGCGGCGGCAGCCGGAGCAGCGGCAGTGGCGGCGGCAGTGGTGGCGGTGTGGGGAGCGGCAGCAGCGTTCCCCCCGCGGCACCGGCTGGGCTGGCCGTGCCCCCCAGCTCTACCTCCAACAACGCTTCGCCTTAATGTCCCCGGCCCCCGGCCCCTGCCCCTCGCCAGCGCCGGCAGCCCCTCGCCCAGCAGCGGTCGGGGCACAGGGGCCGGGGTCTCACCGGGGTCTCACCGGGGCCCCACCGGGGCCCCACCAGGCTCTGGCTGGGCTCTGGGCAGGGTGTCACCGGGCTCTGGGCAGGGTGTCACCGGGGTCTGTCTCACTGGGGTTTCACCAGGGTCTCACCGGGGTCCTGCTGGGCTCTGGCCGGGGTCTCGCCGGGGTCTGGCTGGGGTCTGGTGGGGGTGTCACCAGGGTCTCACCGGGGTCTCACCGGGCTCTGACCTTGTTCTTGTGTTGTTGGGTTTTCCTTTCGGAGGCAGAAAAGCTTTAGCCCGGGGGTTTTGCCGGAGCCGCCGGCTGTCCCGCTGCGCCGTGCCGGTCCGGGACCGTTTACCTCACTCACATCACACTTTGCACTGTACATTTATTATTATTATTATTATTTAACTCGTGTTACCTCCAGACAGACGCACGGACGCCTGCCGACGCGAGCTTTAGTGAAACCCCCCTGGCACTCAAAAAAAGATTAAAAAAAATTGGAAATTGGGAGATATTTTATTCATTTAGATCCTTTTCCCTCCCCCTTTATTTTGAGAACTACACTCACTATATGGGATTTTAAGAGGTGGTTGTTTGATTGTTTTGTTGTAAATAGCTTCTATTTTATTCTCTAAAAAGAAAAGAAGAGAGAAGAATCGAACTTTTGACATGCAAATGATATATATTAGTGTTCATCAGGGAAACAGGAGCTCGGAAACTGTGTAACCTCTCCTTTCTCCTCTCGTTGCTGTCGGTGTCCGGGTCCTGCTCTGCTCCTGCCCCCGGGAACCCCGCGGGCACCCGGGCTGCACCAGAAAATCTTTATTTTTATTCCTTGCCCCCCCCTACACCCCCACCCCCTATAATACTACTGTGCAAAGCCAATTTGGGCTTATTTTCCTCCAAAAAGGAGGAGCTTGGTGAGAGCAGGAGGCGGGTGATGTATGGGGGGATCCTAGAGAGGACCGGCATAAAACATCTGATTTAGCAATGGGATGCAGGAGCTCATGTCCAGGATGGGGATGCTCGGGGGGTCAGGGGGGCTGCGGGATGCTCCGGAGCGTCCGCAGAGCGTCCTTCGGGACCTCCGGAGCATCCCTCAGCCCTCAGGATTTATTTTAAGCATCGTTATCTCTCCAGCCAGCCAGGTTTCTTTTTTTTTTTTAGATTTTTTTTTTTTGGTGTCCCCCCCCCCTCCATTCCGAAACGTACACCCACATCTGCGTGAAACACAATCGCGACCCGATACCGAAACCCACTCCCCCACCAACTCGGTATCTCAATTCCTCAGGTTTCCACCTCGAGCACAGGGTGGTTTTTGTTTTTTTTTTCCCCTTCCCCGGTGCCTGCGGGGGGGGTGTGTGTGTCTTGTACCGGTGGGACCCCCCCCCTTGTTTTATTTTTGCTTGGGGAAGCGGTGATCTCAGGGGATTCAGGGTTTTTCCAGCCTTTTTTTTTTGTTTCCAGCCTTTCCCCCCTCCCTTCTCCAGAGCTGGAAATGCCCCTTGGTGGCTCTGTGGACCCCATCCCTTGCGGGGGGGGTCCGGGGGGGCTCCGTCCGGCTCCTGCTGCTGTTGGGATCCAGCCCAGCTCCCCGCAAGGAGAAATCCCGGGGGGGGGTTTCTCATGCCCAGGGTGGGCGTTAGATTTTCTTAGTGAGTTTTTGCATTTGTACAGTCACTGTTTTGGGTTGTTTGGGGTTTTTTTTATTATTTTTATCCCCCCCCTTTCCTCTTCCCTCCCCCTCTTTTTTTTNTCCACTTTATTTTTCTTTTTGCATATCGATTTAAAAAAAAAAAAAGCCTAAATCAGTTTCTCTGGGGTTTGGAAAGAAAAAAGGAACGGACACAGCTGCAGACGCATTTACCCAGCGTGCATATCTTAACTCAGGTAAAAAATGAAAAAGAAAAAAAACCACAAAAGACAAAAAAAAGAAAAAGAATAAAAACCACATTCTACCTCTGAGAGCGGCGGCCTCGGGCGCACCCGGGCCCCGGTGAAATATTTCAGTTTTGCAAACATTCAGGTATTGAAACTTTTGATTATTAAAAAAAAAAATAAAATAAAATAAAATAAAAACACTGAAAGTTTACATTTTATAATAACATTATTATACAGATTGTATTTAAACTTCAGAATATTTAAGACAATTGTAACCCTGTAAAGTTGATGAAATATTAAAAAAAAAAAAA
>RSEF01000028.1:2893789-2914482 GCA_003993805.1 Himantopus leucocephalus
AAAAAAAAAAAAAAAAAGACAGGGGGCACCTGGGTGGGAAATGCAGAGAAAGTGAAGCGGGGGGCTCCAAGCCCCGGCGGTGCTGACACAGAAACCCTTTCCTGGTGGAAGACACCGAAATGCACACAAGAGCCACCCGAGGGAGATGGACTCCACAGATACGACACGCTCCTGCGTCACTCCTCTCTACCCACAAGCCCAAACCCTCCTTCCAGCCATGTCCTCGCGTGGGGGCGGCCCGTCCCCATGGCAGCCCCGTGGTACCAGGTCAGCCAGCGGCATCGCAGAGGGGTCGGGCACAGCCAGCTTCACCTCCGCTGCCAGGGAAATGAGGGAAAAATCAGCTGAAATGTCTTGGCTTTAGTGTTTTGGTTCTTTGCTAAACCATCTCATGCAACAGTTCAGCCAGTGAAAAGCCGGTCTCTCCTCTGGGATGGGGCTGATCTTAAATGCAAACGTGTCCCCTTTGAGGGACAAGGCACTGAAAAGCAAACTACATCACCCACAGGGGCAGGGGCCGAAAGCAGAGCTGTACAGAGGCAGAGCTGCTGTCCTCCTCATCCCAAACGTCACTACAGACACCGATGCTACAGATCAGCTCCCAGGAGACGTTACTCGAGACCCTTTGCCTGTGCCAGGAGCTCCCACTTTACGCTGGCCACATACATCTAAGAGAGGCCGAATTCCTGAAGCCCTCGCAGAGGACACCAGCAGCAGAAGGGACAGCACTTCTGGAGCCAACCCTGCTGCTTCCGTGCCCAGCCAAACACACCTCTCCTGGGATGGAAGCTCTAACCTGGACACCGCAGCTTCTACCCACAAACCCACTGACTGAGGAAAGTTCAAAGACAGAAAAAATGGGGCTGAACTGCAGCTTCTGCTTTGGTTATTGCCCAGCTTTGCCCTGGTGTGAGCAGATCTAGTGTTTGGGGGAGGTCTTAAGCTCCTCTTCCCCTAAAGGAGAAGGAAAGTTTACCAGGTTTCTCCTCTGTGGCTCTCCCGAGGATGTCTGAAAATGCTCTCCCTGTTCACATGCAGCTGCGATTCTAACCAGAAATTTGCCACACACACACACGCACACGGTCTGTCACAAATCGGCTCACACTTGTGAACAGCACCTGGACTGCAAACGCCACTGCAGGGGGCAAAGCTGGGGCAGCCGGGGGCAAGGAAAAGCTGTGGCAGGGAGCCGACGGCAGGGCTCGCCTGCAGCTGCGGCACGAGGCCACTGAGCCTCGCAGGCTGCGGGCACCTCGTCCCTCCGTCCCGGCAGTCCCACGCACATCAGCCTCTCGTACACAAGCACACACGTGCTTTTCCCAGTGGAGTTCACTGCAGCCCCTTTTCTCTGTCCCAGCTGCTCTGCCTCCGCTAAGAGGAACTCATGGGTTAAGGATGATGGTGAAGTGAGAAATAGTAACAAACGAAATCCAAATGCCTTCCTGGCAGTCCAGAATTACAGTAACAGGGACTCAAGACAGGCTCCTCAAGTCTGGCTCCGAGCAAGGTTTGGAGCTGGGTGTACTATCCGCTGGTGCTGGGCAAGGGCCGCCTTCCCCCCGGTCCCCAAGAGCACGACCCAAGCGTCTGTCCTGATCAGTGTCCTCCACAACGGCTGGAGGGGTCTCTGCCACGCTGCTGTTTGCAACGCAGTTCTTGCCACTAGGTTTTGCTCGGCTGTCTGAGCCCTCGACAGCCTCAGTCTGCTCAGGAAGGGAAGGGCTGGGGACGGAGGCCCCCTCCGCCTGCAGCGGGACGAGGGGCGCAGCCGCTGCCGCCTCTGCGGCGGGGGGAACATCTGCTGCAGCCACCACAGATGTTGAAGTGACTTCAATGGTGATGGAGCCCATGGCCGTCTCTGGGTGGTCGCTGCTGACCCTGATGCGGGCAACCAAACTGGAGGCAGCGGCAGCATCCTGAGGACTCCCATTGGCCATGGCTTCGTGCACCACATTTGGCTCCAGGAGGGTAGTGCTCAGGTCAGAGAGAAACGAGGCTTCCGTAACGATGGCGGCTGTCTCAGCTACCCAGTTCAGATCGCTGCCAACAGAAGCCGCTGTGGCAGCGGCGATGACGCTGGAGGCCTCGCTGGGGGTCAGGCCAGCCGGGCCGCTGCTCTCCCCGGAGGGCCCAGCGGGCAGGTGGGCACGGCGGCCCCCCACGTCGACGGGGGCAGCTGTAGTGTTGTTGTTGAGGTTGTCTTGGAGCGTCGTCTGAGTCCCCTGGCCCACCTGCTGGTTCTGCAACAGCATCTCCTGGATCCTGATCTGCTGGAGAATGGCTGGCAGCTCGTAGTGATGGAAGAAGTAAATCATCGAATGCTAGAGAAGGCAAAGGGAAAGGAGTCACTCACTGGGCCTGGGCCGCAAGCCTACACATACCTTAGAAAACTATGCTTTCTTCTCGCTGTAAAGACAGTGACTGGAGAATTTGGCTGCTCTGACAGTCAAGGGGTTACCTGAAATTTTGGAAAGATTTGTCTCTTCCACTACGACTCCTGTAAGCTGCTGTCAGAGCTTTTATAGTTTCTCTCTGAAGAAAGGCAATGGAGTACGACCCCCTTCCCTTTAAGGGCTGAGAACAAGAAGGGTGAAGGCATTTCTCTGGCCCGTCCTCGGGTCCCTGTCTCCACCCTGCAGCAGAGCAAGGGGGCAGGTCAACAGCCAGAGACACACAAAAGCCCTGCTTGAACCAGGATATTGGATACATCAATTTGGAGTTGGTCTTGCCAGCACCTCCGCTGCACAGACCTGACCAATCCCCAGCCTCTGCAAGGGAGGTCCCCAGTGGGATTTATTCCAGAAAGACGGGATAGAAATCTTCCCCTAACACCTTCCAACACTCGCTTGACATCAGCCTATTGTCAGTCACGTGGCTGGATTTGAGCCAGCGACCAAGAAGTCCTGCTGTTTGATAGCCTCCTTCTGATGCTCCATTTCCCAAGCAGGGATTATTTTACTCTTTTATATAAATAAAGATTGCTACTCAAACTCAGCTTGACAAGAAGTCTGATAAAGCCCAAAATACAGTTGATTTCCTTCACTTTGCTCCCACTGGCTGTGCTGTTAAAACCAGCCATGTAACAGTTCAAACGGCAGGCAGCCAGACCCCTCCGAGGCGTGTGGAGTGACCAGGACTGGATTCACAGGACGGCCCCTGTCTCCATGCCGCTGGCTGCACTCACGTGCTGCCGAAGTGGCAGTTACTGACCTGGATGAAGAGCCACGAGGTGACGAGAGCCAGGCTGCTGTACTGCCCGTTGAATCGATAGTGGTAAGCATAGAAGGCAAAGTGGTACAGATAGAAGAACCTGGACAGAAAGGCAATAAATATCAGGATACAGCAATGGACAGGACAAACGTGGGTTTCTTTCTACCCCTAACTCCGTTCTGAGCTGGGGCACTTCCCACAGGGTGGTGCGGACTCCCATTACCAGGTAATTAGAACTGCCTCGCTACGAACCGGTCTTCAGCAGAGAAAAACAAAGAGCAGGGAAAGGACTGAGGTGATTCTTGACATCCAGGCACAAACCCAAAGTGGAAGCAATTGCACTTTGGACCCTGTGACATGTAGGGCAGCTCCCAAGGAGACATACAGAAGCTCTTGAGTGGAAGCTCTCCTGCCTGGGACGGCTGGAAAGGATCTGAAGCAGCCTCCCACCAGAGAACAGGATGTGCAGCGAGAACGCACAATACAGGAATGAGGTCCCAGCCAGCTCTTACCTGAGCCAATGCCTCTTGCTCGTATTGGTGTGGCAACAGATAGCATCGTATTGGTCAGCCAGCCACACAATAAGGATGATGTAAAACGCAGTTGTGGTGTCGTTGAAGAACTCTGACATAATGGCCTCCATACCTACAGGAAAGAGGGTGTCTGACGTCAGCACGCTGCAGGGCACAGACCCCAGTTCAGCAAAGGGCTTCCCAAAGGGGCACGTGAAGGAGTCCTCTGTCATGTCCACAGCTGGGGCTGTACGACTGCACAGCAAAGACCACCGCAGGATAAATTAGCTCTGTTTAAAGCGGCAGCAAAGGGCAAACATGTTTCACTGCTGACTGCAGTCACAGGCCAGAGCATCAGCTGGTTCCGGACAGTGCAGATTTCGGGGGTTTTGTTGTTGGCTGTCTTTTAAATTCAAATTGTGCTAATGCAACGTGGTCATAAGAAGTGTGAATCTGAAACAAACTAAAGTGACAGACAAAGCTTCAGTTTATGTGATTTCCAAATGAACTGCTTTCCAGGGGACCAAGAAGGACAATGCAGCTCACTGTGCCATCAAATTCCAGAGCCTTCCACCTTGTGATACGTGGACACACTGATCACCTGCCGTGGCTACGTCAGAACAGGGAATTGTACTTTCTACAGATCCCAAAGGGACTCGCTGTACATACACAAGAAGTGAGCTAATGTCCTTACCTACTAGAGCCAGAATGACAGTGAGGAGGGGAGCTGCAGGGAATGCAATTGTCATGTTCATTTCCAGCATCTGTAACAGGTCAACTGCAAGAAGGAAAACACACTATAACACAAAGTGGATGTGTGGCCACAAAACCCTCCAGCCCTGCATTACTCCCCATTCAGAGTACTGCAACGTGCAGTGAAGTCCACTGTCCCTGAAACTTGTCAAGAGACTGAACAGTGCTCTCAGGCATGGGGGTAGGGCGACAGGGGGGATATATTCCCTGTGCAGCTACATGCAGGACCCTTCTAAATGATGACAGTCAAGAGTATACACATGCTACACTATGCTGGAGCAGGCACAGTGTCCAGTACACCCTAAATCCCTTAGAAAATCCTTACCAATGAAGACAAAGATCTGATGGTGCGAGTAGCGCAACAGCATCGAAACGGACAGAGTCTGAAATACGAGAACAGAAGCCAGCGTTAGAGCCACCCAGGTCCAGGGAGTCACTTTCAGAATCACACTACGGCAGAGGCCTGGACAGGCAAGCTTGGACTTGCAATGCCGCACAGCGTGCTGTGCATATCCCACATTCGTTAGTTTGAGCTATGCAGACTGATTTCCCAAAGAGTAATTAGGACTTCACAAACAGCAATTAATCTTTGTATTACTGCAGTGAAATAGACAGTAAGTAATTTGTTTGTAAAGAGACCGATTCTGAATATTTGAGCAGGGGCCAAACCAAACAGCAGCAGCAGAGCTGGAACTAGGGTTTCTTCCCATCCCACATCTGTGCTCCTCCCAGCAGTTCATAACGCCTCTCCGACAGCAGCCACCCAGCACTCATTTCCTCCTCTCTCACTGGCCACAATATTATTGTACAAGGAGCTGCATCAGTGGACGGTCAGACACAAAGGGAGACAGTCACCCAAGACTATAAACACAGGTTTAGTTATCACTTGGCATCTTGTCTAATACTTATCTGTCATCACCTCATCTCACACAATCACAGGAGACTTGGTTCTATCTTGATCACCCCTGGCAAATTAGTTAGACCTGTTCTTAAAAGTTTCAGAGGACAAACTTCTGCACCCCATGCCTTGGCAGACTGAAGTGTTTATGCTTAGAGACTCTTGAACCAGAATCTCCCTTTTGACAACAAAGCCATTATTTCATTCAATTTCAGCTCCTCTGTTTGTTTCACTGTTAGGACTTTAAGAGCCCATGTTAAAAAAACAAAAACAAAAACATAGAGTAGAACTTCAAACTCCATCAGCTTAGCTTTACAAGCAGATGAGAGCTCAGGCCTGTGCTGTTACATCAAACATATGCTGACCAGCACCGGACTCAGAGTCCAGGCAACATCCAGTTCCTGTCAACTTACAAATATGACCATGATGACAAAGGCTGCCAGATACGAAGTCCTAGCCATCCACATGCTGACAAAGCGATAGTGCTCCCCAGACACCACATTGCGAAGGAAACCTGGAGAAAAAACACACACACACAAGCGCAGCGTGATTAACCCATAAACTGAGAACAAACTTCCACTGCCTTCTAAAGGAATAGGATTTAATGCATTTAATGCATATCTAGGGCAACAGCTCCTCACAGCAGCGCTCTTATTGTTATGCAGTGCAATAAGGCAGTAGGAAATCACGTTTCCAGACACCTCTCCCCTCCTGCTTGTTTCATTTTGCCCTTGACAATAACATCTCTACATAACACAGGGAACTGTTCCCTGCATAGAGATTAATCAATAGTCAGAAGATGATATTCATGCATCCACAGAAGAACATCAACTGCTCTGCAAAACTGCTGAAAGTGATTCCTCCAAGCCTTACCTTTGTTTTCTTCATTTTCAGCTAAAGCTTTGACACTTGACATCAGGATGTCATCATAACCCAGGAACTCGTCCAGCAACAGGCGACTGAACCTGTCCCCAAAGCACTGATCCCTGGTAGGATCTAGAGAGAAGACAAAAAAAACCATTCCGATTGTTCATACCTTAAGCCACAGAAGCAGCAAGGCAAGCACACTGGCAAGGGCACATTTGCCAGTAGACCTGCGCCTGCGCTCAGACCTTTGGCAGTATAACTAAACTGGGCAGGACTGGGAGGGAAAATGTCACACCCTGACAAATCCAGCCATGCTGTCAAAATGCTAATGTCAATCAGGCCTTAAGAATTACATCAGGGCTGTCATACTCTCTGTTGGCACAGACATAAAGGTAATCTGCCTTCTAAGCTTGGACTACCTCCCTGGGCTCACCCCAACTAATGGCCCAGAGAAACAAGTTCTGGTAAGACTCAGAGGTCCAGGCCGAGACTTTTTGGCCATCAGCTGGCATGACGCTGCTGGGGCCCACCATCCCCATCCACCCTCCTGCAGTGGAGGACGTGCGAACGCCTCCCCACAGCTCTGGGCACTAACGAAGGCTGTTCAATTCCATCTCATGAAGCTGGGGCTGCATTCTATTTTACAAACACTGATCAGCTTGTAAAAATAGCCCAAACCTAAGCAAAACAGGAAGCATGAACACAAATAATTTTTCAGTAAATTACTAGGATACTTACGAAGGAATTGTCTAGCTGAGTTGGAAAACCCCGGGCAGTAAATAGACATTTAACATGGAAACTGCCCATTACCTATATGGGATAACTGCTTAATGCTCCAGCCCAGCTGTACTTCAGTTTGATAAGGAGTAAGTAATGAAATCTAGTCTGATGGCTGCACTAACAGCTTGTTACAGATCAATTAAGTTCACAGGGATGAGAAGGTTTGAGGCTGTATTCCTGACTCAGACAGCTTCTAATGGAGCAAATGCCAGGAGAAGAGAACACTGTTCCAGGAAAACGGTCTGCTGGTGCTCACAGAAGTACATTGAGACCGTGCCAAGCAGATCTGCTCAGTATCGTCCCTGACACATGCACAATTGCTCTCGCCACTGGGCTTTAACATCGCTGCTCCACGCTGAGCTTAGACCTTCAGTACCAAGAGGCTCTTCCTTCCTCAGTGACAAAACTGTGCTGGACATAACAGTAGGGCTCACTGAAACAGGCTCCACCATTTCACACTACTCTTGGAAAGGCATGACCTACTAAAGCAATACAGACTCCATAAAGAAACTCTCCTACGTGGAAAATGAGCGCCATCAACTGTTATAAATAGTTTCCACAGGACGAAAGAGGAAACAGCACGTAGGTATCTCTGCAGAGCACTTACACACCCCTGCACCAGAGCGGGCTGGCTCCCTCACTCACCCAAAGTCACCACCATGACCGGGATGCTGAGACGCTGGCGAGTGCTCTGGGACAGGCGCAAAAACCCGTACTCCAACGAGTACTCCACAATGTACTCTTCCTGTGGCCACACTGCAAGAGAAGGTGGGAGGGGAGACTCAGCAGCAGGGTTTGCAAACAGTTACCAAGAAGAAATAGCACCTCTGGGTTCCCTCCCTCCCACCACGTTCTGGAAAAGAGAAGCAGTTGCAAACAGAGGCTCCAGGCCTCCTTCAACCAATTGAAAACAAATCAGTACAAATTCTTTAAAATTGCAGCCCAGTCCCTTGACGTTAGTCCTTAACGTGAAACTTCTGGGAAAGCTTCAGGGCAGCGGTTCCAAGCTGTGCCAAGCATTGTCCAGAATCTGCCCACGTCTTTGCCTGGTGAGCCCTAGACCACTTGTTCCTGCGCTGTTCAATTTCTGCTTTCTATGTTGTTTAGGAAACAGCAGGAAAATACGCTTTACACCTGCTGAACACCAAGTAAATGCTCCATAGGGCAAGAGCACTGCACTTCTCAGGAGACAGAGGTCATTGCTGCAATTACAAATCTCAAAACTAGACAGGAGCAATTATGGCTCTCCAAAAAATGTGGTGCCTGAAGATTCCTTGATTTTTCTTTTTATTTTTTCTTTTTAAAGACAGGTTCAAAATAGATGCTTTTTGCTACATCACCTCTGAAAGGACAAAACCTCCTGCTAAGTCAGAGCCAAGCAATTTAACCCCTGATCTTTCAAACTGTCACGGCGTATCTTGCAAGAGGCGAGGGGAGGCAGCTGTCAGGTATCTCACACCACCACAGCAAAAAAGTTAAAAGGATACAATAACTTAAAAGAAATGTACCTGCCTCTTCTGACTTACAGCGACACATCACTGACAGAAATGCCCACTTTACTTCCCCGCCTCTGATCCCACTTCTTGGGCAGCAAACACAAGCTGGTGTGTTTGTTTCATCTTTTGTTTCCATTATAGAACAGTTTTAAGATCAAATGGAAATGAAGTGTTTAAACAGCAACAAAAGAATTAGTTCCTTTGTATCATTAAACATTTTTCCATGGTAAAGTATTCTGTCTAAACATCAAATTTTATGTACTTATAGCACAAGAAATGTGGAAAAACGATAAAAACAGGAATTTGGGACCCATTTGAAAAGATGATTTTTTTTTAACTACGCTGGGAAGCAGCACAATTCTCTCTCCCACCACGTTGCTGGATCATTTCCAACCAGGCGTTCAGCAAATCAAGGCACAGCCCATCAGTGCACACAGCGCTGTGCAACGTGACTCTCTTACAGAACTTAGGCAACTATTAATAAAGGTATTGCACCAAAACCATTTACTGCTCTCTAGTCTTACGTGACTTAATGATTTAAATTCAGGACTAATGAGTTCTGGATCGGCATCAAGCAAAACCACTGCAAGACCAAGGGAACAGTGCTACTGCAGTGTCCAGTCTCACAATCCTCCACAGCCAGAACACCCAGTACTTCTGACAGGCAAAGAATTCCAGTCTTTCCAGGGATAAAATGTAGGTGAAAAAGGCAAATTAAATAAGAATCCAATTGCCATGTTTCTATTTTAACATTGATATTTTTAATAGATTTCCTCCCCTAACCAATAGAAACAGAAGTTTTCCAACACTGGAATTCCATTTTAAATAATATAAAGCCACTAAATCTTCCTCTACAGTTTATGAGACATTAGCAGCTTAAGTCGTGCTGGAACAAGGGGAGGGATAAAGCAGGATGATATCCTGAACGACACAGAGCAGCAATGCTGTATCTCGCAATCCAATAAAACTTGCTCGGTGGCTTTCAGGATTAATTAGCTATTCCGAGTACTGGTGTTGACTCAGGGACCCAAAATACAGCCCAAACCCTGTTAATACGAGGAGGAATGTGCGCTGTCAGTAGGATCCCTGCAGATCTGAAGAGGACAGCAAACTCCTCAGAAGAGGGAGGTTCGCATTCATCTGAGATATCTGGACTGATCACTGCAGAAACACGACGCCAGACCAAGAGGCTTCAGCAGATTTCATAGCCCAGGCAACCCCCGACTCCCAGCCTCCCTCCATACTGCTGTGGATCTGTTGTTAGTATTGACAAGATTAACGGCAGGTGAATGCATCAGGGAAGACATTTAAGGTTACTATGCACATGCCCAGAGAAGCCAGAAGGAATGAGACGTGCAGGGAAGATGCACAGGGAAAGGGAAGGAGAGAGCACAGATAGCAGCGTAAGTTGTCTTTACCTGCTCTGGCTAGCATCTCAAACTCGGACACAGTCTCCCTCAGAGGCTGCATACCTTTAGTGGCTGCTTCACTAAACGAGAACTCCTGGCTTTCATTGTGGGTCACTGCCTCGGTGCTGCTCACCCGGGATGGCTTGAGGAACACCTTGGGCTCGATATCCAGCTCAAACTGTTGGAAAACCATGGCAGGGAAAGTCACGTTAGCAGTCATGTCAGCTCCTGTCTTCTGTGCTCCCTCTGTGCCCCCAGCAAAGGCCTGCACCACCAAAAGGAGGACAAAAGGGGCCACCTTCCCAGGCTCTAATTTCTGTCTTAAACCATCAGAGGCTAACGAGGAGATTCAGGAAAAGCCAAGGAACCCACTCTATTTCCAGGTGACTGAGGGATCACAGAAGGACTGTGGCATACTTAAGATGACTGCACTAACAAACCATTTCTCCCCAAACCGACAACGCGGTTCCCATCTCCTGTGTACACAAGGAACGTGTCTTTACCTTGATAGAGCTGTTTTCAAACATATCCACAGTCATTTCCTCCTCTTCTTCCTCCTCTTCTTCAGCTGTGGATTCAACTACCACTCCTGGGAACTTCTCAACACCACAGAATTGCAGGAAGATGGGGGCTCGGCTTGAGTTGCGCTGTATTTCCACCCGCAAGATGCCATCGCGTGGCCATTTATCTCGCACGTGCTCCAAGCAGTTAATGGGTGAGCGGGAGAAGGCGATGTGAATGTAAGCCAGGATGAAAAGCACAAAGAGAGCCTGTACACAGCAAGAAACAAAGCAGAGACCATCAGCCCAACCAACTTTGGCCTGTTTACAGACTCCCCAGTTTTAACCATTTCTTCTTTGCCCATAAAGACACCGGATTAACTTGGACAAATGGATCTGCAAGTGGACAACAGCTTTTACACTTTCCAACACCGGTGGTCTCAGCATCAACAATAAAGCAGCCCAGAATCAGGCAATTTCAGCATTACCATATCAACATGGGAACACAGCAGAGACAGCAGCAAGAACAATCTCCTCCTGTTCACAAAACCAGAGCTGCGACTGATGCCTGTGCAGTACACACGTCCTGCTGAAAGCACAGGTCACACACACAGGCCCCAGTGCCGTGTCAGGTCCTGCAAACCAACACCAGCCCCAAAACGACTGCACCAGAGGCAAAAAAACCAAATACAGCACCAACATGTGACAAGGCTCCAAAACATGTTGAAAGAAACAGAAACACATCTGTGGCTTTCAACCATTCGCTCCTCAGCACAAAGTGTTTCCTGCTGAAGCCCGGAGAACACTGCCCAACATTACAAAGGCAGAAAGAAGCAAACCTGGAGAGAAGACAACCCACCACAAGAGCAGGATGACACAAACCCATTGCAGAACCACCAGCTCCGCATTCAGATCCATCACTTGCTGCTGCAAGGTACAAACTCTGCCACAGCGGAGGTCGAGCTGGCCTGCTGGGGCCGGGCTTGCAGAACATCACCCCTCCCTTGCCCTGGCTCACTCCAAGGAACAGCTATAAAGTCAGAGCAAAACAAAGTGGACTAACAAAATTAATTGCCTACAGTGAAGACTAAATCTAGCACGATGTTACCCAACGCTGTCCAAAGTTCACAGCTGAAAGCTCCGAGAAACACTGGTACAGTAAGTGGTACAGCTGAGTTTCATACACTCACTTTCCAACTGCATTTAGATGCTCATTCCTAATTAAACTAGCGGTCCTTGCTACATATCGCTCCTGACCTATTTGCTATGCATAAACAGACTGGTAAACATCACATCTGCAGAGGAGCTGCATAGGAAGACGCTAGGGAAGGTAAATCACAAACACCTCCCTCATCGCAGGAGCCATGACGAAGCTAGCAGAACCATAAGCAGTTTCAGGACTCTGCGAACAGCAGTGTACAGGACCACAGTCTCTGCCGAGACCAGGCTGGAGTCTGGCTGGCTCCTAACCTTGCGGGCGGGAGCAGTCTGTTCTCTGCAGATGCCCTGTGAATACTCTTACTTCCTTGGCAGTGCTTTGATCAAAAGCAGACAGCAGCATGAATCGCTACCAGCCAGACCACTCGCTCTGCCCGACGGCCTCACCGTTAACACCATCCCCGTTCCAGTCTCCCTGTCTGCCTGAATCCAGTTATACAACGGGGGAAAAAAAGAGAGAGATGTTAAAACCTTGAACATTTCTCAGGAGAGGAGAAAATGTATATGTGCAGTATGACACAAGATGTCCCAAATGTTTTCTTACTTTAAGTGGCTGAATTTTAGAAACTCGGAGCAGAAGCATGCTATTGTCACCTGGCAAGCTCCTCTCCCCCCTTCGGCTTATCTAATTTCCCATACTAATGCTGATGATAGGTGTCAGCGTGCACTCTGGAAGCCGTAGTGCAGGACATAACCTATGGGCAGTTCAACCCACAGACACTGACAGGCCCCTCTGTGGGTCCCCAGTCCTGCACCTGCATCAACAAGAACGCAGGCGGGTTTTTACCCTGGTACGTAGAGGTGTGCTGGCAGAGCTGAGGGTGCTGACTGCTAAAAAGAAACAGGGTTAAAATCGGGTTGTGCATTAATCGCTTCCAGAAAAGACAGGACTCCAACAAAACTCCAACAATCAAATATCTCACGTACGTAATGTATCCAAAATGAGCGATTGCTTGGAAACAGAAATAGAAGTCTTTCATGCCCACATCCCTGAACCTGACCCACACCAGCCCGGCTGCCCATCCAGCTGGCTCAGTTACTTCCTTTTTATTTCCAGATCTGGTACAAGAGCTCTGGTGGTGTGGGGACCACCACAGACCGTTATGACTATTCATGTCTGTCTCACAGAAGAGAGGCCCACGGGAGCTCAGCGGACAGCTTGGGGTCAGTGGCCCAAACACAGGCTGTGACCTATAGCAGAGCTAAGCTCTTTTATTTATAAGGCAATTTATGCCCTAGTTGCCAAACTGCAGCCTAGCAAGCGCAGCGCCCACTCCTCCCCATAAAGCTGCCCCTCACCTTGAGGAGGACGAAGAACTCGAAGACACGGCGGAAGGAGGGTGGGAAGAGGCGAGCGTAGGTCACTGCCATCTTGAAGAAGAGTGCGTGGAAGAGGCGATCACGCACATTGATCAAGGGGTTCTGGTTGAGGTTGGGATTGCGGACGCCCCGGTTGTTCCCCGCGGCAGCCCCGCCGCCCCCGTTGTTGTGGGCCGGGTGGTGGTTGTTGGCGTTCGGCTGGTTCTCGGACATCCTGACGCTGCGGCCCGGAGCCGAAGGGCGCTGGCGGTGCTGACCTGGGCCGGAGGAGCCGTTCCTCCTCCGCTGACCGGACTCGGGGCCGGGCGGCCGCTCCGGAGGGGTGCGAGGGTCAGGTGCTGCCTCCGCGGGCCCGGGGAGAAGCCCCGTGCCGGGAGCTGCCCGCTGTGGGGCGCCGGGCGGACCGGGCAGGCGCTGCCCCGCTCCGGCTCTCCTCAGGGGTGGCCTTCCCGGACCCGGCCCGGCCTCCTCCTGCGCGCAGAGGCCTCCCGAGCGGAGGGCGGGTCAGCCCTGGCGGGGTCCGGGCCAGGCTTCGGGGCTCAGCGGGCCGCTGCCTCGGCGGGGCCCGGGAGCGGCGCGGCCCGAGCAGGCCCAGCGGGGACGCGGCTTCCGGGCCAGCCCCGCGGCCATGGGGAGGGGGGGTGGCCCGTCACCGGAGCGGGGCGGCGCGGCCGAGCCCGGAGCGCGGCGGGCGGCTCGGCTCTCCTGGCGCGACGCGGTGCGGATCGGATCGGCCCGGTCCCGTCCCCTCAGCGCCCCGCCGCCATCTTCCTCCACCGGCACCGACAGCGGCGGCAACGCGCCTGCGCCAGCGCCGCGGGGGACTCTGGGACGGTGGAGGACAGGCGCCGGCCTCGCCCCGCCCCGGGATGCAAAGTAGCGTCCCTCCCGCCATGCACCGCGCGAAGCCGGCGGCTCCGCACGGAGGCTCAGCCGCGAAAAAGCCAAAATTTCTCATAAAAAGAGGATTTAGAGTGCGTAAACGGATGGGAATCAGTTAGGGAAATGACACCGTGGGGAAAGTCACGGGAACACGACGCATAACCTCCCACCACGACTTGAAAATTATGAAATTGAGGAGGCTTAAATAGTGCTGCCACCACACTGCTACTCGTGCTCGCTTCGGCAGCACATATACTAAAATTGGAACGATACAGAGAAGATTAGCATGGCCCCTGCGCAAGGATGACACGCAAATTCGTGAAGCGTTCCATATTTTTTTTTTTCTGAGGGATCATCGCACCCCCTTCCCCAGCCCGGGGGGACCCTTTTGGCCCCCCGCGACGCGGGCCGTGGGGGGAGCCAGCCCGCCGGCCCCAGCGTGGCCCCCCCCACCATAGGAAAGGGGTCCCAGGGGTGAGGGAGGAGATGAGCACCCCAAAACCTTCACACCCCCCAGCCCGGGGGGGCTCAGCCCGGCCCTGCTCGTGTCCCGATGTGGTGACAGGCCCCCAGGGGACACGGCGATGGAGGGGGGACCCCTGTCCCCACTGGGGCACCCCGGAGGGGTGGCAGATGGAGAGGAAGGCGCCCCGGGGGGGCGGCGGGCAGGGACCCCCCGCGCAGGGCCCACCGGGGCGAGGAAGACCCCGGCTGACCTTCGCCACAGGGAGCCGCGGGGCAGGGGCTGGGGGCGGCAGCGGGGCAGGGGGCCGTGCTGGCCGCTCGGTGCCCCCGCCGTGCCAGGGCCACCCCGCTGTGCCCCGTGTCCCCCCGCGGGGGGCTGCAGCGGTGCGAGGGCGGTGCAGCCCCCCCCGGGCGGTACGGCGGGTCTTTACTCAATTGCTCTTTTCCAGCAGGTTCTGCCCAGGGCCAGCCCAGCCCCCCCGCCCGGGCCCAGGGCAGACCCCCCCCCCCCCCCNCCCCCCGGGCCCCGGGCCGACCCCCCCCCCCCCACCGGCCAACAGCCCCCCAGAGGGCACAACCCCGCCGAGGGGGAGCTGGCGCCGGCCCCGCTCTGCTGCTCTGACCCTCCCCAGCACGCGGGCCGTCCCGCGGGGATGGTGGTGGGCAGCATGCGGCCATGGCCCCCCCCGCCTCCCCGCAGCTCTGGGGGTCCGGGGTGGCCAGAAGCCCCTGGGGCCCGGGCCGTGCTGCGGGGACGGCTGGGGAGGGGGTCCGTGGGGCACCGCAGCCCCCTCAGACAGCGCTCTCCTGGTAGCTGTTGTCCTCCAGGAACGACGTCAGCCTCCTCCCGGGGGTGGGCGCCGCATCCTGCCCTGGGGCCGCAGCCCCCCCGGGGTCCTCGTCGCTCTGCTCCCGGGCAAAGTGCACGAAGACCTGCGGGGAGGGCAGGGTGAGGGGCAGCGCCGGCGGGACCCCGTCCCCCGTGCCCTTGTGCCCCGCGTCC
Source organism: Himantopus leucocephalus (assembly GCA_003993805.1). NCBI lineage: Eukaryota > Metazoa > Chordata > Aves > Charadriiformes > Recurvirostridae > Himantopus > Himantopus leucocephalus. Next base: position 2,909,103 of record RSEF01000028.1, read on the forward strand.
CCCGTCACCTGGTCCAGGGTGGTCTGGGACACGGAGTAGTCCTCGATGTGGCAGGGGCCCCGGTGGGCTGCCAGGACGCTGAAGACGCTGGCCAGGGAGCCGGCGCGGGAGGGCAGCTGGAACTGCAGCAGCCCCCCATGCCGCTCCTTCAGCACGATGCCGGGGAAGCGGCGCTGCATCAGGTCCTCCACCGGCCCCGGCCCGGGGCCACCAACACGCACCACCACCGTGTAGCCGTCCCCAAACCTGCACGGGAGAGGGGGGCATCGCTGCAGCGACCGGCCGTGTCCCCGTCCCCCCCAGGGCGGCCGCTCCTCGCCGCTGGAGCCCTCCACGAGCCCCCGGCCCCGTTACCTGTTCTTGAGGTGCTGGACGCTGCCCAGGCAGCGGAACCGGCCGTTGACCATGATGGCCATCCTGGTGCACAGCGCCTCGCACTCCTCCATGCTGCCAGCGGGGAAGACATGAGGTGCCGTGGGGGCAGAGGGGTGCTCCCCTCCGGCGTGCCGCAGACCCCTGGTCGGGGGCTCACCTGTGGGACGTGAGGACCACGGACCTGCCCTCGCGGATGACGCTGAGGATGCAGTCCCACAGGAACCGCCGGGCGCGTGGGTCCATCCCCGTCGTGGGCTCATCCTGCAACAGCCCCGGCGGCGGCGTCAGCCCAAGCAGGGCCAGGCGCTGCCGCGGGACCCCCCCGCTGCCCCCGCTCACCAGGAAGACGACGGGGGGGGAGCCGAGGAGGGCTATGGCAGTGGAGAGCTTGCGCTTGTTGCCCCCGCTGTACTTGCCCGCCGGCCGGTCCGCGTGCGGCCCCAGCCCCAGCTTGGCGATGCCCCACTGAGCCACCTGCGAGAGATGCGGAGGGGATGAGGAGGGGGGTCCCCTGGGCTGGGGGAGGGGAGGGGGGCACGGGCCCTACCCTGGGGGTCTCCTCCTCCGGGACACCGCGCAGGCGGCTGTAAAACTCCAGGTGCTCCCGCCCCGTCAGCAGGTCTGTGATGGCGTCGAACTGGGGGCAGTAACCCATGTGCTGGTGGACGGACTGCAGGTCGGTGAGCACGCTGCGGGGACGGGGACACCGCTGAGCACACGGCGGGGACGGGGACAAGCTCCGGGGACAGGGACGAGGCTGAGCACACTGCGGGAATAGGGATGAGCACACTGCAGGGATGAGGATGGGGATGAGGATGAGGACGAGGACGAGGACGAGGATGAGGATGAGGATGAGGACAGGGATGGGGATGAGCATGGGGATGAAGCCGAGCGTGAGCGTGCTGCAGGGACAAGGGCAAGGAGGAGCACAGGGTGGGCACGGGGATGACGGCACGCGTGCTGTGGGGACAGAGAGAGGGGGAGCAGCGCGTCGGCTGCGGGGTCCCTCCGTCTCGCCCACCTGTGCCCTTTCAGCCAGGCCTCCCCCAGCGTCACCTCTGTGTCCCCCGTCAGCATCTTGAAGGTGGAGGTCTTCCCCGCGCCGTTCACCCCCAGGAGGCCGAAGCACTGCGGGGTGCAGACCGGGGTTACGACAGCCCCAGCCCTGCCCACGGCACCATCCGTCCATCTGTCCGGCACTCACCTCCCCGGGGGGGATGGCCACGCAGAGCCGGTCCACCGCCGGAGCCTTCCTGTGCCGGTACACCTGCGTGGCAGAGCCGAGGCGGCGCTGGGTGCTCCCCACCCATCACCCACCGGCGTGACCGGGGGCTACGGGAGCGTCTGGAGGCCCGCAGCGAGGGACGGGGCAGGGTCCGTCCCCGCGGCACACACGCACCTTGGTCAGGTCCTTCAGCAGCAGGAGGTGGCCGTGCGGGGGGGTGCTGCCCACCCTCGCCCGCTCCCTGGCCACGTCCCGGTCCTCCTCCCCCAGCGAGGGCAGCTGCAGAGCCCGTGGCCTGGGGGCAACAGCGGCAGGGGCACCTCCAGGGCTGCCCACCCCACGGCCGCCCCACGGCCGCCCCACGGCCGGTCCTCACCCGAGCCGCAGGAAGAAGCGGTATTGCAGCAGGAGGGTGAAGAGGAAGAAGATGACACCCTCGACGGCCATGGCGAACATGTTCTTCCCCACCAGATCCCAGGACAGGGGGGACACGAAGCGCTTGTCCCCTGTGAGTGGTGAGAGGGGCTGTTGGAGGGGGGGACACCAGGGAGGGCCCCCGTGCTGGCCAGGCTTTGGGGAGGGGGAGCAGCCCCGACACCCCCGGACTCACCGAACCTCTCGAAGGCATCAGCCATCGCCTGGTTCTTCACCATGTCGATGAGGCCTCGGCCCAGGCAGAAGTGGGGGAAGATGAGGAAAACTTTCTTCAGGACGCGGTTGATGTTGTTGAGGTTCTGCCGGGGCGGTGAGGAGAGGGGTGGGGGAGCTGGCGCCGGCCCCACAGGGACGGGATGGGGGTCCGGGGCAGCCCGGGGGCTCACCTGGTCCACGAAGAGCTCCAGCACGAAGGTGGCCACGCTGCCGTTGATGCCGATGAAGAGGTTGATGCAGGTCAGGGCCACGTAGGCGGTGCTGGGGATGCTGAAGAGGAAGGAGGCCGGGTACATCAGGGGGGTGATGGACCAGCTGGAGGGGCAGAGAGGCGGGGGCTGGCCGAGATGCACCTCCCATCCCGGGGGGCACGGCAGGGCGAGCCAGCACCACCCTCCATCACCAGGACCCCCGGAGCCGAGGCTGCCCCCAGCCCCGCTCAGAGCCCCCCCCCTTCCCCGGGGTCCTGCCCTGGGGGGCGCTGAGCCCCGGCTGGGCTCCACCGGCCCTTCACCCGTAGAGCAGCAGCAGCAGCACCAGGGAGGGCAGGTTGGCGGAGGACACGTAGGACTTCTGCTGGAAGCAGAGGAAGATGAGGACGACCAGCAGCGCAGGGACCAGGTAGTTGCACTGGGGGCATGGAGAAGCCGGGGAGGGGGTCACAAACGGGACCTGGACCCTGGGGCTGTACGCTGTCCCTGTCCCCATCCCGCACCATGTCCCAGGCGAAGTTGCCCAGCCAGTAGGTGACGGGCTTCATCCCGCTGACGAACTGCAGGTGCTTGGCCTTGCTGACCCGCTCCTCGATGAGGAAGAGCACGAAGCTGGCCGGGACGAAGGACATGGCGAAGATCACGCAGATGGAGACCAGCACGTCCACCGAGGTGGCCATCCTGCCACGGAGGGGAGGGTTCAGCGGGGGATCGGGGGGGGCCCTGCGGGACCTGTGTCCCCGGTACTCACAGGGCGGCCTCTGAGAGCTGCTCCTTGGTGAGGTTGAGGGGGTGGTTGGTGGCGGTGATGCCGTAGAGCGTGGGGTCGGTCCCGGCGGGTAGCCGGGCGCGCAGCAGCCCGTTGCTGGCCACGTTGACGAAGGAGACCATGGCGTGCCAGCCCTTGTTGTTGAACCAGACCTGCAGCCCAGGGGAGCCCGGCGGCTCAGAGCCCCACTCCCACCCCCGCACTGCCACCGGCTGCGCCACAGCACCCCGCTCCCCCATGGGCTCCCGCGCCCCCCAGCCCCGGCCGGGCTCGGTTCTTCTCAGGCTGCTCCAACCCCAGATGGGGAGCCGGGTGCCGCGTCCCCCGCCGCCTCCCAGCTCTCGCCCCCGCGGGACCCCCGGGGCCGGGCACACCTTGATGTTCCTGCGAGCGTCCAAGCCCTCGATGAAGCGGCTGAGGTTGCGCAGGAGCCGGTCCGAGGGGCTGCCCTGGGCGTGGGAACACGGGGTGAGGAGCAGGATCGGGCCAGAGCCCTCCCAGCACCAGGATGCCGGAGCCGAGCTGGGGCGTGCGGAGCCCCGGCCGTACCGGGGTGATGTTGAACAGTGCCCGGAGCTCCAGCACCGCCTCGTCCACCTCCGCCGCCGATGGCAGGGCCTGGGAGCCGCCGGCGCCCAGAGAAAAGCCGCCGTACCTGTAGGGACAGACGGACACTTCCAAACCTGCTATCCCATGGAAATGCTTCTGGACCCCTCCACCCTGCCCTGGGCACCCGACTCGCCCAGACGCCACGGTGAGGGGCATGCAGTGAAGGGCTGAGGTTGCTCAGATGAGGACTCTGCAGGGATCGCTCGGGCTCTGCGTGACGCCGCAGGGGAGCTCCTGCCGCCCCCCCCAGTCCCGATCTGTGTGAGACCCCGGCCTTCCCCGCGCTCACCTCTGCTCGTTCACCCACTTCTTGTTCCTCAGCCTGAAAGAAACGGGGTGGGGGGAGAAATACCCCTGGGGAGACGTTACGGCAGCGCCTGCCCACCCGGCCACGAGTCCTGCAGCAGTTCCCCCTTACCCTGCGGTGCCCCCGCAGCCTCCAGCCCCGGCTGCGTTTGGTCCCCAGTGTCCCTCCCTGCTTCCAGCGTGGTGGCAGCCCGTGCCAGCGCCCTGCCCCGTCTTCCCCGCCGTGTCCCAGCGGTGCCCCCGGCCCCAGCACTCACCCTTGGCGGATGATCTGGGGGTACGTCTTCACCAGGTAGTCGGAGATGTTCCTGCCCGTCAGGTTCTGCAGGACATCGCCCGTGCCCCTTTGCACCTGCGGGGACGGACAGGGGGGCTGGATGGACACACGGCCCCACCGTCCTCCCCGGAGCATCACCTGCACCCACACCCGGCAGCGCCGGTGCCCCGGGGCCGGCCCTGCTGCGGGCGGGGGGTTACCTGGGGCGGCGGGAGCCCCCCGGCCCCCTCGGGGCAGTGGGGCAGCATCCTGTGCGCCCCCGGCCCGCTGCACTGGCACGGGGGGGACGGCTCAGCCTGCGTCCAGTTCCCACGCTGCAGCGCTTCCAGCAGGGCCGGGGGGGCCGGGGGGGCTGAGAAGCCATCGGGGTGGGAAGCTGGGGGGCACGGCCCCGTCCTGGGCAGCCGACACCGTGGGGGGAGAGAGACCCCTGTCACCAGCCCGGTGCGAGCCAGAGGCATCGGTACCTGTCCCCACCGCCGCGGGGACGGCTGGAGGGGGTCCCGCGGCATGGCACCGGCTGGCAGGGCTGCTCCCGAGCCCCAGCCGCCCCCCCGGCCCCCCCGGCCCCCCCGGCACTCACGCTGCCCCAGCATCCCTCATGCACTCGGTGCCGAAGCCTGGCTCGGCCAGCAGCGCGGCCAGGAGCCGAGCAGTGTCGGGGTCCCGCGGGGCGTCGTTGCTGCCGGGAGATGGGGGAGTGAGCCGGCACCGGCNGACACGGGAATGGGGGGCATGGGGGGGGCAGAGGGATGGGGACACACCTGAAGAAGGTGAACTGCTGCCCGTACATCCAGGGCCGGAGGCGCAGCGGTGGGTACTTCCCGAAGGGCGGCACGATGAGGCTGAAGAGCAGCGCGATGCAGACGAAGACGGCGGGCAGGACGATCTGCCGGGGGCGGGGGGTCAGGGCCGGCTCCGCACCCCCTGCCCCATCCCATCCCATCCCATCCCAT
>RSEF01000028.1:2934467-3001207 GCA_003993805.1 Himantopus leucocephalus
GGGGAGAAGGGGGTGGCTCGGGACAGCGGTCCTCAACTGCCACCGTGTCGGTGACACAGGAGATAAACTCCAGCTGCCGGTAGGAGCCTGGCCCTCGGATCCCCTATCCTGATCCGAGTTCCATGTGGGATCCGGGGGCAGGTCTACACCTCTGGACAGACGGACAGACAGACAGAGAGCTGGGACTTACAGAAATGTCGTATGTGGCTTCCTTTCCATTTTTACTGAGCAGAATGAAAAATTATCCTTCTGAGGCAAGTAGAAAATTCGGGAATTATTAGTCAAAGGCACATATTCTAAAAAAAAATCTCTTTACATATATATACATCTCAATTAATTATAAATACACATAGAAAAACAAAGGCAAACAACAAGCGGATTAAAAAGTGCTAACAAAAAGGTGTAAGGGAAGAAAAAAAGGGACTCATTTAAAAATACATACAATCAGTAGGACAACTGCATAATAATTTAGTTAAAATATATTGTTACATATTATTAACCCTGACAAAAACACAGGATCGGGGCAGGGAAGGGCTTTCTTGAAGGTGCTCTCTGTCATTCCAGAGATCAGGGAGGGAGAATTGCATATATTTTAATATTAACGTCAAAGCCACCGGGTACGGCTCCAGGTGACGGCGGAGAAGTGGCTGGCGGAGGGTGCCTAGCGGGAGAATCCCTCCTCGCTATTCCTGAGTTTAAGCCTCTCTGAAATGTGTTTTCCCGGTGTCCTTTTCTCTCCTCGCTGAGAATTCAGCAAGCGCCGAGCGAACGAACCAGGACACGGGTGAAGCCACGGCCTCTCCACGAGCGGTGTGGGCTGGGACACGTTTTAAATAGAGGAGGGTCCGGGGCGGGGGAGAGCCTCGCTCTGTACAGGACTCGGAAAAGGCTGTTGCGGCACCCCGAGAAAGCGGGGATCCCCGGCCGGCCCCGCGGCGAGAGGCGAGTGGGGCTGCCATGAGCGAAGCTGCGGGAAAAGCACAAACCTCCCAGGGCAGCGGCAGTGCCCCGGGGCGGGGGCACGCGGGGGCTCCCTGTCTTTGGTGTTTACTTTGAGGTAAGGAGGTTTCCTTGAACGCAGTAAAACGTGGCCCCGACGGCAGGGCTGACCCCGGCCAGGCGGGCCGGTGGGAGGCAGATGCCAGCTGGGGAGGGTGGGGGGCAAAGACAAGACCCTGAAACGAAGGGCGGGGACCAGAGCAACCTCAAACCCGAGCCCAGACGTGCACCACGCGGGGCAGGTCCGTGGCCTTGGCGTGTCAGGGAAGGCAGCTCCCATCTCAGCGGGAGCACGAACACTGCGGACACTGACCCAAAGCACTTCCCAATAGCAAACAGGGCGCTCAACCGGTCCCTGAGCCCTGGGGGGGACACAGGGGGGGTCAAGGCTTTCTGCCTGGAGGAGGGGACTCCACCAACCCTGTCGGGGCATGGGGGACCCCAGCAGAGCCCTCTCCCGGCTGGACCTCCTCCCCCAGGTCTTCCCCGAGGAAGGGCCAGGCCAGCCAGGGAAGGTCTCGCGTCCTTCCCCTGAAAACATCCTGGTGCCACTTCTAGGAAATACCTCGATGACTCAAGGCAGAGAAAAGAAACACAGCAGAGGGGAGGCTGCGGAGGAGCTGCCAGGCCCGGAGCGTTCCTGCCAGCAGGCAGCTTCCTGCCAGACTCCTTAGATTAAAGAGAGAAAACAAAAGAGAAGTTTCCCCGGGACCCGCCGAGGTGAGATGCTGCTGGAGCGGGGACGGCGGCAGGAGCGGCTGGAGGCGACGGCAGCTCGCCCAGCCGCTCCGGGCTGAGGGGCAGTGGGTTGTCTGGGGCAGTGCTTTGCAAAGCAGATCTTTGCTCTTTGGTATCGGAGGGTGAATTTGCAGCGTGAGCAGCGATACTGCACGTCCCCGGTGCTCACCAGGGAACTCCTCCCTGCTGGGGCTCGGGAGCAGCGCTCACCGCGGTCAGCGGTGGGCAGGGTTGGGGATCCAGACACCCTGGCCCGCGTCCATGGCCCAGCCAAGGACAGGCCCGACAGGAGAGCACCGGTGAGACGGCCAGGTGAAAGGACACCACGCGATAGCAATTAGTTGGACAAAGCACGGCCAGCCACAGCGACCTGGCGAGGCTAAAGTGCAGGACAGGCTGATGGGGCACACGGCCCTTCTGCTCCGGGGAACCCCCCCGTGGTCCCAGTGTGGCTGAGCTCTGACAAACTCACAAGCTCTGCCGTGATCCTGACAAACGAGGCGTGGGTGCAGCCAGCTCCTGCCTTCTCCCACAGAGCTCAGGCAGCCCCAGAGGTGTCGGTGTCCCTTCCCGGGGAGGGCAGAGCAGGCGCAGTCAGTTCTGCTTCTCTCAGCTACGCCTGCTCAGCCCTGTGCAGAGGGACACCTGAGCTCAGTGGCTCCCGACTCCTCTGGGACAGCAGTCCCTTCCCCTTTGCCCCTGCCTTCACACCCAGCCCTCCAGAGCAGCCTCGAGGTCACAGCAGGGCTGGGGCAGCCCGAGAGGAAAGCTGGCAGCAGCCGATGGAGATACAGTTTGGTCAGCCCGCTCTCGGGGGGACCAGCTCTCTGGGCTGGAGGGCTGGGGAAGGCACGACCCGGCTCGGAAACTCAGTAGTCTGCAGGGGAACGGGCACAGAGGAGCCGGGGGGTCTCTCCTCAGTCCTACACGGGCACTCACTCACCTTCGAGCAGGACTCGAACACAGCAGAGGCCATCAGTCCAGATCAGCTGAACTTGGCAGCACTCGACTCCCCCCCAAGCACATGTTATATACAAATCTATACATGCCTGACTGTATATTATATATAAATAAACTTTGCTTTAAGGAACTATAGGGTTTTTTTCTTCCCTCAAAACCAGAAAAGGGTCAGTCCGGACCAGTAGAAAAGCCGGGGCTCCCCAGCTCTCACCTCTGCACCAAAGGGTACGGATCCACAGCGGCCGAGCATCGCCTGGCGTGCCCAGCTGGCTTTCAGAAGTCTGGGAAAGGCCCACTGAACTGGATCACGCTCTGGCGCTCCTGGGCGAGCATGTTCTCCTGGGGGGCCACATTTAACGTCCTTAGCATGTCCTCCAGAATCTCTCTAAAATTGATATTCCCATCCTGTTGTAAAAAATCTTCCTGCTGCTGCTGCTGCTGCAGTGTCTGCAAAGGTCCCGGCTGCGGCAGAGGCAGGTGTTCATGCAGCGAGGAGCTCAGAGGCACGTTCCCCTCCAGGACAGGGGCCGGGCTCTTGAAGGCAGAAGGGTGGCTGAAGCCAAAGGGCAATCTGTGCTGCTGGTGTGGCTGGAGAACGGGCTCCGAGGGGAAGCACAACACACCGGGCTCCGGGTTCATCACCACATCGGGAATGCTGTTGCTGGGAGGGCTGTAGGTCAAGTCCAGGATCTCGTCCTGGCACAGGGAGTGCCTGGGCAGGGGGACCCCAGGCCCCATCTGCGTGAGGTCCAGGGGCTGTGGCAGGGTGGGCAGCGGCAGGGAGAACTGCGGGCTCTGCTCTTGGGCCTGGAGGAGTCGGTTGTGCTTTCGCTTCACATTCTCGTCCATCTGCTTCAGCTCCTCCAGCACCTTACGGACGCAGCTCTCGGGGATCTTTATCCCTAGAGGAGGAACATGCATCAGTCCCCAAAGGACTTTGGGAAGGGACAGGGCACTGTGTGGACAGAGGGATGGGCAGCAGCACTGGGCCCCATTTGTCAAGCACAGTCCCAGCCTGCTTCGCCTCTTGGCCGGGCTGCAGAGCAGGGACACGGGACTGCAACCAGAGCAAAATCAGCTCCACCGCAGGCTCGTAGCAGGCAGCAATGGCGCCGCTTCACACGGGCATGGAGGGGACGGCTCAGCCCTGGCTCACACGCTCTGCCCGGTGCCCAAACACACGTCAGGGTAGCCCCAGCTCCACTCCTTCCCATGGGGTCACCTAAGCAGTGGGTGCTTCCAGGCTGGAACAAGTCCCTTTTTAGGAAGGGGATCTTGGCACTGGCCAGCTGGACCCCTTCTTCCTTCTCCTGAAATGTCCTGCTCCCCCTCCCCTTCCCAGCGCTTCACGCACCGACTTGTTTCTTCTTCTCCTTGGTCTTGAGGCGGACGATCTGCAGGTAGCTGGTGTTGGTGATGTCTGCCATGATGCTGGCAATCTTGCTCCAGACGCGCAGCAGGGCCCCACACAGCATGTAGTAGTGACGCAGGCGCATGCCCTGGAAGCACTCCTTCCCCTCCTGGATCAGCTTGCAGCTCCTGTTCCTTCGGTCCAAATGGGAGAAGACAACCCGCATTGGCCCAGGCTCCCCTACCCACAGCCCCCCCGGCGCGGTCCTTCCCCACTGCCACAGCCAGGGACCCTCTCCCCAACCCCAGCTCTGCCTTGGGGAGGGCAGGAGAGGTCAGGGCTGCAGATTCCTTACCAGACCGCATGGTTACACTTCTTCAAGGAGAAGTGGTAACTGCTCTCCCAGTGCTCCTTGGCTTCCTCAGGCAGTACCTGCAGAAGAAACAGACAGCGGTAGAGACTTTCCACTGTCCAACACGCAGCTGAGACTTGAAATCCAGGGCTCGGAACCAGGACACCCAGGTGTTACCACCAGCTCTGCCCAACCCACACCGGGACTATGAGGAGCTGTGAAAGGGTTACAGTAAACGTCCTTCTAAAGGACACGTCCCTGCCCACAGAAAGAGGCTTTTGCCTCTCCCCACACTGGAGGGCTGCAGTTCCCACCTACCCGCCGGTACTTCTTCTGCAGACTGTCCAGGCTCTCAGGCTGGCTTTGCTTCCCAATGTTTGGCTTGTAGAGGATGAAGTTTTTCCCACGGCTCTGCTCTGCCAGCAGACAGGTGTGTTTGCAGCCTCGCGTCTGTCGGGGTAGAGCTGATGGTTACAGTCACAGCCTCTCTCCCCAAGCCCATATTTCTCTAAACTAACCCCTTCCTCCCAGGATGGAGGTTCTTGGAGGAATCTCCCAGCCCCCAGCAAGAGGTCAGACATAGACCTCTTACAACTACAGCAAACCTTCTCCCGTTGGAGTCACCCTCCGAGCTGGGATGCCACCCTGGCAGAGTCCAGGGACCTACCTTGTAGGAGAGGTAGAACCCATCGAAGGATCCTGTCAGTTTGAGTGATTTCTCATAGGCTTCCTCCCACTTTAAGCCTCTGTCGACACTGATCTAAACAGGGACAGAGGGATTCTGTAATGTCAGGGAGCAGGACACGTGCACCAGTGTCTGTCTCACAAATCCCACCCTCAACACAAACTTACTGCTGCAGCCTGGAAACAGGCACTGCCAGTGTGCCCTCCCAGGCACGGCAGCCCTGAGCCCCTGGGCACAGCAGCGCCTCTCCTTGCCTGCTCCGTCTAACTCCCAGCATCAGTCACCACGACCAAGGCAGACGTGACACAACCACAACACAAAGCCACGGGGAAGGGGGAGGGACCCAGCAGCTCGCAGCCTCCGACTGGGAAGTGCTGGAGAAGACTGGACTGCAGAGGTAGCTGTGCTGGCTGCCTACCTTATAAAACACGACCTGCCCATCCTGTGGGTGCCCAGGGGTCAGGAAGACCTCCTTGCTCTCCTCATAGATCTCATCCACTCCTGGGGCTAAATCTGTAGGAGAAAAGACTGCTGTAAGATCCACCTTCCTGTACCAGCTCCTCTCCCTGCAGGAGTCTCAAGATCTGTGCTGTGTGGGGACACTGCAGTGCCAGAGATGGCTGTGGCCATGGAACTGCCATCAGTCAGCACAGGGAGGAACAGGGAACCTCAGGGGTGCAGTAGGGAGAGGTCTGGCCACCCCTCTTTCTCCATACCTAGGATGCCCATATCGTATTTGCCCTCCTTCTTGTCCTTTTCAATCAGATAGTCAAAGGTGTCAGAAAAATACTGGAAGAGCATATTCTGCTTGTCCACCTCCAGACCCAGGATGCGGTTCAGGAACTTGGTGATGGAGCAGTCTGCAAGAGCGTGGTGGGTCAGGGAACATGGTGCAACTGGTTATGGAGCCCACCGGCACGGTCCCAAAGACGGCCACCCAACAAGCCACCCAACATCCCTTCCCGACGGCAGCACAGCACTAATGCAGAAGAGTGCAGCCCAAGGGCTGTCCCTCCAGGCTGTGGTCAGCTGCTGCAGGGCAATGTGATCTTCAGCGCCGGCTGATCCCCACAGGACCCTCCCCCCTAAAGCAGACACCCTGTCCCAGCTGCGCAGCAAACCCCTGGAGGCTGGCTGTGCTGCCACGCAGACAGACCGGCTGGGCCATGACACCCCTGCCTCTTTCATTTCTCCCCTACGTTGGGCAGGAAAAGCTTGACACATACCCTTCTCCACTGAGACAGTGCCGTACTTCATCTGATTGCAGCAGATCCCCACAGAGATGAGACCTTGCTTCATTTCTGGAACGGCAGAAGACAGCTTGTGCATTTTAGGGTTAAGCCTCCGCTCACCAGTCCTGCTTCCCCTCCAGCTGTGCCCATTATTTCACGGCTAAGTCTCTCCCAGACTCTTTTTCCTCCCACGCCTGGCAGGGTGACATGCATCACGGCCAATCGCCCTGCTCACTCGTGAGCTGCTAAGCCAGTGGTACTGTTCCATCTCTCTGACCTTCTGCTCGGTTCTTCAGGCAGCCCAAACCCGAGACCAACCCGGCCAGCACGACACAGCAGAAACCCCAGAGCTGGTAATGTTCTTACCATGGAAAAACGCAGCCTCCCCTCTGTCGTAGCTCTTGGGCACAGGAACCCTGTTCTCCGTGTGGTTGAGGATAGTGGACAGAACTCTGTCTAGTGCTTTAGCCCCGTACTGTGAAAGGAGACAAGAGTCACGCATGGGACAAACTTATACTGGCAGCTCAGCCGTGGACTTTGCTGCACTGCAGAGAAAGCCACCACCTCCAGGAGGGCCACTGACCTGGTGGCTGTGCCAAGGGGGAAGCCGTGTGTCAGGGGCCTCCTCTGTCCCGAGGGGACCAGAGTACAGGGACCTGCACGTCCGTGTCCCAGTGCTGGCACCGGCTCCCTTGGGGGCAGAGGCCCAAGCGCCCTTCCCGGCTCCCCGCGGGAGCACAATCCTGGCACCAGCGTGGTGCTCAGACGCACACTGCTGGTTATTAACTCACTTGTGTGTGCCGTACACGGGGGTACGTGTGGGGCGCTGGGTGCTAGGACAGATCCTGCCTGTAGATGCCAGCAATGATCTTCCTGGCTCTGGCTCCCACTGAAGGCACTCGCTAACTACTTCAACCCCTCCTTGGCTGAGCTGCCCTGAGAACAGCCACGAGTTACCTTATTCTCAAAGTTGTACTTGCTGAGATCTCGGGATTCAGTGGCCCGTCGGTCTCCGTGAGTTAAGGCACCCTGGGAAGGCAGACCAAGCAAAAAGTTCTTACTTTTAGCTGTTGCAAAACACCAGAGAAGGATGGCCAAAGCCAGGTCTCAGAAGAGAACAGGATAAGAACGTGCTGTGGGGAGGCAATCTTCCTCTGGAATATTGAGACTTTGCCAAAGTATTTGGGGATTTAACAGAAGTGAAGGGAAAATGAAACAGATTAATTATTCCATTAATTATTTCATCAGCTTTCTGGAAACAGCTGGGTTTACGCTCGTGTAACAGTGGGGGAATTCCAGCATCTGGAATTGGGTTCTGCTTCCCTGAAATGCCTCCTGATGCCTTGGTTACATATTCTTCTTCACTCCCTTTCCCAAATCCCAGGATGCTAAAAGCCTTCTGCATTCCACAACTGCAATGCCGTCACTCAGGGGTGATGCAATCCCCCGTACTAGTTACACTGGCCATGCCAGCGGCAACACCAAAACGCGAGCTCTTCAGAGAGAACTGGAACTGACATGTTAATCTCTTTGCTGTAGGGCACTTACGAGGCTCTCCAGACGTTTTGCCACGATGGAGGCAAACCTCCTCTCCCCTGCCAGCTCAGAGATAAGGAAGACATACTCTGGAGCAGAAACCTGGTTCGATCGGTGCGTTCGACCTACAGGGACATGAGGAGAGAAGTGAAAGGGGAGGTTGGCACAGCCTGTCTGGTACAGAAAGGGAAGCTGAGCAAGAGGTGAGAGTGCCAAAACAACTTTCTACATCCTGCTGGTTTTCAAAGGCGATCTCTCTTTGGGAGAAGAGGACAGAGGCACGGTCGCATTCATCACCCCGGTGCTGCTGAGACCTTGGGTTTACAGCCCTGACCCTCTGGGGCTGAGGAGCGACTCCCCAGTCTGAGCTGGGATGTGCATGATTTTGTTTGCGTTCACGTATTGAGGAACTGTCCCTCCCCATCCTACAGAGCCTCCCCAGGGTGGAACAGAAATCCCCAGGCACCCCTGGCATGTTTCATGAGGACACACTGCTAACGTGTATGGCAGGGTTCCCCCTTCCCACACTGCAAATCACTCCTGAAGCCAACACACACCTACCCTGCAAGATAAATCAGTCACAACTGCTTTGTGTCTGCATTTCCACACCGGCAAAACACAGGAGCACAGTGCTCTGCAAGGTGCTGTATCTCAGAAAGCTAAATACACCTGCCCCGGCCGCAGTACCGCCTGGCTCGGGCGGCCACACGTGCCTTTCCCTCCCAGGGCTGCCCAGCGCTTCATGGTCTGAACCATGCTCAGGGGAAGGGGACAGTGATCAAGAACACCCATCCCTCACCGAACTGCTGTATGGCCCGGTCTGCGCTCCAGGGCAACTCCAGCGTCATGTGTACCCGGCGCTTCTGGTTTTTTACCCGTCTGTCTGCTTGGAGAGAGATACCTGAGCTGGAGGCCTCGGAGATTATTGCTACAAGCTAAGGGAGAGAGACAACAAGTGAGAAAGGGGAGTGAGATTCCTGGACATCTGCAAAACTGCTTCAAGAAACAGCCAAAGCACAACCGCCCAGCCTGTGAGGGGACCCAGGACTCCTTGTCACCTTCCAGCAGGTCCAACAGAGAGACAGAAAGCTGCAGAGCCTTGTTGGCCTGAGGCTGGCAAGGCACAAGCATGCAAAGGCAGCTTCCCTTTCCTTCCCTTCTCAGCACTCGCTCCCGTGCAGATGTTTGGAGGCTTCCTTGGCTCGAACCTGACTCACCTTTTCCCCTTTCATAAAACGCTCCTTCTCCTTCAGGTTGACGTGGTCTATAGAGAGGCCTTGCTCTGCACGAGACTCGAACATGACGGAGCCGTCCGGTCTGCAAACAACCCGGCCCTTGCGCCCTGTCATCTGCACACACCGCACAGGAGAGAGAGAGGCTGTTAGCAGAGGGGAGAGACCTGCACGGCGCAGCAAGTCAAGTTAGAAAGTCAATTCTCAACAGCTTTTTCAGAGGGCAGGGAAGGAAAGGAAACCCTCTTCCAGCAGGAACCCCCTTTGCTGGCCCCTGTTCCTGTCTCCCAGTGCCACCAGAATATACTCTTGATCGTGAGGAGTACCTCAGCCACATGCTCCGGGCCCCCAAAGTGATTGATCAGTTCATCCAAGGTATTGAGAGGTAGCTCTTTGCCCAGTGCTTTTACTTTTGCGAGGAGGTCCTGCTTCATCTTTTCCACATGTTCTAGTTCTCTCAGGCCATGCATATCTTTCCGGGAAGGCAGCATGTGAAAATTACCTGCAATACAAAACACAAAAGTTTATAGAGTTACGTGGTAATTGCAAATCAGAGAGGGAGAAACAAAGTTGTCCCAAAGGGCTTCTGGGGGCACTATGTGATGAGCAGGCAAAGACACCCTGACTTGCAATAAATGCTGCTGAGCATGGAGTGATTTCCTGCTGTGCTTCCCCCTATTTTGGTGGGGGAAGGAGCATGCAGGGCAAATGCTTCCTGCTCACTGATCACAGCAGGTTACCGTGAATCAGCCTCACAAGCCCAAGTTTGCCCACCACAGGGCAAAATGTAGCCAAGATCATAAGGCTGTCCCGAGCACAGAAGGAGCTTCACCATTCCAAGAAAACACCAGGAGAGTGTCCTCACGTCAGCTCACTGACTCCGCAATCCCCTCATCCAGACCCCCACAAAAGGGTCATGTCTGATCTGCCGCCATCCGTGCTTGCAGGGCACTGGGGCGGGTGGCTGTCTCCAGCTGCGTTCCGTGCACTGGGTGCCATGCACTGGAACAAAGTGACCCCAGTTCCCAGCTGCCCGCAGCGAGGAAGGAGCTAACCCCGTGCTGCTGCTCTGCTTACTTCTGTCCTCAGCTGCGAAGCCGTTGTAGGTGCGGTCAACGAAGATGACATCGTCCGTCTCAAACATGGACTCCGGGGAGGAGTTGAAGTCACTGTCGAGCCCCATGTCGGAGTCGGTGCTGCTGTCATCGCTGATCTTGATCACACCCGTGAGGTCACACACACCCTTCAGAGCCTTGGCGCAGCGGCCCCTCTGCTTCCCTGCTAGGGAGAGCGAGCGGCATCAGGGGAGAGCCCCCAGCCTCATGCTTCAACGTAAAACAGCAAGCGCCAGCTCAGAAAGAGGAGGAGGAGGAGAAATCACAAAAGAGCTGAGATTGCCCCAAATGAAAGGCTGATCTTGGAAAGACAGAGCCTCTTGGGTGGGGTGGGGGCGGTTAGGGAGGGAGGGAGAGAGGGAGAGAAGGGGATTGAGGAAAAGAAAGAGAAAGGAAGAGAGAGAAAGAACGAACAAGGCAATCTTTATCAGGGCTGAAGCTAGTTGCACACATCAGGATGAACACACAGCCGGCTCTAAGCAGCGCTAACTCCTCAGGGGAAGGAGGCCGCAGGTGAGACTGCCTCCAGAGGAATGTGCAGGACACGGGAAGGTGCCAGTGTTTCGGGACGTTGTTTGCTTCCAAGCACAGCGAGCCATGCCCTGCTACATGACAGGGTTCACAAACCAGCTTGCACAGGCTGCTCTGCAACAGCAGCCAGTTAGGATAACCTCCACGATCTGCCAGTGCTGCTGTCCCCCTCCTCGCCCTTTCCCACATCCCACTGGAGAAGAAATCCCAAAACTCTTCTTACCTGCAGCTGCAGCCAAGAATTGGGCAGGGAAGTGATATTTTTTCCCCAGGACACCTGTCACACTATAAGTAAGGGGTAGTGGAGAACCCCCCCCTTGCTGCAGGAGGGTGTCAGAGGTGCAGGCAGGACCGGTGTGCAATCTGCCCACCAGGCTAGGCGAGGAAGCGGCTGAGGGAGAGGGGCAGAGCTACGGGGCAAGTGGTGGAGGCGAGGACCTACACTGTGGCAGGGAAGTGGGTTAGAGGGACGAAAGGGTGCATGACCTAGAGCTGCCGTCCTCCAGATGAGAGAGAGAGTGATGGGAGATGCGCGGGAGGGCAAACTGAAACCAGGGCAGAGTAGCAAAAAGCGTGAAGTAGGGAAAAGGGAAAAAGGAAAAGAAAAAGCTGAGTGGCTGGGGTGAAGCAGCAAGGCAGGAGGTCAGATGCTGGGCAGTGGAGTGTGCTCTTACGTTTTCTTTTAATGCCAGTTCCTTTTTCTCTCTTTCTTTTGGTTGAAGGAAAGTGCTTCTGAATTAGTGATAGAAAGACGCCTCTGAAAGTAAGATGCAAAGTTTATTCTAGCTACCAGGAACAGGAACATCTGCCGGTTATCATGTAGCAATGTGTATTTGAGATAGTACCACATTTCATGAAAGAGGGGTAAATCCTGCACCGCAACTACCAGCGTGTGATCAGCCAGCACCGGTACGGCGCGGCTCTCCACAACAGCGGCAACTCAGACTGAGCATGTTTCACCAAAGGGTTCCGCCACAGGAGTGTGGGCTGCACCAGCAGATCCTCAGCTGCGAAAGGGTGTGCTGAGGGAAGGCAAAGCACTGTAATGCCGGGAAAAACGCTCTCTGCCATGGCCGCCCTGCTGGCGGAGGGAGCAGGGCCGTTCCAGGGAGACATTGCAACAAAAGCAGAGCAGAGCCTGGGCTC
Source organism: Himantopus leucocephalus (assembly GCA_003993805.1). Lineage (NCBI taxonomy): Eukaryota > Metazoa > Chordata > Aves > Charadriiformes > Recurvirostridae > Himantopus > Himantopus leucocephalus. The sequence goes on from RSEF01000028.1 coordinate 2,946,345, forward strand.
TGGGCTACCGCGTGGCATGCCAAAGTTGCAAGACCTTTATATAGCAACTAAGAGGGAGTTTTAAATGGGAAACACTATACTGGGAGGCTGTTACATCACTACTGAAAAATCCAGGAACTCCCAGTGTCCCAGCCCCTCTCCACACTCTGACAGCAGAGACCACCGTCAGGCTGTCCAACAAATGTGCTCCACCAACTGGACGTGGGCCTGTTTGCCCACGAAATGGAGAAAAGTGACAAAACATGGACACGTAGTGCTTTCAGGTGAATGGAAAAAATCATAAGAGGTGGAAAACAAATGTTTCTGTGGGCTGTTCTGCAAATAAAAGAGAAAATGCTTAAATGCTGACTGTTGGGTGGGGATGAACCCCCAGTGCAACGAGAAGGCAGTGCTGAATGAGCTCTGGTTGAAAAAAAAAATGTTGAAAGCGACAGCTGAGAGGTATGGACATGACAACTCGCCCATGTGAGAAAAAGGGAGTCTCGGGAACAGAGGAGGGAGCTCTAAGAGCCTCGGTGTGAGGGGCTGAAGGAGACAGAGGCAGCACGGCTCCCCGCAGGGGCAGAGCCCTGTGCTGACACGGCACCAGAAAGAGCCCTTTTGTCCTGTGTGCTGGGGTGACCCTGGGCTCAAAATGCAAAGACTCACTCTCAGGTCTGGAGCCTCCCTGCCATGAAAGCTTGCTCATTTTCCCGACACTCGCACTCCCCGTCTTCCCTGCGAACAAAGGGTTGGGCTGGTATTCACTCACTGAGCAATCTGCTTATTTTTAACCCCGTTTCTCGGCATCTTTTAAACAACTGCTTCTTCCCAGCACACTCCCCTCAAGAATCCCCTGAAGTGCTGTAAAACCAGGACGCCGCAGATGCCAGAAGACACTCAGTTATCTGGCCAATGCTGCTGAGCAAGGAGCTCTTGCCTCTAGAACTGGGGACAGAGTCAAGCAGTGTGCGTGATCACGAACAGACCCCTCCTCCTTCGACAGCTGAGCAAGGCTCAAAGGGACCACATAGTCTTCTAGCCTGAGTTCCTCTGAATTCTGTGACAGGAAAACCAATCCAAGAGACCAAATCGATCCAAGCAGTTGTTAGACTTGCCTTGCGCACTGCCACCAAACTGGTATTTGTTTTTCAGGAATGGACTGGAGACAGCAGAGTGACACCGACCAACACAACCCCTCATCAATAAGGGAGGAAAGTTTGGCCTGAACTGGACACATACTGCCTCTGGCATCTCATTGCTTTCACCTGCCTTAAAAGTCACTTCCAAAGAAAAGAGTAACAGCTCTGCCACCTGCAGAACAGAGGAAACGCAACTCAACCCAGTGTCCCAGGTTTTCGTCACGGATCGTGCAGGAACAGCCAGGTCCATGGGACGGGCTGGTATTTTGAAAGCTGCAGAAATGAGGCGGAGCATAACCTCATTCTTGGTGAAAGGGTAGCACGAGTCCTGCTGCTGGCTTCACTTCAGGCACAACCAACCCTCCCTTTAGCTAGGAACGAAGGCAACACAACCAGGACGCTGCAGAAGCCTGGCAATCAAACAACACGTCCTGCCTCATACGCGTGCTGAAAGCCAGCACTGGTGAACCTGAACTCCTGGGACCGCTCCTTCCTCTCACTGCAGCGATGTCACCTCACATTATCACCACAGCCTCTGTCATTACATGAGATTCCCTTACTCATTTCTTCAGTGTCAATAGCCCTGTTTGGATTCCAGAGTCAGACCTACACAAACCACATCCGAGCTCACATTTCTGGCTCTCCTACACCCAACAATTCTTTTCCACGTGCAGAGAGTTGGATCAGGCTATTCATGCAAGTTTGGACCACAGGAAACTTCAAAATCCGGGATCTAGCTCATAAAGTCACGCTGAAGAAAGGGTGTCTCAAGGACCCAGCTAAGCGTCCTCTCCATTTACAGCTTGTATAGGGCGAGCTGTTACGAAACTGCATTTGAAGAACTGCAAGTGGTGAGTGGCCCCAGGGCAGGGCTTTCCCCAGCACGCCTCCAGCCTCCCATGCATCCCCTCAGAAGAAAAACAGGGATTTTTAACTCACTCTGCAGCAGAGACAAAACAATTTAGATGCCCATCGTTCTCGTCCAGGACTTCTCTGGTGCGAGCCTCCCCGGTGGACTGCAGGCCGATGACGATACACTGCGGGGAAACACAAGGGCGGCACAGCAAGGCGTCAGGGAGGGTGTACGGCAGCCGGCGTCAGGGCAAACAGCTACAGGCTCAAGAGATTGTATTTCACTGTCACAGGTACATTTCCCTTGGACCCTGTCCCAAATAATTGTTGGGCCTGTAGCAGAGCTCCTGATCAAGAACCATCTCTAATCTTTCAGCATCCAAAATCGTTCCTCTGCTCACACCACAGAGAGGATGACTCCGATGACAGATGCTAACTGGCTTTGCTAGGTAGTTTCTGCCTAAAATTTCAAAATTACATCCAGATGGATGAAAGGACAGGGCTGTGCTCAAGGTGAAGGATCTGGTACCTCTTCTAGCTTGAACATGACCCAAAATACTCGTTCAGATCAGCTTACCCACATCTACCAAAAACAAACAGTGGGTAATGCCTCGGAAGATGAGACCATGTTAACTCCCCGGTATCATTTACTATGAATATTCTCAGAAACCCGGACACTACACTTCATTCTGTTTAATCTGGAGAGAAATTCAGCCTTAAAGAGCTTTGAAATTGCTTTCAAGTCAAGCTGAACAATAATTAACTCCCTTTGGTTGCAGACTACAGAAAAAATCACATGTAATGTCAGAGTGATGGCTGCTGCCCCTGCAGCGAGGCTCTGATACCACACCTTATCCTTCGCCAACTCCTCCTTGGCGAGCTCGACGAGTCGCCGGACTTTAGCAGCAATGCAGAGATACTTGAAGAAGCGCTGGTGAGCTGACCAGAACTGACCCCACAAGGATTTCCGAGACTCCAAGCCGATCCAGTCGGCTGCCTGCTGGAACACCATCAAGGCCTCTGCCCACTGCAGACAATACCCAGAAAGGCTGAGTTAATATCTTAGTTTTCTTTTTCATTACTGCTGTGCAGGAGGTTATTAGAACAGTCTGGGGTTTGATAATCTGATTTAACATCAGTATTTATGTCGCTGTGTTAGGCTGAAAGAACAGTCTGGTCATTCTCTCCGCATTAGCATGATGTTGCGAGCTCTGGCTTGCGAATATGGAACTTTTAAATAGAAGCAAAAAATATAAGGTAATTTTTAGTGTAAGCTGAGCTTTTCCTTCCCATAAACAAGCTCTGTGGTCATGGCCACGTTTAGGGTCCTCAAACCCTCCCACATAACAAGCGGCCGTGCCCAAAGCGCAGTTGCACATCAGTCTCCCCCCTGCAGTGGGACCAGCTCACCAACTTCGCTGCCTTGTCATAGACAATCTTGTACTGCTGATCCAGCGGGATCTCCTCGATTCTGAAGGTCACTCCAGTGAAACTGAGCTGCCTGGCAATGTACATGCCACTGACCTTCATGTCCATTGCCACGATCTCCATTGCACCAACTCCCCTGGGAGAGGAAGACAGCTGTGAAACCCCTTCCTCTGCCACAGGGCAGCATCGGTGGCTCTGCAGAACCACCACCTCTCCTGCCTCAAGCTGCCCTCAGACACCGGCCCCACTCATCGCACCCTTTGCCCAAACAAAGCCTGCCACCAAACGTAAGCCGCATGAAAAGGGATGCTGGACATGACTTACCTCTTTTCAATTGCATGCAGGAACTCATCAAATGCTCTGAAAGGGGTGCCCTGCCCCCAAATCCCCAGGCGGCTCATGTAAATCATGTTTTTTGGCTCAGAGGCACCTGTTTGAACAGAATTCACTGTTAGCAAAACCACAGCAGTTGTGAATAGTTTTGACTCAAGTAAAGCAAACTCTTAAGAGGATGGTAATTTGCCCTTGTGCCTTAGGAGAGCCAAGGGCCCTCCCGAACGCTGCCCTCCATACACTATGTGGGCAAGCACCATCGCACAGCTGAAGCGCTGGCCAGGAACAAGTTCAACTGGAGAGGAACTAGTCTGACTTGCCAAAAAGTCAGGAGTAATGGCAGTGATGGGGCTTGGGGCAAATCTGAGCACTCTAGGCTCGAGCACTGCATTACTGTTCACCTCTTCTTGCACAAACATGTACTCCCAGTGTATGCGCTCACATCTCAACGGCGTCCTTCAGACCACAGAGGCAACTGGCAACTCTTTACGCCTGGTGCCCACGCGATGCCAAGAGAAGCTTACCTGTGGCACTGGCATAAACAACTCTTGCTTGAGGCAGTTTGTTCTGAAGGTCCAGCACTGCTTTGCCCATTTTAGTAGAGCTGGCATTTTTGGCTTTGTGGCATTCATCAAACACAATCTGGAAGGGAATGTCAGTTAAGGAGACAGGATCTATTTTCATCACGAGGATGGCAGCAGACAGAAAATACAACCCAGCCTCCTCCAACTAACTGAACAACAAGTCCCAGTATCAACAGGACTGACTCGTTCCCCACACTGTGTGAAATCTGTTGCTTTCGCCCAGTCCTCTGCTCCTCAGAGCCCAAAGTCATTTCCCCCTCCCTCTCCCTTCACTTCCAAGGTGTGTCCTGTCGTGTATTGCTGAGGGGGAAGAATGCTGAAAAGGTGGATCCCAGCTGCATTCTTCCCCTCCTCCCATGAACGCTGCAGCCTGTGGAGGAGGAGAGAGGAGCGTGGGGGAATGCATGTGCTTACAGCATTTAAATATCTACCGCAGGCACCAGGCTGCTCGGCACAGCTGCTCCCAGTGACTTCAGATGGCCCCAAGCTCTTTGTTCCTTGGTGAAGTACAATCATAAGCATGCAATTCTTCTCGCTCTCTCTTTTTTTTTTTTTAAAAAAAAGGATACAACTCCATCAAAATTTTCCCTGCACCACTCCAAAATCTGTTTTAAGCGTGTCCTGTGCTGCCCGCCTGCCTGGCTTTCACCAATCAGCGCAGAGTAAGTGGCAAAGAGGACTCCTTCTGAGGTAGCTGTGTCACCATATTTAATCTGCAGAAAGGAAGAACCAGAGCACACACGCTTACGACGCTTGTCCCCAGTACGTTGCGCCCATTCTTTGCCCACAATCAATACTGCCGATTGTGCTGTGACTGTGCAGGACACCGGCTCCTGTCTCCAACAACAAAACCCAATCTGAGAGCAGAACAGACAAAAGACTGTTAGTAGCTGACGTCTCTAGCACTTCTATTTGGCACTGAGATATGGTGATGACAGGGACTTTAAATGTCTGGACAAGTTCCACTAGCCAATGTGTCAGCACATCTGGGTGCATGCAGTGAAATGTGGAGACCACACTATGACTTCAATTTTCTGGCCAACTGAAGTTGCTTCATTTTTTTAAGCAACAGTTTAGAATGTTTAATTGTTTTGAACCCTCCCATCTGGTTTAATTACTTCTAGAAAATAATTTTCTCTTTGACCAGGTGAGATTGTTGCCTATCTTACTGCCATGGGTCCGACCTGTAATGAAATAAAAAGTAGGGGGAAAACTCCATGGTCCCAATCTGAAGAAAGTTCCATTTAAAGCCTTTTTGGTCTGAAAACAAACATCCCTTTCATTCTCTTAATAGAGTGCATTCAGAGGTGTCAAACACATGTGGTTTCCATTGACTTCGTAAGAGCTGCTTGTTCAACACCATTAAAAACCAGAGGAGAGCGTTTCAGTGAACTGGCCAGCGGTGCGGCAAACACAAGCCTGGACAAGGCTGATGCTCTGGACAAGAGACTAAAGCACAGGCCATGAAGAAGCCTGTGAATAGCCACTACACAACTGCCAGTTGTTCCTTTCGAGACATGCTTCATCCCCATCACTGAATAACTGGAAGAAAATCTGAAAATTCTCTGATTCGCTCAGCTGGGGGGGAAATGCCCTGTGCTCAGCCATGGCACCGCGTGCCTGCAGCTCCCTGCCAGGCACCGATCTGTGCATTTACATGTGCTCCCTTACTCGCATGCTCTGAAAAGCGGTTCCATGAACTCAGCGTTGGGAAATGTTAGCCCAGGAGAGCAGAGCATGGCCCCATCTAACATGAGCTGTTCCTTCCGCAGGACTCTTCAGGAACGGCGAGAAAGGTTCAAGTCCTGCTGAACTTTGCACTTGCCTGGAGATACCTCTCACTCCCTGCAGGAAACAGCTTTGTGCTCCCAGTGCAGCTCTGCGGAGCGTATAAAAATAGCAAGAGTGCAGAGTGGGAAGAGCACGCCGAGAGAAGGGAACAGCAAGCAGCTTGCTGTCTGCTGCTGCCTGTGCCACCAGCCGCGCGCAGGCAGAAGCGACTGCTGCTTTACACGCTAAGGCGGATCCACCTAACTGCTACTGTAGGCTGATTTTCCAGAACACCATTACAACTTCTCCCCCTACCTTATTCAAAGCGTGCACAGGAATGTGGGAGGCTTCAATGTCCTTCAGGTCTCTCTCAGCATCGTACTTGAGATCATTGGAGACGCTGAACCTGCAAAGCAAGACGTGGGTCTGGTTATCTGCTAAGGACACAGTCAGGGCATGCACAGTGATTAATAGCTCTGACTAAAGCAACAGTAGGTGTGCAAAACTGTCACATTTCCAACTGCCCACACACTGCAACGCACGATCCTACAGCAGACTCCAGTCTGCCACTCCGGACAAGCTGTGTGTGTTCTGCAGTAAAATCCCGTACTCCAGGGGCTTGAGTCTGCACCCGGGAAGTCCGCGAATACCCTTCTACCGACTTCAAAGAGAACAGGGATAGGCGTGACACTGCACTCCAAGCAGTGCATAATCTGCTATTTTATAGTGACTCATTCTCCATCACTGCTGCAGGGGAAATATTCCCATTTCACAGGCACAAAGAGGTGGAAACGACTTACCCAAGGCCACAGCATGAGTCAACTATAAAGCCAACATCAGCACTAAGGAATTCCTTACTCCCAGATCCAAACTAACTCCAAGGTCTTACGGGAAAAGAGAAAAAAACCACAACAACTTACCACAGAGCTTTTTTCCTCCCTTTAAGATAATTTTCAAAGATGATGCCCGCAACTGTCCTGCCCTTTCCAACTCCAGCACCGTCCCCAATGAGGAACCCAGCTCGCTGCCCATTGGGTAACAAAACTTCATGTTGCTGCAAAATCAAGAACAGAACTGGAAACTAAACAAGATTTGCCTTTGCTAACAGCTTTGATGTGAGCTTATAAGAGCACCACTTAACCCTTTCACATATCCCATCGATGCAAGTGAGTTTCCTGCCCAGATAAACAACGGCAGAAATGGTCAAGTGCCATGGCCAAGCTCACAAGTGGCAGCTCACGGAAAAAGTCCCCAGGCCCCCAAAAGGTAAAGCACTCCCTTCTGCAACAAAAGTCACGGGTTCTTGCCTCTTTGGGAAACAGACCCCACAGAAATCCTCAGCTTCCAATAATCCTTTCAAAAGGCATTTAAAATGCCATATGCCAAAGCTTCTGAAGTGTCATCACCTATACTACAGGTTATTTTAAAACACACCTGAACATCTGTCCATACAAAAGGCAGTTTCTTTCTAGTGTAAGACACGCAAGCTGGGCAAGGTGGAGCCCCATACCTGGCAGGCATAAATGATTGCTTCCAGCTGTAGTGCAGAGAGTGACCCTTTGTCGGCAACGGAGCGTGGCAGGGAAAGGCTGTAGGTGATGTCGGGTGGGGGGACGCTGGACAGAGTGCTCGTTTCAACCACGAGGTCAGGGTGGTGCTTCCCAATCTTGGCTAAATGACAACAGGAAAAACAGACAACTCAAGTTCTTCACTTCCACGGAGCAACTCAAAAAGGACTGCAAACCTCATATGTATAGCCTGTAGCCCTCTGCTCAGGAACAGAAGAGACAAGCCCGACGCCTGCTCTTCACTCTTTTGTTCCATTGAAATTTCAGATTGTCAAAACCAAGTCATACCTCCCCCAAAAGCAAGCAACGGAAAAGTGTTCTGTTAAATTAGCGCAGCACCAACAAAGGACCAGTACACTGGTAAAGCTTTTCTAGAAAATGACAAGCCTGCGATGTGCCACGGCAAGCACCATATACTGCTTGCAGGATAATAAGGGAGCAGTTAATTAGGTTGCTCTACAATGGAGTTAACAGAACCTCCCACACTCATGTGATGGCAAGGCACTCACACTTTGAAGGTACGTATTCTGCATAGGTCTCCGTTTGCCCCAACTCTTCTGTTTCTTCCTCCTCACCTTCATCCTCCTCCTCTGCCGGAGCCTGAGACTGTAAAGAAACACAGCATTGACCAAATGTTAATGTTCTCATTGAAGTATGGACACACGCAGTGCTACGCAGTGCCACAAACTACCATTTAAACCAGCTCTATGCAAATTCACAAACCCTTCAAGTACAATTAATCTCATTTACTGACTATAGCAACCCAAGGAAAACCATCTGCGAGAGCCCACCCCGGGGGCCCAGCAAGTGCTTTAAGAGCTCCTTTCAGTGCCTGGTCCACACCAAATGAGGGAAAGACGTTTACATCACTTTTCAGATGGGCTGTAGGCTAGCGTGAATTCCGCCCAGCTGTGCTCTAATCTGGCCCTGAGTAAGGGACATGGACCAGCTTTAAACTCAGCGTGGTACTCAGCGGCATAAAGCAAAGTCGTGAAAGCCTCAATCACTCTTTAACATAGTGAGGTTCCACCAAGGGAAATACAAGACACTTCTGGGAAAGGGCAGCAGTGGATATCTGTCTGATTTTCTTGTCTCACTCCCTCTGAAGGGAAGACGGTCAGAACTGCTCCCCTCCACACTGCGATGCCACCAAGTTAAGACCCCGGTGTCTGACCCTACTGAAGCCGACCGTCGCTCTCACCTGGTAGCTTATGAGGAGCGGGGTGTTGGGGCCAGCAGGAACGTGGTCATTGGAACTGTTTAAGCCAGTGAACGATCTGCTGGGTGAGAACAGCTGGAAGAAAAGGGTGCAGGTGAGAAAGCAGTCTGAACCCTCAGCCCTCCAACCCCTGCAAGTATGAAGATACAACAACAGTAAAGATATTTGCGCTGTACTCAGATCTCACACTCTGATGTTGTGAGTGGACTTTAATACTTTCTGTTTGTGAAAGAAAAGCCCTGGGCAATAATTCTGGAAACTAATAAACCTTGCAAATGCCGGACATGCCTTTTTTGACATACACACAGGGAATAACTGACCAAGGTAAATTTGTGCATGTGCCCATGTGTGATGGAAGCCTGCAGGGACACATGTCCTCCCACACCTGCAGGACAGGAGTCTGTCTGCCAAACTACACAGCGTTAAGATGGGTTATCCCAAAATGGCACGTTTTGCCTTTACACAGGAGAACTCAGGCATACCCCACCTTTCATACACCTCCCACTGGCACCAACAGATTACCGGTGCAAACACAGCCACTTTCAAGGGTTCTTACAAGCCAGCAGTCCCTGTCCAGACCTGAGCGAAGCTTATTATGGGAATACTGGACTTGCTCTGCACTGGAGCAGTTACATCAGTTGCTGTTTTCCCATTTGTTTCAAAGGGAGCACTGTACAAAATTGCTCTGCTGTTCCCGACAAGACAGGTCCTTGTTAAAAGGAGCTGTGTAGATTCTCATTGTGGGATCGTGTGTTTTACCCTGAACTGGTGAGTTCAACTGAGAGCTCTGGGTTGGATTTGCTATTGGAAGAGAAACAGCATCACTTTGGGGACCAGAAGGGGACACTGGAGTACAGCCGAGGAGATCCAAACAGGGAGAATGGGTAAGACTGAACAAAATTGGAACCAAAAGCCATCGCTGGGAAAAGACAAAGTGTTAAATCAGAACACCAACACTTTACATCTTCTTACAAACTGCCCTCGAGGCAAGCATTTACTTAACAATTTTGCAATTTTGTTCTTAACATTAAAAGCATTGTTCAAAGTAATCACCTAACTGCACCAGAACACAACCCGTGGGTCAGCACTGTTTAACAGCTGTCCCGAGGTTTGCCCAGGACCACTGAAGCCTGCAGGCTGCCAGCCACCCCCCAGGCTCACCTCACTCCTGCATAGACCCGGACCACTGGTGAGGACCTCCTCTACAGAGCCCAGCCATGAAGCCCAGGACCTCACCCCACGCCGAGACCCCACCAGGCCAGCGACGGGGGGTCAGGCTGCCGTACAGGCTGGCCGGGTCTCCCAGGCGCCAACTGCTGTCTCAGAGTTAATGATGGCTTTGGACCATCCAGCCCGCCGCACCGCAGCCAGCTCGGAGAGCTCCCAAGACACTCCTAGCTGGGAAGGCACAATCGAGGAGATCCTTTGTCTGCCCCCACTCAAACAAAATCACACTGGAATTTCCCGACAGCGAGCAAGGTTAAGCCAGCAGCTCATGGCATCCAAAGCAATCAACAACTCCAGAAGCAGCACTACTTCAAGTTTATAGCCTGCAAAGAGTGCCAGACTTACAGAGAGACCCATGCTCCACCAGCAGAAGTGGAAGATGGGAAGTTCTTAAGCATAAACACTCCAATTATTTCCTCTTTAAAAAAATTAAAAAAAAAAAAAAGAAGAAGAAAGAAAAAAACACCCTCCATTACTGGAAGCCTGAGTCAGAATTACCAGAAGGAAGCTGGACGGAAGAGCTATTTTCAGTGCCAACAAATCTGGAGAGCAGGTGAAACATCTCCACCTACAAATCTGAGCTCAGTGTAAGAGTTTCTTCTTAGGCAAGAGAAAGGCCCCGATCTGCTGGAACGGCAGCACTTGCTTCTCTCCGTTCTAGCAGTGGAAAGTTAATGCAGGTCTGGTTTTGCATCACACAATCTCCAAAGGATAAATCCCTGCACCCCAATTCAGCAACGGGGCTTTGGCACACAGCATTTCACCCCAGGTACTGCAAAGGAAGCGATGGAAACCTTGGTCGTTTGGAGCACTGAAAAACTAAGCCCATAGCTGAGAATATTCTGTGGGGGCCAGTCCAGGTGGGACCAGGAGCTCCAGCGGGTGAGGTACCATCTTGCCCCAGACTGAGCTTGTACAATTCCTTCCTTCCTCTACTCTTGCTCACCTCCCAGATCGATTTTCTCCTTCCTCTGTGCTTCATGTCTAAAAACATCAACAGTAGAGGCATACACAGGATACATCAGAGCACTGGGATGTAAACAGGACAGAGACTCATTCAGTAAAGCCACTGAGAACTGCCCAGTCAAAGACTCAGTCTTACTCCATTTTTTCCTCTTTGCATTATTCTCCATTTTGCCCCATCTTTCCGTGACTTCCATGGGAAAAGAAACAGTCACATCTGGCTGACAAGGCAACTCCCCTCTGCATAAATTCATTCCCGATGTATGGAGCTCAGAGAAGGGTGTTCACAGTTTTAAAGAGCTGTGAATGACTTAGAAAAAGCTACAGCAGCTCACATGAATTCTAGCTACAGGCTTCAGAGGCAGGGCTTTGCCTCCCCAGTCTTAAAAACACTGTAAACTTGTGAGATGGTTGTGAGAAAACACAATGGATTACATGAACTATTTTTGAAAAGTATTTCACAACTTCATCACAAATGAAGCAAGTGTGTTTTGTTTGCTAACTCCTGCAAATATTTAACAGTGTAGTAGTAGTTCTTCCCTCCGTGTCCATTCCTGAAATGACAAACAGAGCCAACACCTTATACACGTCTCTCTCTATGGGTAACAGCTCTCCCCGCACAGGCACACGAAGGCAGCTCTGCCTCCAGCCACCTCCTCCTCAACCACAAATGCTCCACCGAAAGCCTCAGCTCTGGGCACTTGAGACACGGGTTTCTTAGCGAGCTTGAAACGTGCAGCATTGCGCAGTCTCACTGCGATGCTTTTCTCCAATTTTGCTCTGTCCTCATTTCTGTAAACCCATTTCCCCAGTGCCAGTGCCAGTTGCCAATCATGAGTCAATGCGACAATCCATTTACCTAGCGTCCTGTGCGTTACCACCTCCCGTGCAAAAATGAAACTGAAATCTCCCGACTGGGATGCACTTAACTGACACCTCCTCAGGAAATGTCAAACTCGGGAAAGAAACAAAAAAAACCAAAAAAGCAACCAAAAAACCCCACCCCCGACCACCTCTGTATTCAGAAAACACAGATAAGATAACGTTTAAAATAGCTAGAGATTTTTTTCAGGAGGAAGTCATTTATAAATGGAATTCCAAGGAGTTAATTGGCCTTATCTGAACCCAAGTGCTCTGCAGGACAACAAGAGGCGCGGGAGGACGTGAAGAACAGCATGCAACGAGACCGGAGATGGCTGCTCCGCTACGGTCAGACAAGTTAGTCTCACACTTACATGACACATATTTGTTTCTCACTTGCATTCTTTATGCTGGATTTAGAACAGCTTTTCCCAGTAAGTTTTTTGCTGTATACTCCAGACACAAAACAACGAGCTTTTTCAGGCCTTGCCTATCTCAACCAGGGTTCCCATGCTCAGAAACAGGACATTGCAGAGCTACTTCTATAGTGACTTAGGCTACTATGCAAAAAAACCCCAGTAATAGGAGACTAGGAGGAATAAGGCACATGCCTGCTCTGTCTTGGGGGGTGTATCTGTTCTCCAGCTTTTTTTCCACCATCCAGTTTACAAGCCTGTGACATCTTCAGCCATTTCTTTGGTTCAAATAGTTCAGCGCTCTTCCCGCCAACCCTCTCAGACTTCAAGTTCAAACTGGTCCGAAGTTTCCGGGCTGTGTGTGGACTGCCTGTGCAGCCCGTGCTGCGTGGCCCTCGCTCTCCGCCCCCAATTACAGACACGCTGAGGGCCAAACAAACGCTGCAAAGGTCTACAAAGGTGATCCAATCTCACCGATTTCACCAAGACCTCAGGTGTCTGATTTGATGATCTGCGTGACTGGCCTAAGATCTCACAGAAAGTCTACGGCAGACAGAAGCTTCGATAGCCCAAGCCCCAGGTCAGGACCCTCGCCACCAAGCCACGCTCCTTCAATGCCCAACCTGTCGCTCTGCCACACAGCAGCAGCATTTCAAAGCAGAACCGCTGCCAAGACTCTTATTTCCAAGCTGTGCCAAACAGCCGGCGTTTACCATGGGAATACAGTCAGACACATTACTAACTGCAAAATGCAGCCTCTAAAAACACGGCAGAACCTCAAAATACAACAGTGACTAAAGCACGGGCATGCCAGGCTGCGTTCTGGGGCACTCACGTTGACTGTTTTTCTTCGTAAGAGAATGACCTGCAAAGGAAACCTACCGCACGGCTGGGCACTCACTGAGAGAGCCCAGACCTAGAGACCCAGCAGACAGACGCGTATGATACCAGGAACCAAAGCCGGTGGCTACCCGTAGCGAGTGATAGCGGGTTGTGCAACAGTGAGTAATCAGTCCCAACAGATGAGGGAAAACAGATGGCAGAAGGTTGGTAAAAAACGCACAGAACCACATGTTGCTGTGGGACTGCCGGGAGATCACATGCCCAGGAAAACTCAGAGATGTAAAAGCTTGCAGGGATTTGGACTCACAAAGTAAACACAAATGGTGAGTCTTAAGTTGAGACAGAGTTTGTTTTTTAGTCATTGTTACTAAAATATTTGCCACGGAGAATAAACAAACGGGGGCTGCTGCTGCTGGGGACAGTTAACGATCTAGATCACGGTGTTTTTCCTTGAGTCCATCCCTTCAGCACTCCTGAGCGCCCTGTTGCAGGCCACTCGGGACCTGCTGATGTTTTAGGGATGCGTCTTCCTCAGGAGGCACCTACCTGCCACAGCTGCAGAAGAAAGAGGTAGTGCCTGCCCCACACTCTGAAGGAGTGCACGTAACCCTCTGAGGATGTCCGGGTTCTCTCCTGCTTCCAGGAGACTAAAGTATGTGTAACCACATCACCCTTTCCCTCCTCAAGTGACGTTGGTAATAGCAAAACTACATCATCAATACTGCAACTTCACCCCTGTAGGGAATTGGGTTGGATTCTTAATTCCTTGGTGAAAACACCACGAGATGAAGCCTGAGCTACTTACTGTCTGATGGGAGGATGGAAGAGGAGCAGCCCGTACCTCTATTTGGTTCTGCTGCGGCGTGTTTACATCCCATAGTGTTGGCACATGGTTCAGACTGTCGTTAGACAAGAAGTTCTTAGGATCCGCAATGTCAGAGAGGGAATCCGCAGGGGACGAGAAGAGGGAGTTGTTGTTGGAGAGCTCATCGAGGTATGAAGAATCCTGAAATGGAGAAATGACCACAATTAGAGACAGCAGGATGAGGAGACCAGAGAGCGCTTTTCTCACACCTACTCATCCAGGAAGTTTTAATTTCTTGCTATTAAATGAGCAGCTCTGTTACTTCATGCTCCACAAAACTTCAAAATTAACTTGTAAATGAGAACATGCTCTAAGCAGCTGTTTTAAAATCTGTTTCTTGAAAACGTAGGAAAACCCCTGACTGGACAGAAGTGCTGGTACAGGCTCCAGACTAACTCAGACTGTGTGCATCTCTACATATGGGAGTGGAAGCAAGAGGGGTGTCGCACAAGACGTCGGTTACCTCAACTGTGTATTTGACTAAAAAGACTGCTGAGGGGTGAAAAGCCCTCCGCCTAACACTCAAAGGACTCGAGTATCTCATTCACGCCCAGAAACCCACAGAGTATAAGCTACACCTGATAATGACACAGCTGTTTAATTGCAACTTATAACGCAGCAATACCTGGAGGCTTTGGATAAAATTAGTCTCCTCATGCCAGGTTCTGCACAAACAAGGCTGCCAGGAGCAGGGGGGAAGGAGCGCTGGTGTCATCTGGATTTGCATCTAGATAAATCTCAGCAAATCTACCAATCCTTTTCCCAAGGGCATGCCTCAGTCTGGACAAGAAGGGACTGTGCTTCAGCGAGAGGATCAGGCTCTGCCCTTGCTCTTTTCCCGGTGCCGGCAGTGACACAGCTTACAATTGTTTAATTTTGTGCCAACCCAGTGATGATGTTGGTTTGAGTCACACGGACTCTAGCTCAGAAAGACCCTTCAATTCCCTCCCCGCCATCGATTCCTTGTCTGGTTTTTCAAACTTCAGGTGGCAAGAACCGATAGCTGATGCGCCCTTAGCTCTGGCACAGATCGCAGCACCTTCCCTGTCTCCATCACAGCACCTCGGCTCTCCTTCCACATCAAATACCACTTTCAAACTTTTTCAAAGCAGAAAAACTTTGTCTGCTGTTTATTGAAGAGTAGCATACTTCCAAACACCAAGCTCCAGCACACAGGTCCCGCTGGAGACGTGTCTCTGTCCCAGAGGGACAGACAGACCAACGGGTCTGTCTTGGTGCCAACACCAATCGGTTTTGTGGCTCTTCACAAGGGTCGGGTTTGCCAGCACACGGCCAGCCCAAGCTCCCAGATACCCAAATGAGCGCGATAACACCGCAGCGCGGCTGCCAGGAGAGCCGCAGTGTCTGATACGAGGAGAAATCGCTGCTCATTTCCAGTTAAGGGCCAATTTCCTACTACAAGGCAGAAAGGCAGCCAAAGATTTTTAAAAGTCACTTAGCCCTGCCTGACATAAAATCATGAACAGCTGAGCCTGCCTGCGCTGTTCCTAAGGGCTTCAGGCCAAGAGCTGGGGCAGATCCCTCCCAGGTTGCCATCAAAAGTTAGGGGTTTGCAGTGTTTAAAACCATCAGGACACATTCCCTTCTCCTTCTTCCCAGACAGGTCTCGTTTGGCACCCGAGCGGACAGTCTCTACTCCGAAGCCTCAGGTGCAGGTGCACCAATGCCCTAAAGCGGAGGCAAGCAGCTACAGAGATGGCAGGCGCGATGTGTAAAGTTTGTATTCGCCAAATACCGACTGGGGGTCCCGAAGGAGAAAGGGCTCCTCACGAGGCTGTGCCACCAGGCGCGGGACACCCTCCTGCCAGCTGCGGGTACCGGCGCTGCTGCGCGACACCGCTGCTGTCTGCCCAACAGCAGATGGGCAGCGTTTCCTGCGCAGCTCTTACTCTTGATATTTCTGTGGCTATTTTAGGATTACCCAGAAACCAAGGCTTTTCAGAGACTGAAGCAGGCATCTAGATTTATCATTAAGTGAGCTCTGGAAACGGGACTGTTTCACACTCAAGGAAGTAGGAAAACACTTGGGTAAATACGGCATTTCTTGGCCAGAGCAAGTGCCTCACGCGCCCTGCAGGAACCTGCCTGCCTACCTCCCACAGCCTGATGCAGAGCACTGCACAGGCAGCGTGTGTGGGATTCCAGATAACCTTGTTCGTGCTATTGAGATATTTTTTTCCCATTAACTCTCATCTCCCAAGGTCTGCAGCCTCTCTCAACCTTCCAGTCCTCTGCAGAGACACTTGCTGATTACCTCGAACCACCATGCTGCTGAAACAAGCCATCATCTCCCCTCGCTGTCCTCCCCACCCTTCTGCTTCTTCTCTGGACTCACAATCCCAAGAACAAGTGCTGCAGGAGTTCAGCAGCCACCGGACTCTCACCATGATCTACGCTCCTGTGTTACCACACCTCTTCAGATCCAAGTGGGACACGAGTAAAGCAGAGAGCGTTGACACCTGGGCTTGCTGCGGCTCAGGAAGAGTTTAACAATTCACCTAATACTACTCTGTCATATTCTGACTGTTACAAAAGAGTTTACATCAATTTAGTAGCAACTCTTCTGGTCATTCCCAGAAAGCAGGGAGACAGAGAGATGGAGAGAGAGACGGACTGGCAGCCGGACTGCTCCTTCCCCCATCTGCTCTGGTTCCTGAGACACTGGACTAACGCAGCAGCCAGACCCGAAGCAGCTGGAAACTCCCCTTAGGGTGTCTGACAGCCCAGATACTACACAGAGCATAAATACAGACTGATATCAAGAGGCTCGTAAGAATTGCTTTGAAGAAGTTACTCTCAAAGCCCAGCACCAGAAGCAGCAGCTAGTATCTTCTCTGAGTTCCCACCACTACACAGTGACACAAACAGCTCCTGAGATGGACCTGGAACTCCAACTCTCCCGCCCGCAATCCGTGACGGTACACGTGCTTTGTCCGCAGGCGATGAACAACGGCTGGTTAAGCGGCCGGTCCCAAGACAGACACAGACGTGCCGCTTTTCACAGGCGCCTGGGGAGATCCTGAATGCAAAACCTAAAAAAAGCACACCTCGGGCCTGGGCACCTCGCACAGGTCCCACCGTGTTCGGCAGGCGGGAGGGAGAGCAGAGGTTTGCTCCCAACGCGCCCTCTGAGCTCAGCTCACACGAGGAGGTGCAAGAACTAGTTCCTATTCCTAACAGACAACAGGAGACATCACCACCCTTGGTATTAAATCTAAAAGATGAAAGGCATTTGGTATAATCTGCATGCTGAGAGGAGAAGCGTGTTTCTCCTCTCTCAAGGACAGGCAGGCCTGGGAGATACTGCGCGACAGACGAGAAGGAGCAAAACCAAAAAGCTGGAGTTGCAAGGAAAGCTCAGCTTTGTTTAGCCAGGGTTTTTTTGTTGGGGTTTTTTTTTTTTTTTTCACTATGAAAAACTTTGTCACACAGACCCATTTCTGCGTTTAACTGTCAGTGTTTCACTTGGGGCTTCACCGTGGATCTCATCCCGGTCTCATGGCTGAACTATGGCAAGACATTTCTGTGCAGTTTTGTTCATTTGCAAATACCACCGACAGAAGTCGGTTCAGGAGGAAACATCTGCAAACCCCTGGGCATGGCAGCAAGAAGGCTGTAGAGCAGCCCAGAGAGGCCATTGCCCATTAGGGTCCCAAAGAGAGGAAAGTGCCGGGCTGGAATAGCACCAGGATGCACGGAAGCACTGGAACACAACCTGAGACACCCCGGGGAGCGCCCTCCGCCTTCCTGAGCCCTTCAGTCCCCCAGCGAAGGCACCAGCCCCACCGCCTCCACCACCGCTCCCTCTGCTCGGGGTGCCGGCCTGAAATGGGGAAGAGAAAATCAGTCTCCGAGGCAGCAGGAGGGTAATATTAGTCTGGAAGTGACTTCAGTGAGCCCATCCTCTTGCAGTATTACGAGGCATTAGTCACAAACTTTCAGTCTCCCATTTGTCTTAAGTAATTACATTATCTGAAGAGCACTAAAACTAGTAACGTGCTAGATCCCCGCCCTGCAGAGCTTACAGCGCAACCCCACTAAATTAGACTTGCTTATATACAAAATGCAGCGTAATTGTTTAAATACAAGACCACACTGATAACTACAACCTGCGCCATTATAAACCATGCCTTGACTAATCACTCCACTGGTTTATATGCAGCAAACAGGAGCAGCTACCTTAGTCTCCTCGAGGGAAAAGGAGGATCACCACCTAAACCATCGGCTCACGAGACAACAGAGTGACCAAAAGGTCTCCTCTCCTCAGCGGGATAAAGTCACTGCCAGACCCACCGGCACTGATACCGGTTACAGCTGATCCCAGCCAGAACAGACCCTTAGCAGGATCTTTATTTCAAATGCTATTCTGCAACCATTCTCTATGTAAGTCTTATTTCTGGAATTAGACTATTTGTTTTTTGGGGTTTGGTGTGTTTTTCCAGATTTTTGGGGGTTGCAGAGCCTGCAACCAAAAGCGCGGCAGCTCACTGCAGGTCATCCCTGGCAGGAGAGTTTTACCGCAGGGGGCTGGCAGAGCTGCTTTGCCCCCCTCTCTTCGCCTGCTCTGTCAAACACTCCTGCGCGCCAGGACAGCGAACACACGGGTGAAGCGCTGCTCGAAGATCTCAGCTCTGAGCGCTGCATCTCACAGCACAGACTTTTCCCCATTTCTCCCGTTACAGAAGGACGGACACAAACAGAGACCTTGAAGATTGCTGTGAAAACACAGTTCGGAACTAACTGCTCGAGCCAGAGATGAAGTTTTCGCTATAACATGGCAAAGGGCGATTCCCTTACAGCAGGGTGACGCTTAAGGGGGAATCGTTTTATAAGGGGTCAACAGGCAGCCGACGCAGAGGCCGTGCACCGCTGCTGGCTGCGGGGCTCGCCAGCATGTTCTTCTTTCACATCAAGGTCGAAATAACATCAATGTACGAGAACAGGGGATAGAGGATCACAAATCATTGTCTGGTCTTCGTATCAGAAGATGCTCTAGTGAGTGACTTGATAAATCAATGAGAATCATTTGCTAGACTTCTAAACTGCGAGTGCAAATCAATCGTCAGTTGACGCTGCTCCGGCACACTATTTCTATCATTATCCCAAACCAGAAAAGTTATCAAAACCAAGAATTAACTCCCTAGAAAAGATCAGAAAAAAATCAGGGTAAAACCACCCAACGACTTAACCTCTTTCTCCCAGCCACTGGGAACAGCCTGGGTCTTCTAGTCAAAAAAAAGTCTTTGTTAAAAATAATGAAAGAACAGGTGAGGTCTAAATACAGAAGGAGCGTACATCTGAAAAATATTTTGGCCATCAATATAAATTGTTTATTTGCTCACAATCCAGACAGAGAGGAAACAAATACTCCTTCTGCACAGCAACTATGGATTGCTCCACTGACTAGCACACAGCTGATAGGGTTTTTTTTATAAAAAAAACATGTATACACACAGGCAGACACAAACATACATACACAAACAAAGCTACGCTGCCAGACAAGAAGGATTTGGTGTCTCGAAAATCACAGATTAAGCAAATTATGTTTCAGGAAAGACAGAATCAAGAATTAACAGCTGCAATGCAAGCAGCCGATCGCTAAAAGAAAAACTTTTAGCTGCCAAAATCCAAAGTCTTTCTAAATATGGGGCAATAAACTTGCAGTCTTAAGGGTTCAGTGCTCTGCCTGGCAAGCACTTCCCTTGCTTTCTGTACCCAGCATCTGGTTTAAAAATAAAACTCCTGAAAGCCATTACAACTACATAAACACACCGATCAATTCTCCACGCAGCTCCTCTTCCTCCAAGTTTCACAGTTAGTGACCAAGTTCGAACCGACAGGAACACTCTCCAAGTCCCACACGGTTCAGCAAAATACAAACCACATCGTCAGCACAGTAAATCCGCTCCCCCTGCCCCGCTCCAAGAGCCGTCGCCCCAAACCTCTGCTGCCACTGCGAAGATTACTGGGGACCCCCGAGCCCGGGGGGCAGCCGGAGCTGGGCACCCTCGCAAACAGACACCCCGGGAATTCCGGGGGGGAAAGAAAAATCAGGCATTACCTTGTAGAGAGATGGGAACTTTAGCCAGAACTGCATTTGGGACATTTTAAAACAGCATTCAGCTTGCTGTCGGCAGAGCAGGACGAAGCAGTGGATGAAGCAGTAAGGTGAGATTTTTCAGTATATAATGGAGAAAGGTCTTCATTCATGACCGCGACAGCAGCGACAGCCGGGAAGAGAGCTCATCAAGGGCTTTTAAAAATTAACATGCAGAAGAAAGGAGTGAAAATGGAGGAAAAAAGGACAGCCATACAGTGCGTCTGTCCTGAGCCTGTGGAAATTTGCATATAGTGTTTAGTCATGAAGGAGAGTGCTCGTACTTCCTCTAAGCACCAGGGCTGACTTTCAGGAAATGATGCCTGCTTGGTAAGTCAGGGAAATTACTGGCAGCGCGATGAGAATTACTGTATGTGGTGTAATTCAACCACAGATCCACTGTAAACAAAGCCGTGCTGCGCTGCGGGGCGGCCGGGCGCGGGGCAGGAGGGCTCCGGGCAGCAGCCCCGCACCCCGGCTCGGCCCCCGGCCCCCCCAGAACACACAGCCTCTTCCCCGCAGCACCCCCCGCTCCGGGGGCTCCCACCCGCCTGATTTCGGGGGCTCAGAGGAAGTAATCAAAGTGAAAAAGGTTATGAAAAGTATTCACAAGTTGGGTTTTTTCCCCCCCAAGAGCCACGTGCTTTCTTTTGTCTTCAATATCTGCCCCACCCCAAGTATTGCAATTAGAAAATAAAAAGGAGTAGCCATTTTCTTAACTTTATTTTCTAGATCATCGTTACTTCTCAGTATCCAGGAACACTGCCTTCTTTTTCCAAGGCCTTCCCTTTTAACTTTAACAGTTTTGGTATCAGAAATAAGCAAAATTTCTGGTGGGGAAGA
The DNA here is from genome assembly GCA_003993805.1 of Himantopus leucocephalus. NCBI lineage: Eukaryota > Metazoa > Chordata > Aves > Charadriiformes > Recurvirostridae > Himantopus > Himantopus leucocephalus. The sequence continues at coordinate 2,967,356 of RSEF01000028.1, forward strand.
GAAAAAGGCACAAAAAAAGGGACATCTGAAAGGGATTTGGTCATCATAAGCTGAAGGAAAGTGTGCTCCTACGCAGCCCGAGGCGGGAGGAGAAGTGCATTTGCCAGCATACCCACTGCCCCTCAGGAAAACCCGGAGAACTTCTCTGTTTGCTCTGGGTGCAAGAGGTTCCCGTTCGCTTCTCCCCAGCATGGCTGGCGGCAGCGCCGGTGCCACACTTTGGCCGGGGGGTTCTTGCCCGTAGGCTGCTCCGGCTGCACCGCTCCGTGTCCGGGAGCACAGCTCTGGCGAGGCTCGGGGCTGGGCACCCTTGGGCAGCCGAGAGGGCAGGGAGAGGGCTCAACCTGGCCAGCAAAGCCGGCAGAGCACCAAGCCAGCAGCACAGACGCAGGTGCTGAGGACAGGGCGAGGAGCGCTGGCTGCAGACCCCTCCGTTCCTGCCCCGAGTCCTTCCACGCAACCACGGCACAGCTTCAAGCGCAACGCAGCTCGTCGCTGTTCTGCACTAGAGCTGGCGCCTGGTGCCCGCGGTCATTGCAAGTGCTCTTGTGGCCTCGTGCCGAGAACTGCTGGAAAATCCCATGTTGCCTGGCACTTCTCAAAAAACCAAAACTTTGGAGCGACAGAAGGCAGCAAAGTCCCTACCAGCCTGCAAGAGATGAGAGCAGAAAACGAGGTGCTCTCCAACCCCTCGGAGAATCTGGGGAGACAAACTGGAGGGGGGTAGTTTTGCTTTATGACATCAGATGAGGAGGGAGGACTGGCTACTGCAAGGAAGACACGCCGGGTCCCGGGGCTGGAAAACCACCCACAACAGGGCTCATTTCCAAGGGCAGGTGGGTGCATGGCACAGCCCCCTGCAGCACAGCTGTTCCACGGGGATTAATACATTAATAGCCCTTAATAATGAGGATCCACGTTCCATCATGCAGAACATCTAGTCCAGAAGAGTTTTTCCAATAAGCAAACAGCAAAGATAAACGCCTTTCCCCAGGCAGTCGGGGCTGCAGCCAGGGATGCCGGTGCCGCGGTCAGAGGAAGCGAGGAAAGGGCAGCCCCAGCAGCCCTCTCCCCGGGAGGAGCTGGAGCATCGCTGCTGGGCTCTTCCCGTTATCAGCGCACGTTCCACCTCCCGGAGAAGGCTGCGAGCAGCAGCTACATGAGTGCTGCTACAGAAGAGGTATTCTGCAGGAACTGCGGTGAAAATGAAGCGTTTGGTTTCTGTGGGCAGCTGGTTTGGGGTGGAGAAAGGCTATGGGTTTTCACTGCTGCTTTTATCTGAACTTGATTGTATTTAATTAGCTGGTAGCGCCCTGGAGGTTGGGATAGGTGCTTTAATGATACGTTTGAAGTGAAGAGACCAAATACATTTTTGAAATGTCTTAATTAGTGACTTGCTAGTGACTGCCTTGCTGTGTGACCTTGATTAAACCACCAACTCTTGCCTAAGACTACCAAGGTCTTGCTATTTATGCAACCTTTAAAAAGCAGGTGGTTTATTTCCTCTTCCTTTTCTGTTAGCGGACAAATGGGGCAAATGTAGGCAACAACACTGGAATGCCAAAAGGAAGCAAGACATATGACATTGTTATAGATAACCAGGATGGCAAAATTGATTTTGCAAGACCACAGTAATATAATCACAGAAGATAAGATAAACCGCCACCTGGAATTCTAACAACCTGTCCTAGGGGAGAAGGCATGCCACAGCATTTCTGCTTTCCACAATTGATTCATGAACACGCATGCTGACAGTCAGGGACAGGAAAGCACAATTATCCCAGCGTTCACATTAATTTGACTTACTATCTTCCAGCAAAATCTGAAAGGTACAGCCCAGTGAGTTGCTCCGCTGGGTAACCCTCACAGCATCCTCTACCACCTCCCAATCACTGACCGGCAGGACAGCTTCCTGAGCGCGCTGGGGGTTTCTCGAAAGCACGTGCTGACCTTCTAGGAAAGCAGAGATACCAATCAATCTAGAATAACACACCTGTACAGGAGAAGACCTGGCAGCTCATCACCCTCACGCAACCAAAGAGCTCAGGACTAAATTTCCTGAAATACCCAACTGCCAGCAGACAGCTTTTCAGCCGTGCCCAAGGACACTCCATGCTCAGCGACCCGACCCGGCTAGACACTTGTGACAAAAGCCATCAGGCCCCTGAATGTCTCCGCAAGACAAGCTGCTGGGTGCCCATCCCACGCAAGCAGGCAGTACGGACACCTGAGCAGGGACGGGGGTATATAATCACATCACAGCAACGTGTCCTGGAAAAATAAGTGTAAGAGTAGCTAAAGGTGGAAGGTACTGACTATCGGCACGCTGCCGTTTGCCCTAACGGGGCTGGGGTTTTTCAGGGGGATGAAAGATGGGAGAGTAGGTATTGTACAGCCCGTGCCTGGCTTTTCCTGTTCCCATGACACGACTGGTTTCACCCAGCTGGGCGCAAGGCTTTGCTTTGCATTTGGGCTGTTTTGAGAACCGAGAGCCACTCCTGCGGCGCACAGGGCTGCCTCTGCTCTAGTTTCCAAAGCGAGCAAGAGGAAGCAAGGTGCGTGGTGAGTGACTGCACTGAGAGGCTCTGACAAGTTGAGACCACAAATGGTTTATTTTTAAAACAGACACCAAGAACAAGGATAACGAAGCAGCTGGTAGGTATTTTATAGCCAGAGCTGAAATTCAGTGTGTGTGAGCGGGGTGTTGGGATCTGCAAGCCCAGCCAGCACATGGCTCCCTTGAGAACTGGAAATTTGGAAGGCAATCGCGGCTTGTTCACGAATGGGGAGAGGACCAGGAGCTAGCCTGCCCCCGAGCAAGCACAGAGGGGAACTCCCAGGCTGGTGTTCCTCTGTGAAATAAGGAGAAACCAGGAAAACTCATGACGCGTAAAGGAAAGCCAGCAAGAGAGTAAACTCTTGCAGGTGATCCTGAAAGCTGGAGGAAACCATTGCACGGCAGCAGGCAGCAAGATGCTGCGACTCAGGGAATAACAAACATACAAGGCCAGGGAAAGGAAAATGCCTGAAGGTGTTCATGTCAGAGGCAGTATTTCTTGTGGTCACGGCTGTGGTAGGACCACTGGAGTTTTGAGTGCGTTGCAGATCAGGACACACAGTGACCACCAGCAGAACTGGAGACAGGGAAACTCACTCGATCAGGCTGACTCAGACCAATTCTGCTTTGAATTAAAGCATCTATTTTAAAACATCTCCCAGTGGTCTGCTATTAAATTATATTACCAGAATTTTTTAAGAGCGCTCCATGTTTCAGACCAGTACTTTTCCCGCTTTTGTTAGCTTTATGAAGGGGAGGAGGTAGAGAGCAGTGCATGCCAACTATTTCAGGAGGCAGTTCTCCACTGCATCCCGAGCCTTCTCTCCTGCCCAGAGGTGGACATCGCTGTTTGAAGGTAGCAAAACAGATGCAAACTAACAAGTCTGGAACAGGGGAGAAGTCCGAGCCCTCCAGGCCCTCGTACCCCCTCCCTAGGGCCATGGGCATCTTGGTTGGCTCCTGCAATCCACAGCCAAGCACAACTGACAACAAATTATGCCTCAAAAGCAGGATTACTCTCACTTAACTACAGGTACCTCCACCTGAGATAGTCCCAAGAGCTTCTCTTACACATGGAAGGGAAACACTCCTAAAGCACGGTTCACCCAACCAAAAGGAGATGCTGCTTCAGAACAACACCAGCTGCATCCCAGATGCGTCCCCCCTCCTCGGTATCCAACTCAGGATGGCTAAATCAGACGATCAGAGCAAGCTAAGCGCGTGGTCGGTGAATCCTGTGCTGATGCCGGAGCCCTACAGTCCAGGAAAGGGCTGCAGCACCCACACTCACCTGCCTGGTCTGGCCCTTCGCTGCGAACCCAGTGCAGACAGTGACCAGCTACCGCTGCGCCTGGCTCCAGCACAGCTCACCTTCACGCAGCTCACCACCAGGGCAGCCGGAGCCTTTACACGTGCCGACTGCCCGTGCAGGTGCGTGGCCCTGTTACCTCGTGGATCATCTCAAGTGCGCTATCCGATGTTTCACCACCCAGGCACCCTACACGGGTGAGCCACGGCAAGACCAGGGCAGCGGCAGACACACAAATACGGTGCCCATGGCCGTCCTGCCGGGCAGCGCACGCCGACATCACCGACACAATTTCACCGTACTTATTGTAACTAGGTCAGATGAGCCGCTATAATCACAGCCTTCATTTTTCTAAACCAAGGCCTGAAGCAAGTGTTAGGCATCTCACCTAAAGTGTTTTTAAAGTGTGATTAAGTCAGTCAAAACCCCAACCCTGGAGTCCAAAAACAAAGACATAAGCATGTAAAGTGACTTGTTCGCAAAACGCTTCAAAGGCACCAGAGACAGTTAATTGTCTTCAAATTGATTTTAATATCTGTATTCCCTGTAGACATAACTCCAGGACAGCGATAGGAAGTTCCAGGACGTTTCTTATTCCAGGAAACTCTTCATTTCAGACAGAACCAAGTCTTTCATATAATTTAATAACTGTTACATTGATTTCTCTTAAATCACCACAGCTCTGTACACCGAAGCGCTTTTAAAAATTAATACTTTTTTTTTTAAGAGTAGGTTAATTTCACTCCCCTTCTTTAACAAGAAAGATTAATAGGAGATTGCAAGGGGCTGGTAGTGAAAAGAGGGCTGGTTTATGATTAACACGTGTGGTCAAGAGCCCCCATACAGGGCAAGCAGATCAAACAAAGCCGTAACTGCATCTTTACAGCATTACTGCAAAGGGCTCTACCCAAGAGCCGCCAATTCCTCCCTGCCCCACAAGCTAAATCAATCGGGACTGGCCTCCTTCCTCCGCTCCATGCAAAACTCAAATTTTAAAAAGGGTACCCGGGCTTCCTGCCAAAGCGTTTGTACACAGAGCTGCTTCACGGAGGAGAGAAGGAAGGAGCTTCCGCAGAGCCCCCCTGCACGCCCGTTGCATCCACACCTTCCACGCTTGACAGGAGCTGCTCACCCTCGCTGCAAAGAGATGGGGGGTATTTTTCAGCGTAACTTAGGGCAAATGAAGTCCGAAGAGGAGGCTTCTGTGCGTTCAGAAAAGTGCTGTTCTGGATAGCCCCAAGGAGCAAGTCAAATGAAGTTAAGCAAAGGGAAACACAGATCCACTATCAGAAACAGGCAGGATCATTTAGATAACAAAGGGAAGGAGGAAATGGGCAGAGTCATGCGCTTTGAGTAATTCTAAACAGGATAGAACAGTGAAGTTTAAAGAAAAGTCTGTGGTGGCTAAGAGCAGCAAGTATTTATGCGACAGGTATGCTTTTCTAGAACAGGCTGCTCCGCTTTTATGGTAAAGCTCTGGGGACAGACTACAGCTCAACACACCCCTGCTGAGGGACAGCAGATGCCAAAGTATAAGTTAAAACCTCCTGGATTTAGTGTTTGTTGTGGCAATTAAGAGCTCTTACCACCAGTGACATAAGATAGCGCTGATATGATAGAAATGCCTTTGCGGCAGAATTACTGCACGCAAGCCCTGGATTCCAACTCACCTGCACCCGGGTGGAGGAACAAACAGCAGAAAGTGAGAGACACAACGGAAACCAAAACCTGCTTCTCTTCAGGACTTTGATTTCTAAGGACATATATGCAGTCAGTAGACCTTTGACACAAGGAGATGACACGGCAGGGTCTGGGCAAGATTCTGGCTTAAGACAACAGTTCCCAAGATCAAGAAATGCTATCAGACCCCAATATGGCCTCATATAACTATTTTCTAAACCTCAGTTTAAGCCACTTGTTTATATAAAGAAAGCCAACAGACTGGCAAGGATGAATCACCCAACAGCAAGCCAAAACCCAAAAATATTGTGAAGGAAACAAGTTCAAGTTCACATTAGGCTGTTCTGACCATGCAAATGAAGCACCTTTTCCAATATGCAGAAGGTGTTCAGCAAGGCTGCTGCGGTTCATGCAGAAATTGCTTTTCACCAGACCCAAGCAGCATCAGTGAATGATCCAACTAAAAAGAAATTCCCAGCGCAATTAGGAAACGTGGCAACTCACACTCACGGCATCCTCAGGCCAGCAAAGGCTTTACACTCTGAAGGTCCAGCTGAGGACCTCCAAAACAAAATATGGAGAGAAGACAGAGCAAACGCCAGTGCTGGAGGAAAACACATCGTGCTTCCCACTCTCCGAGCCCTCGAGTCCCCCAAGCCCTAGGGCACGTGAACAATCGTCCCATCACTGCCACCAACAGAAAGTGGTTACTACGCAAATACCCCAGAATCATTAGTCGTTTGCTCTTTAGACCTTTTAAATCCATTTTCAGTATTCCTGGAAAACGCTTTAAGGAGACAAACTGCCTACAGCCCATCCGAGGCCAGGCTGGAGTGCCGCTGCAGCCCCGAACGGCTGCAGGTACGTGCTGGGCAGGCGGCATTCACCATCTCGCTGTCCCAGCACACACAGGGATCACAAAGCTTCACTACAGATCAGAGATGGCATTTTCCTCTCGTTCCTCTGCCCCCCCAGGACAACACGCAGAAGTCGGCAGGCTGCTGCGATACACAAATAGCTGTAACCTAAGGGCATAGCAAGCTCTCCTGCGCTGTGGAACTATCACAGGTCAGATTTTGGTATCTGAGGAAAGAACAAGGGAATAGTCTGTATTCATGTATGAAGTCAGCACAAGTTCTCACATAAGCACCCAAACTACCTTGTCTGCCCAGTGACCACGGATTTAATCAAGAATCTCTTACCAAAGCATGCAGCAAACTCCTCATGTTCGCTCTTTGGTTCCACTCCTCTGTTTGGCATGATCGTACCAGCACAGAGTTTAACGGGACTTGCCACTCCTCCCACTGCACCAGGCAAGTACAGAAAAGATAGGTACTTTCCTATACAGTCACCTGGAAAGATGTAACCACCCAAGCTGCTCCCACACCTTCTGAATGGCAGGTTTCAGCTTTCCAGGCAGACTGTTAATATTTAACAGTTTGGCATCTGGGACAGCAAGAAATCAGTAAAGTGGAAAATATTGCTGAAGCAAGGGATGGAAGAGCTCCAGGACACTCCCGGATGACTCCAGACTGATGCCACTGTCTCCAGTTAAGCGCCTGCTGCTCTACCAGATCCAGGCTCTAATTCTGGCTCCCATGAAAAAATCATCAGCTTTCTTTGGATGAGCAATGACTAGTAGTTCAAAAAGCCCTAGGCTTTATCAATGGATTTCCACATTAGTGCTTATTGCATTCTAATATGTGAGAGCACGGGGAGCAAACCACATAGAAAGCTCAAAAGTCAAAAGCCAAGTGTGTTCAGAAAGGCTGATCTGGCTCCATACTTCAGCAGAACGCGCCATTCGAGCTGGAGGATGACTAAAGACTGAAACGCCTCTTCAAGAGATGGTAGAGCGCACCACCAGCGTTATTTCACATTAATGGGTGCCGTCACACTAGACACCCGGTGAGCACGCCTGTGCGTCTGCCCTGCGGCAGCTCTAGCCAGACACCACCCCTCTGAGGTACGAACTCCATCACATCAGTTTCAGACTGGCAAACAAAGCTCTAACAAAGGTCTTATTCAGTGTTTCTCAGTTTCAGAGCGCACAGGGTGACACATCACTGCCTGGGGTTATCTGTGGGAACCTCCAGAAGGCCCCAAGCAGTCATGGTCAGTGCACAGGCTTACAACCACCAAACGGGACAGAAAAGCACCCACAAAAATGCTCTGTTCCTCGTGGGAGCATACACGGCACTACCTGCTATGACATGGTACAATACCTGAGTAAGAGACCTGCCTTGGCTGTGTTCAATTCAGAGATGGACACTTTATTATTTCTGTACTTGAAGGAGAGGAACACTCGCAAGCACATCATAATAGGTGCAGTCTCACAACAGTTGCCTTGGAAAGAAAGGGTCCAAGCAAAATCGTAACTGCCTACAATCACCTCGCTCCCGTCTGTCACTTCCTCTCCAAAAGGAGAGTGGCACAAGAATTATTTCTTGTTCTGGAAATCATTTGAGGTCATTTATATCTGGTTTGTCTTAGCGCCCTCCCGCTCTTTTATCACCTAGCCGACACAAAGAAACATCTTCTTTCCACAAAGAATTGCCAAAAATCTGCGCTTCCAAGCTGGCCGAGATCAATTTCTGAGATGCAGCAAGGGAAGGAAGTTGATCGACCACTTAGATACTAGAAAATACGTAAGTTAAAGAAATAATTAAGCCCTTTTCCCGTTAAGCCCATCAGCCAAACTCCACCAGACTTGCAAGCCGAGACCTATGGAGAGGACCCCTCTCCCTTTTCCCATCGCAGCCTGTTAAATGGCTTCCAGTTGATGAGATCACATTTCTGTCTCATTCCTCCGGCAATTAATTCTGCAGAAGGCAAAGATCAATGCTGTTACGATTCATTTACTTATCTGGTTTTATCCAGTTAGAAGACTCTGGTCAACACCTACTGGCGACTGACCAGACCCACCACGTCAGGCCAGTCACTTTGCTCAGGGAGATGAACTTGGGCCACCACACCAGTGGCTCACCTCCAAAGGCACACATCCCCAGCGTATGTAAATCCAAACCTGCACAAGTCAGAGCCCCAAGGAGGTTCAAAACCTCTTTAGCCACGCCAAGAAAATAAAAGCACAATTAGGGGGAATTAACACATTCCCCTCAAGAAGAGGGGAAATGCACCAATTTGCTGATGCATCAATTAATGAATCATGCAGGAAGAAGAGACAGATTACAAAGAAAAAAGTTTCTGTTTATACATGTGGGTCTTGACATTCAGCAGTTACTGAAAATAAAATACATTCAAAAGCACACAGCAGCTTAACGGGGCCTACTGAAGTATTTCTCGGTGCGTGAAAGCACGATGCTAGCACAAAGTGCATCGCTACTGCCCCAGTTCATCCTCCTGTCTCCCTTGTGCTGTTTTCAGCAACTTAGGGCTACGTTCTACAGCATGCTTAGAATTAACAGTGAAACATCTAGAAAGGTCAGTCTTCACCTGAACACAGAAACAACAAACTCGGCTCCATCTCACCCAACACCCAAACAGTGCCCTGTGCTTATCTGTCACACCGAGCCACAAACCTGAAGCAGACAAGTGCGATGTTGAGATTAGCCAGTTCCCACACTCTCAGGAAGCCTGGCTCTGCTGGTAAGCTGCTTTGTGACCAGAAAAAAACAATACTTTTAGTGAAACAAGTTTGACTTCTCAATAAGACAGATGAAGATTCTGAAGAGAGCCCATGATTTCGCACACCTTAAAGGTTCCTTTGAGACCCTCCAAGCACCCCTGAGGCTTGAAGGTCCAGTCTGTCAGCGACTGACGAGCCGCCAGCCAACCTGTTAATCAGGTCTCATTAGAAGACCTTAAGCGTACTAAGAAAAAAAAATATCAATCACTAATTTCTAATACAAGGTCCCTGTCGCATTGTCTAACCAAAAAAGCTGCTCTGCACATGGCTTGAAGCATGTGCCCATGCCAGAGCACTGCCACAGCCCCGCTCCTTCTCGTCTGTCTTCTCTGATGGGAGTGTCATGCTCAAGCAACGGTTCAGGACACAAGTCAGGGGCCGAGAGTAGAGAGAGGGCTGCTCTGTAACTCCGGCTGCACTCCTTCTCCTTGGCTACTTCCCGCAGGGCTTTGACGCACGGTGGGCTGTGCCCTTTGCCTACCCAAGGCAGGACACTGGACAGCATCTGGCACCGGCACACTTCCCAGATAACCAGAGCAGTGACTGACTGAGACAGGAGAGCCGAGACTAGGGAGTTTGGCTGTCGCCTTGGTAGGTCAAAGCAGGGTAATGTTCTGCAGTTTTACTCACTGTGTATCTTCAGATGCTGGGGGAAGCCCTAATGCAAAGAACATAGACAGCCAGACACTGATAATATCTATATTAACTCCTAGAAAGAATATAGCTAGTCCTTTCTTTATTCCAAGTCAGCTCTGTCACAACAGCTGCTTTCCAGTCTTTACTGACCAACCTTATCATGAGATGCTGCCAAAAGCCAGTGCAAGATTTCAAGAACTCCATGGAAAGAGTTCCTTCCCACCCAGAGAGATCCCCGAGGTGAAGATGCCTCTTGGCCCCTAGAGAGGCCGAGCAAACCAGGGTGACTATTCATTCCTCCCACGCTTCAGCTCTGCAAAAACCGAACTGGCTCCAATCTCAGTTTGCTAGGCACCGAGTTGATGTAACCCCTAAATATTCACTATTCAGGAATCCTCCACTTGTAATCAATGAGAAAGTACACGCAACATACCCAAGTGAAGAGAGTTTCAGGAGGCAAATGATTTGACTGACTGAAGCATGTTCAAATTCACACTTACCTACACCCTCCTGCAAACGGGATTCTCCCATGCGCTTTCAGTGTGTATGATAAATATCACTTTAAAAGACAGAAGCAATTTCACCACAGATAAGCTCCTACCAAGCCAACAGATAGCTTCTGAACTGCTGTTGTCAGAGAATCCATCCCAATTGCACACAATTCCTATCAGGTGCTGGGCAAATTTAAGATACTGCCCGTCTCTTCCTTTCCCCTCAATAAGGCAATACTGAAAAATAAAACCCATCACCATAAAGTACCATTCTCCCCCAAAGCCATCAGTAGCTATGTACTTACCTGAGGAAAATCACCATTTTTTGGTAAGAAGTCAGTGGGGTCCACAGATGCATAGTTTGTATCCAAGAAATGTGGTCTGCTGATGGAATTCATATAAAAATCGTGAGGGGAATTAAAATATTGCCTGTAAGGAAATGGGAAAAGCAGTTATTTCCTGTCGGTCCTGAGTATTTCTCAGGTTGCTTCAGACTCCATCATCAGCGGTGAAGCTGCAACTATGGGATGACACATACAGGAGATTGATATTAGAAAAAGCTGCATTTATCCAGAAGAGCTATCTGGAAAAATTAATACATCTACCAGTTATAGCCTACTTCCCAAACTCAGCAGTGTAAGAGTCTGGAAAGCTGTGTTAAGAATACAATTCTCAGCAATTTGTGTAAACTGGGAAGGATTTAATGGATAAAAATGGTCTGCAGGACTAAATAATATTTCAGTCCTGACAACAACGCAAAATTAAGCCTCTGAGATGTCCCGAGCGTTTGACGGGTGTGATGGAACCTGACAATCACACTACATAAGGACAAGCATCAAGTTTCACGGACTATCACACCCAAATGCTAGTTTGGGCCATAAAATTGAAACACCCCTGCAAAGTAGCACAGACAGGGAAGGAGAACACCCCCCCTTGCACACCCTGGGCAGGGAGGGGTACCGCTCACAGACCTCGAATTAAAGACAGAGAGAACTGGAAGGGTTAGGGACACGCAGCCCAGGGCAGCACCGTTAGCCCAGACAGAGATGAATTACGGATGTCACCGACCATAGCTAGTTACAAAGCAAGATCTCCGCTGAACTAACAAGCGAGAGAAGCGAAGGTCTGCCGCGGGCTCCCTCCCGGGCAGGGCCCATGCCAGCGCCTCCTCCCGCCTCCCTTCCCCAGCACCGCTTCCTCCGAGCGGGGAGGAGGTAAGAATTGCAAAAGGGCAGACAATTCCCTTCCTCCTGCCCAGGAACAGCCTCTGGCCTCGATTACACGGCCGTCTTCTGGTTTTGCTATTTCACACGCAAGCCCTTTCCCTCTCCTGCAGCAGCAAGGAATGTGCTTCGTAATCTTTCCCGTAAGGGCCGTGCGCTCGCGCCGCTTGGGCAATCGCCACCCAACACGTTTGCATGCTGGAACCACGAAAACGTTTCACCCGATCTGACTGGTTTCCTCTTGCGGCAAGTTGTAGGTTCTTTGTAATGCCAGCGTTACAGAACCCGCAGCAATAAACTTTAACAAGGCACTGGGGGGGAGGGAGAAGCAAAACTTAAAAAGAAATACTACCCAGGAGCAGAGCTAGGGAATGACTGCACTGCCAGAGTATTATTAAGCAATTAAAATGCCATGTGTGGCTAACAGCTCATTAATGCACCACACTAACATTTACATATGTATTTATGTGCAAACACAGTTATCTCGCTCTGCTAAATACATTTTTCCTGCCTTTTTTTAATCATTAAAGATAATACCCTCAGAAAGGAACAGCTCCCTCCCTGTTTTTTCCGTTTTTCCTTGTTTTCAGCGCTGCCAGTGTTTTACCCACTGCAGAGACATACGGAAACAGCAGCCTAACCCTGTGCGACGGCAGAGGTGGGTTTAGCACACCTGCATGTAACAGCTCCCACAACCCACCACTGACTCTTGGCTCCTCCTAATCTATTCAGGCAAATTAAAATCTGTGCATAAATTCTGTGGAATTACTGTATTTACACACAGGAAAAGGCTTGTTTAAACTGCTTTCAAGTTGAAACCACGGTGGTCTCACTGTCTCTCTTGCACGAGGACAGAGCCTGGCCAGTGCTAACGAACTAACCAGGGAAGGGGAAAACTATTTTTACCGGAAAAGTGAACGCCGCCTCCTATTTCACCAGCACCTTGTGGTTGGGAGAAGAGTCAGTTAAGGTAACGGGAAGGAGACCAAGACAGCCCCAACCTCCCTGGCCTGAGCCGCTGCAGAATGACCAGCTCTGGTATGTTATTTTGCTTCTCTTAATCTTGCTTTTCAAATCTGTGAATGTGAGATGCACTTTCTTCTTCCAGTCTGAAATAAGAGCCAACAGCAACTCAGTGCGCTGCTTTGAGATCCTCTTAGGAAAGCCACCAAGTATGCAGCACTTGCCAAAGTCCTTCTAGTACCTTTGGTGCTGTGCTTCACCTTTCTTTCAATAAGAACTTAAAGATATTCACCCTCATTTGAAGAGCTGCATAAAGCCACTGACAGATTAGCTCAAATTAAACTGAAAAAAACCCCCTGTTAACTGGAAGAATCAAGTATGGGAACCTTGCTGTACTACCAAAGAAAGACGCGAAAACAACCTCGTAGCAAGATTGTCCTGTACGTACCTGCTCAGCCTCTCCGGGACTTACTGGTAAACTACCCCAAGGAAGCTACTCTGGGTCAACAGTTTCCCCTCCGAGGCCGAGGGTGTTCACTGGATAACTAAAAATCATTTTAGTAAGGAAACTTATATTGGGTTTAATCACACTGGATCTACACAAGACTGCCCACTTGCACTCTTATCCTAAGATCTGACTTGGAGCTGCAGCACCAAAGAAGGAACCGGGTGTCCTGCAAACAGAAAACCACATCTGCCTTCATCAACATTACAAGTTCATGTCCTATCTTGGAGGCACCCAACTTGCCCACGGAGAGCCAGGCTCCAGCTCCAGCTAAGGTGGCCCACCCCAGAGCCAACACCCCTCTGACCGAACATGGGAGACAGCCCGGGACACGCACAACTGAGGCCCATCCAACGGCCGCAGGCAAGTGCTGCAGCAGCCCCTTTCGGGCCTCTGGTTCACTTCAGCCATTGAGGTTGGCTATTGAAGCAATCAAGGCCCTACATCAATTACTAACCTCACAATAACTAAATACACATGCTTATTATTTAGTCAGTGAAACTCATCTCTTGAGCGCTGAGATCAGAGTTTAATGAGTTAATGCTAGGGAGTTTGGTCTCATCTTATTTTACTTCTTTTGGCTGCAGAAAACCAAATGCTGACCTTCTTGATGAATAAAACCAGACCTTTTTGACCCAAATGACTAAACACATTTAGTCATTAAGCTCTTAGAGAAATTATTCTGCACTAAGGTGAAGCTTAGACCGGAGAAGCGTTGTGCTCTTCAGACAGAAGAGGCTGCACTGGCCCCAACCAGCCCCCAGGAGAGGAACGCTCCACTGCGACTCAGCCAGCGCCACCACCACTTTGCTGTGCGGGTGGGTAGTCACCCCAATGAAACCACACAGACAGAAGGGACGGCATGCTGGTCTCCCACTTCTCTTTGTGTCCCAAAAGAGAAAGAGGGAATCTGGCTCAAGAGCTCAGTTTGAAGAAATCAGCATTTTGTTGCGTGAAGAGGAGGTTACGTGTGCTGACCCAGTCCACGTCCTTCAACAGGGACCAGGTAAGAAAACTAAGCGTCTGCTCCCTGCCCCACAAGCAAAACAAGACAAAAAAGCCAAGCCCAAAAATTCAGCTGTTATGAAAAAGAATATTTAGAAATCTAACTAGAGGGACATTTTCCTGTAGGAAAACATGAAGGAAAGTACATGAAGGCGTGCAATGTTCAGAACCCAACGCACACCAACACTCTTACTGCAGAGACGGTTCCTACCATTCTTTAAGGAATAAAGCAGCCGGCCCAGAGAAACTCTTTCATCCCTGAGTCCTGGGACATTATAAACTGGGTGGGGAGCATCTTTGGATTATATCAAGTTCAGACAATTGCTTTAAAGAGTGAGACTGCTTTTTTTGCTGCCACCCACTCTAAACCTAGCAGCAGTGGAACAGCTTGGGACAAGGCAAACCTGAGCTGACATTCGACTCACCCAAATCATCTGATGTCAGTCCAACCAGTGGGTCTCAGGGTAGGGCCGTTTCACATACTCAAATACAACGTCGTTGGGTGGGGTTTTTTTTGTTGGGTTGCTTTGGTTTGGGGTTTTTTTGTAAGGAATTTGATAGTTTCCTTCAGTTTTCCTGAAGCTCAAGACTCTCAACAGGAATCCTCATCTCAGAGGTGAGCAATGCCATGCACATCCCTCCCAAGCGATGGGTCTCCACACTTTGACAGCTTACGCTTGCTAGAACAACACTTGTTTAGACTACTGTGATACTGTGCCTGCCTCGCATGCTCCTTACCAGCTGCTCATCAATGCATCCGATGCATTTGAAGCCCTTCTCGGGCCACGCTGCAACTACACTGGAGACCTCCTATGTGTATTTTGGCCAGGCTTTATGCTCCGATGTTACAGCCCTCCATTCAGAGACACAAACTCCACATCTCAGGCCAGCAGAAGATCAGGCTGCCTCAGCATCAGTCCAGTGCTCCTCTTCCCCATCATTCGACCAATTCATGTTTTTCAAAGCCTACTTTACTGTTACAGTAAGCAATACTCCACACGCAGGGGGCAAAGTAGAAAAGAGCATGAAAACAGCAGGAAAAGAGGGTGGTGTGTGCTTTGGGAACTGGGGAAGAAAGCTTTGCTCCAGGTTTTGAGAAATACTTTTTTGCAGACGTGTGACACCACTTCCAACAGCACAACTGGACTGGCCCAGGTCTCCCTGAGGCAAGGAACGCATTGAGCCCCGAGCTGCTAAGGAAGCCCAGCTCTTCAGGGATAACTGCCTTAGAAATTAACTGAGCTACAGCTCTTCCCTACAGGGGACCCAAACCTCATTTGTTCTTTCAGCAAGGTTTAATAACCTGAAAAATGTAAACAGTGTAAGAAAATCTGAAACAAAGAGGCAAGCTTTGGTATGTTTTAAAGAAATTCTCTAGCTTGAAAGTTAACTACTGAAAAGAAACAGGAAAAACCTGCTTCAGGACAAAGCTGTTGCTATGAGAATAAGCCATGTCCAAACACAGTCACTTGCAAATGAGATTTCTTCTGCATGGATTTTGAAGAGAAACTTGTACTAAGTCTAATGCCATCTGCATTCTTCTATTTTACAACATGGACAACTCCCTTTAAAAATCCTACTTTTCAATGTTTCCATCCCATTCAGGATTCCTACATGTAATGCCCTAACCCTAAATGCACCTAAAAAAGATGCAGCTGCAGTTTTCAAATGCAAAAGGAGAGACTTCTTTGTGAAATACAGATATGGAAAATTTCACCTGAAAGGTAATTTTTTACAATTACCAGGATATGAAAAAACAGGAAGCTAAAAGTGCAGCCTTGGCTAAATCATTCTCTAGCAAACAATTACTACCATGAGTCTCATTTCCAAAAGTAACTATAGCAAAGTCAACAAGTTTACATTTGTGTTAAATGCAGGCATGTCTTTGCAGGATCAAAGCTATAAGGTTTCCAGCAGAGTTGACACGAGCAGCACTAAACAGGAAGAAAGCGAGGGGCAAAATCAGAACAAATGGTCAATGAAAAAAACCCCAACACAATAGATAAACACAATCTAATCTTGTGGTTCAATACAGCAAAACAGAAATTCTGTTATAGCTCTCTTGAGGATTCACAAAGTGTAATTTACAGGAATCACGCTCAAAAAATACACCCTCTTCCAATCAGAGACAGGCTAGCTAAGAGCAAAGACACTGAACTTATCTGATAACTCCTCTCAAATTCTCACTTTGGGGAGTAACCAGCAAGGCAGAGCTCCATTCAGCACCTGTGGGACAGCTTCTTGCTAATCTTACGCCAAGAACTGCCCCATCCAAACCCCATCACTGCTGGCTAGCTCACTCTGCAGGCTGAGGCGGACCAGGCACACAAGAAGCAAACACAGCTAATACAGAGACAAAACACGTCTCATCCCTCTGAACAGAAGAGCTGATTCTCACTGCTGCCAGCCAGGCTGGAACTTCGACACTCACGGGGATGGACCTCTCTGCTTTTCCACAAAGATGCTAAAATCCTTTTAGGATGGAGGTTAAACTAAATCCTCAAGCACCTGAAACACACTTATTAGCTCACGATATCAAATGCTGTTTCTTTTATTTTTCCTTCCTCCCACCTCTGACCTAAATAAAAACACATCCTGTATGTCTGTGCCACTCCCTGTATTCACAGAGACCAAAGCAGCCATCGATCAGCCTTCAAACCTTCTTCCCAACAATCAACATCTCCCAGTCCCAGCAGAGTTCCAATCTAAGTCGCTCAGTGGTGGCACAAGGACACTTTATGTTGTCCCAAACATCTCCTGTCATATCCTACCTTCTGGTTCAGCATGGAGGTTCATCATAAAGGAGGAGAAGGAAGAACAATGTTTACTGTTACGCAGAGTTCCCCTCAAAAATGCTATTTTTGGCATGTAATCTAGAAAAGTTTTTGCACTGAAAGCACATGGCCGATGTCTTTCCCATCAGACAGGGCCACTGGTACTACGCAAAGGTTACTGAAACCCACCGCAACTCCGCTTTACAGCGCTGAACTGTGCTCTATACTAGGCAGCTTTACTTAGAAGTCAGTCTCAGTTTCTCACACGAGCCCATACTCATCACCTCACACCTCACGGGATGAGGTTATCAGTGAAGAACATCAGTTACAACCAGAGGAAAAAGTTGTGACTCTTGATGAACTCTGGGTTGCGCAGTTAGGGGCTGTGCACGGTTTTTCAATACAGACATGAGATGATAGTATTTAGTCAGCTTCCAGTCACCTACACAGCAAAAGATTTTAACTTAATTTCACCCGTAAATCTGCCACTTGGTACCAGTAATACCTTCTTCTTTGTCTGCACCATCTGTATAAAGCCAGAGATTGCATGACGTATTTGCTCAGCTAGATTGTGCTAATGGGGTGTTTTTAAGAACTCCATTAGTGTAACAAATCCAGGCTAAAACAAGGCTGTTCCTCCCTTATAGCAGCCTCCAGGTTTACCAGAANTAAAAAAAAAAAAAAAAAAAAAATTTTTTTTTTTTTTTTAAAAAAAAAAAAAAAAAAAAAGCTGTTTGCTGCTTTTTCCAAGATGTAGCCGTTTATGAAATGCCACAAGATCAGTGTGTGATGCAATTATTTCCCCATCAGTTAGTGAAATAAAGTAAACAAGGAAAACAGTAAAGAAACAGTTGAATCACGGGGCGTGCAAGAGCAGAGGGGAATTATACAAAGGAGAACTGCACTCACTGGTTTTCACTTGGGAAAGATGAGGTTGGGAAAGAGGCAGGGTAGCAGCTACTCCACGAGTCGGCAGCCAGCATGGAATTCTGAAAGGAGAAACCACAACGGTTAGAGTGGCAGAGGACTGGCACGATGACCCGCAGCTGCAGGTCTGAGGCCAGGCTCATGACTTCTCTCCCCCAGTGCCTCCCATAAGCAGAGGTGGCTCTTCATCTCTCACAGGAGAAACCTAGTGCTACACCCCAGTTTCAGCTTTTGAACCTCCTTTCCTATTACCGTCCCCAGAAGGACAATGGGGTCAGTCCCCTCTCCCGGCCCTTTAACCTCAGCCTCTGCAGAAAGCGAGCACCAACCTATTAACTTGAAATTGGCTTGCTTGCATAGGTAAACACCTGAAAACATCCTTCTTGTCTTTGTGTCTACCAACCTCCCTAAACCATCTCTAACATTAACGGGAAGCTTTTAGCTCAGCGTGTACCAATACAATAATGGAAAGAATACAGTATCTTATTACTCAGCTACAGACCAGTCTCTCCTGTGTCCCGTTTTGTGTCCAAAGCAATGATACCTCATGTTTGAAGTAACACGCGCTTGGTGAAATGGGCCTCCTTTTTTAACCTCTGTATTCCTACATGTGACAAAACTCAAACAAGAGTTAAACAGAAACAGAAAACTGCAGGGACACGAAAGCTATTTTGGGGTAGAGGTTAGCTTTTTGCCCCATTGAGAACAAATACATCAGTGACCCAGTCTTGTTTTAGCAGCCGTATCGTGACAAATAGATCTCTGCCACTCTCAAAAAAGGCACAGTTGGACCCAGCAATAGGTTTAGCACATGTCAGGGAGACGAGTTGGGGTAGAAAGAAAGTTCACAGTTCTGCATAAACTCTTTAGTCCTTTCCTGAGCAGCCTGGCACCTACTAGCTTTAAAGAGGCATTGTTTTAATCACAGCCTCGTTTTCCCCCTCCCACTTCAAAAGCAGCAGACAGCCGTCACCTCAACGCTCCAGCACTCCCAATCAATACTGCGTGCCCCTGGACAGCTGCCTAGAAAGTCTGGTAAATAGCTCCTGCAAACACGCACAAGGACTCCCAGGATCTGGCAGGCTCAGACCCCTTCTGGTGACACCCTCAAAAGAGCCTCTCCCCACCCCTCCCCGGGAAGCTGCTGGGGCCCTCACCTCCATGGCCGGCACGGCGAGCTGGGAGCGGAGGCCGGGGATGCTGTAGAGCGTATTGCCTGACTGCTGGTGCTCGTGCTGCGGATAGGTCTTCCCCCCGTCCATGGCAGGGTGTGCTGAGGGCATCAGCCTGCGTCCTGCCACATGAAGTCCTCAGGGCAGGTGGAACAGGCTGTGGAGTGGTGGAAGGTTCTTTATCTGTGCTCTTCACCCTGCACCATGTCCTAGGGTGGAAAAGAAACGTACATTTAAATTTTATGAAAGGGGAGAAAAGAAACACCACGCTTCTACGACCAAACGTAGCTACGAGATCAGTAAACAGACGTCAGCCTGTGAAATGCCTGCTGCCTCTTCATAAAAGAGAGGTTTTTACTGGGAAACAGAGTTCTCAAATATCACCACACCTGGAATTCACCCAGACCTGTGAACTTACATTAAACACACCTCTCCCGCCTTACTGCAAACGCTGCTGAAGTCTGGCAGATCATCACAATCATCTGTGATTTTTGCAGTAGACACACAGCTGGTTTTTAGCCCGAGGAATTTTCTTGTCTAATATACAAAAAGATTCTGCACTTGCATGCAAACTCACGATAATCAATTCCCAAAAATCGCTNTTCTGCACTTGCATGCAAACTCACGATAATCGATTCCCAAAAATCGCTTGTTTTCATGAAAATATGCTACGTAGGTGGAGCATGGTTCCACGGAGTACTGACGGCCGTGCTGAGCAACGAGTGAGTCTCTGGCAGGGTCAGAGTGTGCTCACGTCTCCCATCCCGCCGTACTTTGATGTCTCCCTAATTTCACAGCAGATGTTCACTGGGCATTAATACTTTTTGCCACGGCTATGCACAAAAGTCAAACCATATAGTATCCTTTTAGCATTAATACTATTAATCTAACAAATATAAGAACTTATCAGCTGTCATGCATTTTCCCTGTTGCTAGCAAGATGGGATTTCAGAATCGTGCTTGCTAAAGCGAGAGTATTGTTCTGGCAGGGATTAACCTCACGATAAGACATTGCCTTCAGTGCAAAACCTCTTTGACTTCTCAGTCAAAACCTCCAAAGTAACTTCTGATTACTTTTTTCCCCGCTAAATTCTCCATAACCCCAAAGGACATCAATTTCCACCGGATTTAATAGAGGAAAAAAAAAAAGAGATGGTAAAAGCAACCTATACAACCAGAGAAGCAAGAAAAAAGCATCCATGATGTCTTTACTTTCACTGCATCTTTCTTTGCCCCTTTTCTGCCTCCCGTGACTCTGTCTGCCACCAGAAGCCCGCAGCATGACAGCCAGGTAAATGCAAGTGGCCGATACATTCTCATCGAGCAAGCTAGCCAAGCAGAAAAACTCAGTAGCACAAACTGAAGCTGCAATTTAAAATACGCCAGCTTTGATCATTTAGAAGATACTATTTGCTACAAGTAGTATTTCTGAAAAGTCATTTCTGAGTCAGAGTCCCTTTAAAAATAAGCGACCTTTCAGCGGACAAAATTATTTCTGCATTTGTAATGGAAAGCGAAATTAAAGTGACTCTTGCTTTCTGTCCCTGGTGGCAGCAGCCATGCCAGGAGAGCTCTGCGCAGGGCTCGCATGCGCAGGCTGCAGAACCCGCGGGGGACCGACGACATCCCTGGCGTGCCCAGGGTGGAGAGGCCGACACCGACCCCTTGGTGAAAAGTCACCAGGCAAAGCCCTGGCGTTCAGGGGACCTTCTGGGTGAAGAGCAGAGCCCCACGACCCCGCTGCCTCCGCTCCTATAACAAACTGCGGGCACACAAAAGCCTTCACAAGACACAGGCTTCCACACTGAATTAAATCATTTGCCAGAGGCTAAGCACTTTGCGGTTTAAAAAAGTATTCCGCTTTCATTTTAGCTGAAGAGGGAGTCACACCGGGACGCACACGGTTTACGTTCGCTGGCGAGCCCACGCGGGATGAGAGCTGCGGCTCCCCGGGGTGGGGCTGCGGAGCAGAAGGCAACTTCCCCAGGAGCGGGCTGGCCAGCAGTGGGCTAAGCAGGCTGCAGAGTTTGCTAATGCAATCTTNCTTACCTAAAAAGAAAAAAAAAAAAAAAGGAAAAAAGAGACTAAGTGACCAAGATGACTTTAGGTGCAAGCTTTTTCCCTAAGGAAGCACAAGGAAACATCACCCCCAGAGAACAGTTCACGCACCAGCAGAACTAACGCCAGGCTACCTGAAAAGATCATTAAGCTACAAAAATCTCAGACCATTTTAATTAATCGCTAACAGAATAAATACTCTTTACAAAGGCCCAGGATCACCTAGATCCTTTTCACTGGCTTTATTTCACCAGAGATTTACTGCAGTCTCATTCTTTTACAAGCAGAAGTGTTTCTTTTTACTACACCATAAAATCCACACTCAGGCTTTATAGTCCATAAGCCCAGGAGCAAAAAATAGCTAAAAACCTCAGCTAGCACCCCAGCATCCTAATTAATATTGTTATGCTGGCCTCAGGCCTCTTGATTTATTAGCCAAACGTTAGCACCAGGGTTCCCAACACACAGCCTGTCGACCACTTGCAGTCTTGCAGCCTCATTAGAAGCTGCTTAATCACGGCCTGCCTTGACAGAAGTCGGCTCACCAGCGCGGCTGCAGAGGCAGCAGCGTTACTGGTGGGTGCTCTGGCCCTGCTCATGCACGAATGAAGTGTTGATGCTGAGGTCCTATTATTTAAGCAAAACCTGCTTTATGTTACATCTCCTGAAGACAAAGGACTGCAGATGAATTTCCTCAGGCAGCCCAACGTTCACGTCCCACCCATCAAGCGGCTCTGTGCACAAAAGGCTGTGAAGACATTAAAATATTCAAGGACTTCTTCCTCCCAAGCCACGTGATTTATTGCAACAGAACTCGCAAACGGGGATGCGTAAATGCAGACTTTGACCCCAAGCCCATTGTGAAGAGATGCAGTAAAAAGCTTCACCAGCGAGCAATGAAACGACCTATGCTTCAGCGCAACGGCTACACAACCATCCCAGGGGATGCTCTCCTCTCCGGGCTTTAGGGCTGCTTTCTTCTCTTCCTTTAATTTGTTCTCTGATGCCACTGGCTGTCCACAAGAGATCCTATGAATTTTAAGTTACATCTGAGGAAGAAAGTAATAAGAGACAAGACAAACATTTATCATGGCTCCACTCATCGCCAGTGCACAAAGCAGATGAAATTGAAGGGTTTGCTTAAAAATAGCCCTGCCTCAGTCCTCCTCCCAATCATAACATTCATGGCTTTTCTTCTTGTCTTAGTGGATTTAAGAAGAGGACATAGATTATAAATGAAGCCTGTGCTACAACATCGCAACCCCCGAACAAAGCAGTGGGGAAGAGACCTACAATGAGGTTTGTTTTCCACTTCCATCAACCTGCTCTAAGATCCACCAGCCTTCCAGCTCAAGAGAGACAGTGCCGGTGCAAGGCTGTAAGGAAGACAAAGCAACTGGAAAAACTTTACGAGGCTTTCTTCAAATGCTATATAGAGCTATAAATGGCATCGTTTGGGGTTTTTGTAGGGGGTGGGGTGGGTGTCTTTTTTTTTTTTTTTTTTAAGACTACCTTTAACTATTGCTCAGCTGTACCTGAACAGAGGTGGTGAGGTTTGCTGATCTGACGGTCAACGTCAGAGACTGCTTTAGAGATATCAATATCCTCTGGTGCCTTTAAAATACTGCGCCTGTTCTTCTCACCAGACTTTTCAGGCTCTTTGCTGCTTTTTTCCCCCCTATTTGTAACAGCTTGCGATAGGAAATCAGAAGCAGTTATTCCCGTAACAGCTGTAGCAAATATACAGCTTTACTTACACATCCAAAGTAACTTATGAAGGGTAAAATCAATATCAGAATTTCTCCCTGCCTGCTCTACATTATCTCATGTCTTGACAACACCAGATTTCACTGGCCAGATTCTCTGCAGAGCAGTGCCTTTCTCTAAAATAGCATTAGCTCCTCTTGCACAATAGATCAGCCCCGATTAGCAAAACGAAGGAAAACTGCTTAAGGAACTGTAAACTTCTACACTTGAGCAATGGTCAGATGGTAAAAGACAATGCATTGAATTTGCATGACATAATTCCTCCAAAGAGATCAAAGTGAACAGCAGTCCAGCCTTAGAGAAGGGCAACCCAAAAACTAGAGATCTTTTGTTTGGAGATGCCAAGAACATCAGTAATGCAGTTAATGACGGAACTCAGATGTCGTGGACTCCCAGTCTTGTCCTGTAGGCTCCACTGGGAGAACGAACCCCCTCAACAAATCCAAAACAAAACAGCTGAAGAGCCATTCCCTTAATGCACAGATGTCACACAACAGGTAATAACCACCAGAAGGCTGCTGTGAGCTGCCCCCCATGTGAGCTCCTTCCTAGTTCTGATGGATGCCATCACGACCTGTCACCACTTAGACGGAACGAACCACTAAAAAAGTCTAAGTACGAACATGGAAATAAGGAAGTTGGAATAGTTGATCGCCTTGGTTGATGGGGGGGGTCTCTAGCTACTGTATATTCCCAAATACATCCAAGCATCAATAACAGTGGGAAGCAAGAGGCATCAAGACTTCACCCTGCATCCTGCACCCTTCCATCCATTGCCTCGATGCCAGAGGACGCCAAAGGCACTTCTTGTCCGACCAGGAGAACAGCACCAGCCACATGGCAGCAGAGCATGCACTGGACGTCACCAAACCCAACCTTCTCCACCCTGCCAAAGCTTCAGTACTGCAAAATATCCTTCTGTTCTCTGTGCAGGAAGACAGCAGTTACATCAGGTCCTTGGGATGATTAACATGAGGTTTGCAATAGCTCTCACTGGAAGCTCACGCTCTGATAAGAGAGGGCTGCTGTCTGGCTTACGCACTCAAATTCCAAGAAAAAAAATAAAGAAAAAATTGACTAAAGCCAGTTTCAGAGATCTGTGTGAGCCCGAGGACAGCAGGACAATACCCATCATGAGAACAGAAGTGGAAACAGCCTTTGGTATGTGCTTGTCTTACCATCCTCCAGGCAGCCCCGTCATGGAAAACCATGAAAATCAGCAAGTTCCTTGCAAGCCAAAGCGCGCTCATTTCCACATCCCGTCCTGTCCTTGTAACAATAAAAACTGATAAACAGAGAGGCCCGCAGTTTGCAAGTGAACCATTACAGCAAACTTTTTCTTAAACATTTTTTCCACTTCTTCTCTTACCAAATATACTCCAACAAATTAACAGTTCCCACCACTAAGGCAAGTCGGAGCCCTCCAGTTTAAGATCATTTCTATTACAGAAGCATGCAAGCGGCCCACCAGGATTTATTAAAAAAAAAAACCCCAAAAGCAAACAAACAAAAAACACAAAAAACCCAAAACACAACTAGGGCACTATCAGCAACTAACTTGACTTGGGAGTATTAGAAACTCCAGGGCCAGCAGTGAACAAAAATTTCATTAATGATACCAACTTTTGATCTTAACAGTCAAAAAAGGTTCTAGTTACATAGACTAATACTTATTTTCTCTGACGTTTCAGAGTGACCTCTAGTACTGTCCAAGATTCAAACTATAGAGTTAAAACTCTCTTTTCATGAATCACAGATGAAAAAGCTTTTTAAAAAAACCTGTCCCCTGCCCTGTTAGCTTTTGACAACCAAACTTGGGATGTTTGCTGATTATTCACTNTTCACTTTTAAAATTTCTACTTAGAAAAAAAAAAAAAAAAACCTAAACAAGCAGAGTGCTACCACCAAATTCAAGAACTGAGAATTGACTCAAGTTTTTCATAGTGCTACAAAATAAAGAATGCAGAATCATGGAAAACAGCGACCTTGAACTCAATGACAGAAGTCATATTAGGACATCATACCGAAACGAACCCTGGCGCGTGGCACACGTCACATCCCCGTGAGCGCAGGAAACTGTCGTTAGTACCAGGAGGTACCAAACACTAACAAGGAATTCCAAAAAGCTTCCCAAGTGGATTATGCTTCAAAATATAATTGCAAAGTAATTAGATAGATTTTACAGATGGGCTATTTGTCACACAGAAATAACTGAAGCACTCCAGTACCATGATAACTATTCAGGGAGCAATACGACCGAAAAAAACAAACCCACAAAAAAAAAAAAATCCCAAACAGCCACACCACCAAACAGTGCAAGCATAAATCCCCTAAAAAAAAAAAATCACTGGAATGGATTTTTTCATCTCCCTGCCACTATCCTATACAACTACAAAAAATTATCTCAAAGCACAATCTGTAGAGCTGCTTACGCACAACCAAGCAGAGACATTTTCTAGAACCACCAAAGATGAGGCTCCCGTAACCAGCAGTTGTGTTAAAGACAACATAACGGGTAAAGGCCGGGAGAGGAGAACACCAGCTCTGCAGACCAGCAGCTGGTACGAGTGGTAGCTGGGACAGAATGTAAGGTGAACCCCAACAACATGAGGACAAGGTTCCTGCCTTCAAGAACTTCAGTCACCTTCTGCAAGCATCGCTAAGAAACAGCCAAGTGACCGCCCAGATTCAGAGTGATGACACTCAAGCAGTGATCACACAAGCATGAAAAAACCACTGGACTTGGTCCTTTACTGCTGAGCAGATGATGTTTAATAATGAAACTGGTTCCCTACGCAGCATGATAAAACCCCGTGAGCAATTTGATTATACCACGAGTCATTCTGATTAAGCTATAGGAACAGTTTCAATATTAATACCAGTTTGCTTAAAGGTTTGCTATCCAGCCCAGGTGGTAAGGGGCAGGTTCAGTCTGGAATTCCTATGGAATTCATCAAGCCCAGAGGATACAGAGCACAAATTTCAATTTTTAACAGCTTGAGCTTTTTAGAAATTTATGGAACCAGCACTGTAGCTGACGATTTCCAATTTGAAAAACACAAACTGCTCTGCAATAATCAGGATCGATAGAGCTGTGGGTAAGGGCTCAGTTCACCGGTCTCTGCAATCAAGAGGTGAAAACAACTCATTGTACGCTCAGTAAATGCAAGGACTTCCTCCTGTTATGTTTCAGTCTTTGTTACTGTATTTTAAATTTTCTCCATTAAAGGAAGATAGCTAGGAAACCACAGGTATGCACAGAACAGTCAGAGCTAAACCTGCTGATCGTGAATTACCATGCACTCAATGACAAAAAGACCTCAGAAATCTGATCCAGTTCCTTCTCCTGCTTGCAGATTAATTCCGCTCCCGCCTGCCCACCCACGCCCACGGAGCAGAACGGGAGCCCCAGGCCTCCTGCCCCTACTCTGCTCCTTCCACCAACGCGCTGCTGCCGGTGAACCATCAACACGGGCACCTGCGGGGGCTGCAGCTACAAGGAATTCTTCAGAACACAATTAGTACGTAAGTGCACAAAGAAACGGGAACTTAATACCACAGAACTCTTAAAAGCCATTTTCACGTCTCAAGCGCCAAGCTGGCTTCAAGTTCCTCTTTAATGTTTCTTCTTGCCATATTTTTGGACAGCTTAGACCAAACAACATTTTGCCTTGAGGGACGAGAAGGGAAGGGTTCGAATCAGAGCCCAAATCACTGCCACCGGCAGTGACTCACTCTGTGAAACAGGAAAACCACGGGAGAGAAGCTAGGATCTACCCTTCTGACACAGTCACGGTCCCCTGGCAGGGCTACCACGAGGGTCTGTCAGACTTAGAACGGGGACTAGCAGACAAAGGATAGTATCTGAGTACAAAAGTTCAACACAAACAAAAGTATCACATCTTTTCCCTGTGGATAAGTCAAAATATGAATGGAAATACCTTTTTTCATTCTCTCCACTATTTGCAACTTAGCTCTTTTTCATTAGGCAAATCCAATTAAATACAGTACTGCTTGTTTAAGTATCTGAAATACTGTTGGAAAAGGAATTTCAGGTTAATTTACAAAGAAGGCAGAAATTAATGCAGAAAAAGAAGATACTGCGGGTGACTCACTCTAGCTCTCTGCTATTCTTAAACAGAAGACTGGTGAATTTATATTTGAGAGCCAAAGAATCCAAAGTTTGCTCCTTACCACAAACTACCTTAGAAGAGAGAGTTATACTGATCACGTGCATTTATCTCAGTGAAAACACAGAAAGGAAGAATACGTCTCCAGCCTTGCATATTAGAAAACATGAAAAAAACATGAGTCTGATGCAGACAACCTCAAAGTACTATTAGAAAGAGTTACAGAAAAGAGGAGTGAAGAAATCTAACCTTAGGCAGATGAGGAATCCAACCCAGCGCAGTTACAAATGCATAGGGTAACACCAATCTAAAAGACACTCATTATCCCTGATGAAAACAGAATCACTCTGGGGCATCCTAAGCCAAGCCCTTTAAGCCACCTTGATCTCCTCAATGCTTTCGTAAGGAAGAATGCACTCGGGAGCATTTGTTCTGTGCAGACTTCGAGCTGTGAGTGTGCAAGCAACACCAAGAAGCAAACGAGGCAAACCTCGTTACTTACCTAGGCTATGCACATCAATATGGAATTGCAGTGTGAAACAACCTATTTGACAGATTAGCTGGTGGAATTATATAGTCTGTAAGCAAAGGGAAGAAGAATTGAGATCATTCCAAAGCTTCTTGCCGAATCTATGCAAGATACATGGTGGCGCAGGCAAAAGAGCAAACATGCCCTCCAAAGAGAACAGTGTTTCTGGAATGAAAAGGAAGAGCTTTACCCATCAAGCAGTGCTCACACCTCCTCATTAGAAGCTCAGACTGCAGGGGAAAAGAAAAAAAAAAAATCAAACACAGCTTTTTGGAAGGAAAAGTTCTCTTTACAAGAAAATATTAACTGTCCCACACAGGTAGACTTACTTTAAGTCATGCAGGTTTAAATTAGCATGTAACAGACTTAATTATTACAAGCTCCAGGGAAAAAAAAAAGTTGAAAACCAACACACTGAGACAGGTCAGGTTGCAAGGACTGTAGGAGCAGAGGCAAGAAAAAGGAACAGAACAAGGAGCTGCAGTTGACAAAATCAGGCCAAATCTGACTTATTGGGGAAGAGCACAGTGGCTATATTTACACTCTATGTCTGCCNAAAAAAAAAGCTGAAAACCAACACACTGAGACAGGTCAGGTTGCAAGGACTGTAGGAGCAGAGGCAAGAAAAAGGAACAGAACAAGGAGCTGCAGTTGACAAAGTCAGGCCAAATCTGACTTATTGGGGAAGAGCACAGTGGCTATATTTACACTCTACGTCTGCCATGGAAACAGCCATACCATTAGCGAGGAAGAGCCGTGCAGCACGGCCACGTGAATCCACATACGGAGCTGGACTGCGCAGACAGTGACCGTCACCCCATCGCATGGGAACAAGCTCAGGCCCCAGAGCAAGCACAGCTAGTAGGGAAAGGAGGCTCACCTCCCCATCATCCACCCACTCCCACCAAACACCAACAGGGCCATTCTTCTTTCCCCCCGAAAAGGGTCAACACCAGCGTAAAGCACCTTTGCACCGACCAAGGAGGGTGCTGCACCCAGAATCGCACTGCCCATCACTGGGACACTCCTCGGAGCTGTCTGGGTACTTGCAAGAGTCACAGTGGCCTTAATCCTTGCACAGATATGCAAGCCTAAATAATGAGAGAGGGAAAAAGCTGAATCTGGAGTCCTGTTGCTGGCATCTGCCCCAATGTGCCATTCCCTAAATTTCCAGAGATTAATATTAGGCAATTAAGTGACATCGCAGCTTTAGCAACAACAGAGACAGAAGAGTGAAGTTCGTTAATCTATCCACTGACATAAATTGTCGTAAATCTTGATACTTTTTTGTTTCAAGGCTGCACAATTAAAGTTAATTGCTGATGCTACCTGCAATGCTGACCTCACTTTTCATTCATTCAGCTCACAGTGACTCCAGAACATTATCTCTGTTTCTCCACCAGCAGAGCGGTCGGGTCCCCGCTTCACCATTCCAAGTTTCATGTTACTTCCCCACAATGAAGCGGCTGTAAAGCAGACGGCCGTTCCCTCCGCTCACAGACTGTTCTCGCTCTAATGATCTGTCTCCAAATTCAAACGTTCTGCTTTGAGTAACAAAATATTGCTCCAAAAGGGACCCAGACAGACTCGAAGCAAAGCTTGCTTGTAGGGCAGAGACAGATTCCATCTGTGCCTGCTCTTCCACCTGGGAGAACAGATACGACTGTTTCTGGACAGAGCAAAAATGCCTCCTCACACACTACACACACTTCTGCCAAGAAACACTCAGCACATTTTTGTGTAAATCTATACAGCACCACCCTCACACTGCCGTGCACCGAAATATCCAAAGCGTAAACACGCAACCCCCGTCAGGCAGAGCTCGGGTTGAGGCTGTCCAGCAGCTCAGACAACGAATGCACAAAACTGTTCTCAAAAGCAGGGGCCTGAACACCCCCCGCCAGCGGGGCAGAGCCCACGCAGGGCACTGAGAGCGCCAGAGCTGCTCCCCTTCTCAGGCCTGTCGCGAGCACGGTCCTGGAAGAACACAAACCACGGCAAGAGCATGACGGGCGCGGACTGCCAGCTAACAGGGCAGCCACAGCACGGCCGAGGTCCGGCAGCGGCGAAGCACACCTGGACGTAGCTGTAACACAAGCCCAACAGAAGCACTAATGAAGTCAGCCTCAGAAGCACACCTGCAAGGTAGAAACGCGTTATTACACTATTTAATTAAAGGGACAGAGAAGAGCACAAAGAACTTAGCTCACTAAGGTCAGAAGCCAAGAAAACACAGGTCCCTGATTCTCTGCCTTTTGCTCTGTCCCCAGTTTCCAAGACACTCATGCACGAGACACGTTGGAAGAAACACTCTCCTTTGGAGCTGAGCACGTCTCGATGTTCTGTTTCACACGCAGCTACTCACGGTGGAAAAAATACTCCAGGACATCAAAGGCTGCTTCCCCATTGATCATAAGCACATAAACACCATTTCAAACCCGCCAACCTTCAGGCAGGCTCAACATATAGTTTGTCTCTTGAAAGAGGCACGTATTAGCCCCTTTCATAGCTACGTGTTTACAGACCTTGATCGTGTTACCAAAAAAGACTGAAGAGTTTTAAGCTGAAAAAATGTTTCGGGAGAATATAAAACTCCTAATTGAGCCTAGAAGGCTTTCCTGAGAGATCCAGACTCTCACGATTAAAAATCACAGCGCAGTATTCAGTGACTACACAGTTGGCTCTTTATTACAGTGTCACTATTCAAAAAGCTTTAAACCTGCGTCAGCATTTTTATTATAGACCCTCCATTTCAGGGATCTATAACTTAACCATTAAAAAGGCCTATTCAGGCAAGAAACACAACCCTCAAACACACCACATGCTCCCTATTTTCAGCAAAAAACTTAAAAAATATTCCTGTCCACGTATACTTTAGTGTTAAAACAACCTGCGATGAAAGTCGCTGTAGCTTTTCAATGAGTGTCCGCTCTGGCAGATGCAGCCTGTCCCATGTCTGGCACATGACGAAACATGACGCTTGGTCCTGCTGTTTTTGTTCCAGAGTCGGCAGGGATTAGTGGGGGGATCCGCTGGTGGAGAGCTCAGCAAGCACAAAACAAAACACCAACACTCAACAGCAAGCAGGCAGGCAGCTAGGGGAGGCACAAATGACTTTCCAGAAGTCTGCTCCTGTTCAAGGATGGGGATGTAAGATCCTGAAAAAGNGGATGCAAGACCCTGAAAAAGGTGAAGTATGGGAGGAAACTGCATTTAGCAAAACATTAAGAATCTCCAGTTTGTTGGGTTTGGGGTTTTTTTTCTTTTTAAAGGTGTGAGTTCATGCATAGGAAAAGANGGTGAAGTATGGGAGGAAACTGCATTTAGCAAAACATTAAGAATTTCCAGTTTGTTGGGTTTGGGGCTTTTTTTCTTTTTAAAGGTGTGAGTTCATGCATAAGAAAAGAAAAATCCACACATGGGACTCAGCAAAATCTTTCAGAATGCTTTTGAAAGAATCAAACTTGAGATCTAATCATTAAAGGAAAAAAAAGTTGCAAAATGGACTGGCCGTGCCACCTCCTGTCAAGTTCTGTGGGTTTACCACAACATTTTCCTTTATAAAGAAAAAATATCTTCTCTTTCAGCTGGCCTGAAAGCCCAGCAAAAGCATGAGTATGATCCCAAGAACAGGCAAGACACTATCCAGGGAAGCAGGTGGGGGAAGCAAACCTTTCCTTTTCAGCTTTCGTCAGCCATCCTAGCTACTTACATGAAACAGCCCCAGATAAAAAAATGCAACTGTTTAATGAGACAAAGACCCTCTAATGACCATCACAGTTCTGTTAACTTCACCGTCTAGTACAGGGCAAGCTGGCAGACAGAATACAGCGATTTCAGGCACTCCAGGATAATGCCAGCTTTGCACTGCACCAGTGCTAAGCACTGAGATTTCAGATGGTTTTAGGCTGCTACTTTGGCAATGATTAAAAAAGCACTTTAGACAATCCAGTTATTCTTTAAACTGTGCTCACACTAGTGTTTGAAAGTGACTTCATTCAGTTGAGCTGCTGCAGGTATAAGTCTTATTTTGGGAAAGTGAAGGTGCAAACGTCAAGCAAACAGGCCTCCATCAAAAAAAGAGCCAGCAGCAGAGATAAGAACAGAATTCAGGCTTCCAAAGCCTCCAGCTGCATCCTACCTAATTAACTCTGCAAAACTTTTACTGCTTTATGCGCTGCACAACATTCCCTGAACTCAAAGCAAAAGTATTAGTATGTAATTTTCCACTTAAATACATTCCCATCAGCAGCTGCTCTTCAGTTTAGATGTACCCACACAGGTCAGAGAGAGCTCAACGTTTCAGATGACACGTAGATAATCTGCAGAAGATAACAGCACCGGAGAGGTACAGCCGATATCTTTCTGCCCACTAAATTTACAACAGTAACAGTGCGCAAACCAGGAAAACCCTCAGAGGCTTCTGGATCCCAGCAGCGAACCTGCAGAACTTGCCCTTCAAAAGAACAACTTATTTTAATTGTAAACAGAGAATGCTAATTTGAAGTCACAGTTCTTATGCTGATATTTATGGTTACTTTTGAGAATGGAGCGCCTTCTTAAACCTTGCGTTAGCACTTAATTATGTTAAGACCCGAGTACATCGGTGACCGCTAACAGCGCTGGAGTTAAGAATAAGCCCTATTTTACAGAGACTTTTAATTGGGCCATTAAGAGCTACACCACAACAGGCAGAAACTTGGCAGTCGAGGCCTTGGCCCGCGATGGATTTCTGTCCACATTTTTACAGCTCTCGATTTCAAAGCCACTGAACAAGGAGTGCAGGAAGACACGAGTTCGCCGCCTTTTGCCATCTCAGCCACTTCTCCGGGAACAGCTCCCTTTGCTGGATTAGACCTTGGGCAGAGTTAGAAGAGGCCAGTCTTTGCTGCGAGACTGGGATGCACGTGGGAAGGAGCGGCCCCAGCTCACCATGAACCTCACCCTGCAGCATCATTCCTTTTCTACTGTGGTGAAACTTAGTACCAGCAGCTGCCGGCCCTGCAAACCGAACAGGACCAGCTCCAATGGTGGCCCTGAGCTTACAGTCATAGAATCACAGAATGGTTTGGGTTGGAAGGGACCTTAAAGACCATCCAGTTCCAGCCCCCTGCCCTGGGCAGGGACACCTCCCACCAGCCCAGGTTGCTCCAAGCCCTGTCCAACCTGTTCTGGACTGTTTCCAGGGATGGGGCATCCACAGCTTCTCTGGGAAACCCGGGCCGGTGCCTCACCGCCCTCACAAGAAAAAATTTCTTCCTAATATCTCATTTAAATCTCCCCTCTCTCAGTGTAAAACGGTTCCCCCTTGTCCCATGGCTCCCCTCCCTGATCAAGAGTCCCTCCCCAGCTCTCCTGGAGCCCCTTTAGGCACTGGAAGGGGCTCTGAGGTCTCCCCGGAGCCTTCTCTTCTCCAGGCTGAACCCCCCCAACTCTCCCAGCCTGTCCTCCCAGCAGAGGGGCTCCAGCCCTCGCAGCATCTCCGTGCTCCTCCTCAGCCACCCTTTCACAGCCATAACCCCGGCTCCGCCCCACAGACGAGGCACACGGGACCGACCCTCCCGGTGTGGAGGCGCCGGCTGCCCCCCCACACACACACCGGCTGCTCCCGAGGGCCCCGCCGCGGCACCCACCGCTCCCTCACCGGCGACAAGCGGCCCGGCGGCAGGACCCCAAGACACCCCACCCCGGCTGTACGGAGCGGACACCCGGGGGTTCTCCTCCCGCTGAAGGAACCGGGGCGGACCCTTACCTGCGTCCCGTTAANGGGGGGGGGGGGGGGGGGGGGGGGGGGGGGGCTCAAGCTCCCGCCCGGTGGCCGCCGCCTCTCCGCACTTCCGGGTTCCGCGCAGCCGCCATCTTGGGGGGACACGGACTTCCGGGCCGGAAGTGGGCGGTGAGGGAAGCGGGGTAATGGCGGCGCCCGGGCCTGGACAGCCTGGGCCGGGACCTCCCTTGCCGGCTCCCAGCGGGGCCGAAGGGCCCCGCTGGGAGCCGGCAAGGGAGGTCCCGGCCACCCCCGGTGTTGTGAAGCGTCTCCGGAGTCCAGGAAGGGTCGCGAACGACACCAAGCTGAAGGAGGGGATGCCATCCGGATGGAGCTGACAGCTGGGCCGGGGCAACCCGCAGTATCAATATGTGTATATACATATGTATTTATTTTTTTTTTTTTTTAAAGTGGTGCTGTGCCATTTTATCGGAGGGATCGGTCTGGATTAGAGCGCGCCTCCCATCATTTGCTGCGGGGTACCAGGCGACGTGGTGTGAGCGCTGCATAAAAGCTTTGATTCTGTGGTGTCTTTCCAAAAATCTCATTAATAAATTCCAGGTTTGGGTAATGAACTCTCTGGTCAGTCCTGCAGGATTGAGAGCAGCCCTGAGGAGGACTTGGGGCTGTTGGTGAGTGAGAAGCTGGCCATGAGCCGGCAATGCGCACTGGCAGCCCAGCGAGCCCCTGGCATCCCGGGCTGCATCCCCAGC